>CM042011.1:68973853-69536353 GCA_023525715.1 Cichorium intybus
GCGTATCTAGCAAATTTAGGCAATTTGGTATTCTAATTGAGAGAATATATGTGCTTTCACCTTCACAAGCCGCAAATAGTGTCACAGATTTCATGGGAATTTCTTTCTTCTTCATCTTCTTTGTGGTTGGTGGCTTCTTATCGATGCTTTCTTCAACACTAGCCAAGTCTACTTATAAGTTCACTTGTTAGGTTCCTGGTAAATTTCCCTCTTCTCTGTCTCTCTTCCTCTCTCTTTACTAACTGGTTTTCACGTGAAAATTTTGATACCAGTCATGCATATACAAATTTTATACGATACCCTTATTCTTTTGGTATATGACATGCATAAGCATCCAGGCATTACAAATAAATAATCCCCTAACAATACTTATGAAATTAGCACGCCATCATTAATGTTTTCCAAATTGACAAACGACTAATATTTATCTTTATTTTTTAATAACAAGGCATGTTTCTTTGCAAGTAACTAAAGGTTAAATATTCTATTTGTTTACACACTATTTATGCCCACTTCATGTTCTTTTTTATATTGGCATTTCTTCTGTAAGTATACAAATTTAAAAACCCTTAGATAAAGAAAGAAGTTAATTAGACCTATCACAATTGACACCATACAAAAATATAGAAATATTGATTAATGATTTTCAATTGCATGGTGTCGGTTGTCCAGTACATCATTGGATGACGAATTCTTTTTCGAATTAAAGATCATGACGAATTCTTTTTCGAATTCTTATAAAGACATTGTTTTATGAAATTTCCACTTAATTATAGCATTGTACATTCTATTATGTATATTAAATGTATAATACAAATGCTATTATGCTCATAATATGTCGTTATTTTTTAGATCTTGAGCTTACGTGCACAAGTGGAAAATTTGGAACAAAGTCAAGCTCAAATGGTCGAAAATTTCCAACAACAACAACAACAAATGGAACAACAAATGGAACAAAGACTAAAACGGTCGCAAGATGAGTTTGAAAAAAAAAATGGAAGAAAGGATGCGATAAATGAGTCAACGTGGTCCGGGTCCTTCTTAGTTGTATGTTTTTTAAACAAGTAGACGTTTTACAATGTTTATGAAACAATTAGACGTGGTTCGTGGTCTTTATTATTTGATTTTTTTAGAATGTTAAACAAAATTTATCGTAATGTTTGATTAGTTGTGTTTTAAATAGTTTCGTTGTGTTTATATATATATATATATATATATATATATATATATATATATATATATATATATATATATATATGTGTGTGTGTGTGTGTGTTATGTGAGAAAAAAAAATCTGGAATTAAAAATATTTTTTTGTATTTTTTTAATAAAAAAATTATTGCGTGGTTAATAATTTGCGTGTTTATTGCGTGGTTAATAATTTGCGTGGTAATTGCGTGGTTAATAATTTGCGTGTTTATTGCGTGGTTAATAATTTGCGTGGTTATTGCGTGGTTAACAATTTGCGTGGTTATTGCGTGGTTAACGATTTGCGTGGTTATTGCGTGGTTAACGATTTGCGTGGTTATTGCGTGGTTAACGATTTGCGTGGTAATTGCGTGGTAAATTATTTGCGTGTTTATCGCGTTGTTAATAATTCGCGTGTTTATTGCGTGGTTAACAGTTTGCGTGTTTATTGCGTGGTTAATAATATGCGTGGTTATTGCGTGGTTAATTTGCGTGGCTAAAGCGTGGTTAAAATTTAGCCACAAGGGGTTTTCCCACAGGTCAGTTTTCGTGGTTATTGCGTGGTTATTCGGCTTCTGCCACACAACAACCACGGAAATTTGCGTGGTTAAACCCCTTGTTTTCTAGTAGTGGCGTGGCAGACGAGCAATATCATATGTTACATTAAAACTCTTCAATATAAAATCTACTTATACCTAAAAACAAAACCCCGCTTTGATATCACTAAAGAATATATTTGGGTTTCTTAAAAAGAACACCCAATTTTAAATTCAAAATTTGTAACATCCATATTTCATAGCCTAGTAGGTTTGACCCTTTTTGGTAGAAAAATAAATCTTTGGGAAATAAATTAAAATAAATTAATAAACAAAAGAAGTTAATAAAAAATTTTAAGGTCGTTAAGATTTTTAAAAGGATCGAATATACGGATAAAGAGAAAACTTACGATAAAAGAACTAAAAATGTTGAATTTGAGAAACTTCACAAGATCATGATTGGACTATATTTGAAAACCTAAATATTATGAAATAAACATTTGAAAGTTTAAGATGATCAGACCCATAAGTAGGAATTATGAATGGAGAACATTTGGAAAAAAATTAAGAATGACGAACTAATCTTGCTAATACCTTTAAACTTAGCATTTGGGGAAAAATTAACAATTTAGGGACTAATATTGTTAAAAATAGTTAATTATGGGTTAATGATGAGATTTTATATGTTAGGAGTTAGTTTTGGCATCATATTGATACACATATTAAAATATGGACTAAAAGTGACAAGTACGACAAAGTTAGATTTGACCGTCTTTGACTTAGCGTTTTTTGGGTAAAGAGGACGGTACCTCAGGCAAATTTTATTAATAAAAAGAATAAATACAATAAGAGGCTGGGGACTCCCCACCAAAGTAAAGAACATTAAATCCATCGGGATAGGCCCCAAAGGACAACAAAGCTAAACTAAAAACCCAAAACAATACATGGTAATAGGAACATAACAATATCATAAAGGAACACAACCTGCAAAAAACACGCCATACAAGCAGAGAGAAATACAAGCAAATGAGGATTGTTAAGGGATGGTCCATATCTTTTTAGCCAAATTAACATTTGTGCATGGTTTCATAGAAAGACTTAGCAGTCTACAGCGTATATCATCCTTAACATTATTAACAACTGCGTGATACGATCTTTTTGTTTTTTTGAAAATTCGAAAATTTCTTTCCTACCAAATGTGGTAAACTGCTCCAGCAAGCACAAGTCTTCTAATGATGGACCAAATGGTTTTAATCTTAGAGACGGGCTTGAGTTGATTAATGATATCGGACCAGCTATCAGTGGGGATAGAGATATTCATTACATGTTAAAGATCATTCCAAACCATAGAGGGGAAAGAACACTCAAAGAAAAGATGGGAAAGGGAATCAGCACAATCCCCACAGAAGGCACAGATGAGATTGGAGTTAGTTTCCCAGATTTTGATTTTATCATGAGTCTTAAGACGATTTTTAAGAGCAACCCATAGAATAAATGCATGTCTAGGGATATTCTGGGAGAACCAAACCAGATGAAACCAATCTACAGGCTGATCATAGGGGCGAATAGATTGCCAAACGGAACGCACAGAAAGATTACCGTCACTAGATCTCCATTGGAGTTTATCAGGAACGGATGGGGATAGAGAAGGAGGGTTTTGAGGAAGAAGATTATGATGGGTGTCCCTCCATTGACCGTGTTGAACCCAAGATCCATTGATGACAAGGTCTGCAACCTTACTATCAGGATTGAATCTCGCTGCCCTGATTTGACGGGCAGAAATGAGTTTAGAGAGGGGACCAGCAGGATGCCAGTTATCGAACCAAGCGGATGTAGAGGACCCATCACCTATCTTGGAGACAATAAAATCTCTTATCTTACTTCGCATATCAAGGATGTTTCGCCAAGAAAAACCTGAACCGTATTTTTTGGGTGCATCCCAAAAGTTACGGCCACAGAGACGGTAAGAATGGATCCACTTGACCCATAGGGAATCCTTCTTAGAGAGGAGTCTCCAAACATGAGAAGCCATAAGGGCAACATTCCAAACCTCAAGATTGCGTATTCCAAGTGTAAAAGGATATGTTTCTTAGGGATGATTTTGTGAAAAAATAACTTGGTTTACATGTAAGAGTTTCACTACGTGTAAAATAGGTAAAAATATTAGATTAAGGGTTTAGTTACAATTAGTTGTTAAGGGTGTCAATCCCTAACAAATGTGATCGGAAAAAGAATCCGACCAGTCACTGCTCAACTGCACTGGATTAGAGTACAGGGTAAGCAGGGTCGAACCTTAAGGACACGGAGTTCAAAGCTTATGCCTTAAAACGTAAAAATAAAGGAGGGGGGTTGAGTAAGAAATAATGATAATAATAAATTGTAGAAACATACAAATAATAAAGCTTGACGAAAATCAATAATAAAAACGCCTAGTCCCGAGTCTTCAATGTTCAGTGTAATAAAATGAATCCGATTGACGTGCTTAAAAATACAATTCCAAGTTGGATTTTGAAATTCATAAAATATAATCTTTATGAAAATAACTTGCTAAAATGTTTAGATAAAGGTCCGCTTATTACCTAAACCTAGTTTCATTTTACCCGACCTAAGGTCCGCTTATAGGCCGAATGCAGAAACCGCATAAGGTGTGCAAGTACCAATCAATGTCCAATTCTTCGCGTCCGTTGGGAAGTGTGTGGACGTATGACCAGATTCTAAACAAGGAATTGGGCGCTTGTTTTTGTTACCAAACATCAACTGTACTCGGCGATTAGGTGCCTTACACAGTGGATTAACAGTGTTTGAAAAAGATCCAATTAAGATGGCCAGTCAAAAGTAAATCAAATTCAAAACTCAGATTGAAATGAGAAAATGATCATTGGAATCATTCAAAAGCATTCATCAAACCGAATGTTTCAAATTATACACCAAACATATCCAAACTCAGGACTAGAGTGCGGTTTCTAGCCAGACATGGCTAGAAATGAATCAAAAATACAAAATTGTAATCGAAAACGTCTTACAAATGATAAAAATACGTAACCAAATCTCGAGAGTCGTGATTTGGCCTTCAAAAACCTTCTAAAAACTGCTTGGAAGTGTCTCGGGGTCGTGGCTAAAGCACTAGAACTGAACTCCTTTTCTGGCAGGAGAAGACTGCTATTTATAGCCATCTGGAGGAGATAGCGGCGCTATCTCCTTAGATAGCGGTGCTATCTTTCGAATTCCCCTGATTCTCGTTCTCCTGGTCAATCGTAAATCTCGCCTCCTTGATTTCATCAACTTCTGAGATAGCGCCTCTATCTCAATAAATAGCGCCTCTATCTTAGATAGCGCCGCTATCTTATTCTCTTAGAATTAAGCCAGGGTTTGGGAAAAACCCCTAAACCTAAAAATATATCATATTAGATTCGTTTATTTTGAGGTTTTGAATTAGTTTTAGTTATTTGGTTGCTATTATTAGTTCATTTCTCTCATCCATGGCATACTTTTGAAGTTAAATGAGTTTTTTAAACCTTGAAGGTTAACAATGATATATATGAATTTTTAACGTTTCTCAAGAGATTGTGTTGATTCTAACCTTGTTTAAATGTTTTTAAAACTATTTTTGAACTAATGAATCCATTATTGGTTGATCACTTCATAATATGGACATTTGAGAAATTTCAAGTTTGAACTTAACTTTAATGGAGTGATCCCAAAGGCATTAACACTCATTGTTTTTCTACAATCTGATTCACTAAGCCAAATGAAAGTCCATTTGATGATGATCTAGCGATTTCAAAGGCATTAATGTTGTTTTGAAGTTCATATCAAGTATGATGCTTCATCAAGTTTATGTTATACAAAAGCTTGTAGATCATCATCAATGCATCTTAGGTCATGATATTTGATGATTTGAAACGATTTCAACATGTTTTTGGATGCTAATGGATCAACATTAGGATTGAAGGAATTAATACTAGAAGTAATTTGGACATGCTAGGGGCAAATATGGAAACTTTGGAATTATGTTGTGTGCAAGAAACACAGGGGGCGTTTGTTTTTCCTTCACAAATCAGACAGGGCATGTAGTGGTTTATTGTAATTCACATGTTGGTTGTAAATTGCATTTGGATCACTTTCTTGAACGCTAATCATTCTTCTTGTTCTCATAAATATAAAATGGACATTTAAAGCATATAATGGTTATAGTATCCATGTAGGGGTATTCTGGTCATTTTGTAACAAATTGGTAATATTAATAGGTGGTGATTACAAAGCATTATAGCTAGAAATAAGTGGTGTACCATATCTTATTGTTGTGGTGAGTAAATGCTAATGTTACATGTCCCTAAACCCTATATTGGTGAAGTAATTCTTAATTATTCTTTCAAACATGTATGTATTACAAGAATTATATGAACTACTTGTTGTATTAACAAAAGTTTTTTTTTTTTGGAAATGATTTCTTTGGGGAATTACAAACTTTGTAGAAAACATGTTTTAATCATCCTTCATATGTATCCCATTTAGGATAGGTTGCACTTGTGTGTTGTTCAAGCATTCTTTGAGAATAATTCCCTTTCGTCATTACGTAACGGTGTTCGTCATTACGTAACAATGTTTGTCATTATCTGACGGTTATTGACAAGCTATAGCAGCTTGGGGATAGATATTGTAGACCCATTCCATGGATTCATGTGTGATGGTCATATGTTTTCTAAATATTGACCTTTGTGGTCGAGTATGTTAAAACCAAGGGCAATAATTATTGAGTGTGATGCTCCAATCGAATAGAGAGCCAAACCATCGGGACCCTAGAAACAAATGGACTATTTTGAGAGTAAAGGACTTGGATTAGGTTTAGAAGCATGTGTATTGCATCACATATTGTTGATTATTCATGAAGTAGTTAATATAAATGCTTCTTATCTTGCCTAATTACAAGTATAAATGAATTTTGAAAATATTTTAGTACACATGATTTTGGAAATGATTTTGGGAAATTGACTTGAAGTTGGATTGTTGCCTCTATCCAATTCAACTTAAGAGCCAAATTTCAGGTTTACTTACTAGACTCTCTGAGTCTAACATTATTATTTTGACATGTATCCGCCAATAATCAGTTGGAAAATTAGAAGCTTGCTTTTGGACATTTAAAATGCCATAATTATTGTGTAGTTCCCTTGAACTATTGTGATGATATCATATTGTATACCCTATAAATTTAAAACCCTCATATGGTAATTTGGCTTTAGGGCCTTACTTCGACAACACTTTTTCAACTTGAAAATCATTTAAAACTAAGCTTAACTTTTAGAAAGAAAATCAAAATGAGGGATGCTAAAAATTTTTAGAAAGGAAAACACCAGACCAGTGTTGGGCTTTGGGCCAAGTGTCTTGAATTTTACACTAGACTCCGGCCCATATCGTTGACCCGTGATCCATGGATGGCTCCCCGTGATTAAAGAAAGACAAAGGATCCACTCGCATCGCTCCTTTTCTCGCTCTCACCGATTCATCAAACACCACCTGTTCATTTAACACTCCAAATACGTTAAATCAAAACTATAAAACCCCAAACTCCATGACTTCCATCGCCACATCACCCCACGCTCACTCCCGCTCACGCGCTCCCCTCACCTCACATATCAATGTGGGTCCCACTGAGTCAACACGCAACCGCCTGATACGCGCGTGGAGAATCATTATCACACGCGCCCTGGAGAATTTTGCCCTAGTCGCCTGCGAACACACCCCTCTCTCTATATCGGGCACCATCATGCTTCATCGTTTCCGCCTCCGATCTCTGTCATTCGATTCGAATTCAATTCCCACCGTTCGATCCCGACCACGACGTTCTCTTACACGGCGCATTTGATCGTATCGGTAAGTTTGGAGATCCTTACTTTTTGGTTTTCGTTTAGATCTGTAATTGTATGATTTGTCTATGTTTGTGAGAAGCGATTTTGTTGAAATTTGACATGGATCTGATGATTACGAGGTATTTTGTTTGAATTTTCAGAGTCGAAGATGGAACCCATGGATATTGTTGGTAAGACGAAAGAGGATGCTTCGCTCCCGAAAGGTTTGTTTGATTTCGTCCTTATCTGTGATTTTTTGTATGTATGTTTTACGTCTATGAGTGCATATCAAGCCTCTACCTTTTCATTGTCCTTGTTATTTGCTTTGATTTTTTGGTCAATTACCTAATCTCATCAGATGTACCTCGTGGGTCTGCAGATAGAACTTTAAGGTGCTTTTTGCAGTGTTTTTTTAATAAATAATTTACAGAAGGAAACAGTCTGATTATTCGGTTGATTTTAGTAATTTAATGCTGGTATCATCTGTAGGCAATCTCCGTGTCAGAAAGGGAATCAATCTGATTAACCGATTTATCATTTGATCATGATACGTACATGTATACTGTCAATCTATCATACATGTTATAAATAAATGTATACATGCTATTGTATGCCTCTTATGAAGATTTTATGTATTTCTATATGCTTTCTTGGTATTCACTATTCAAGTCTACTAATTGAAGATTTGAATATAGAGTAATACATCTCAACATGTGTATATGTGTTTTCTGTCTGGCTACATAATCTTACATTGAATTTATGTTTCTGTTGTATGCCAGTGTTGTTTATGCCTATTTATTCATATCCATTGAGGGCATGGCCCACTGTAAAGCGCCCAAATTTTGTAAGGTATCTTTAAGACATCGCATATAAGTCCATGTTTTGCATATTGGAAGTTAATTATAAAATTATTAACATGCTTTTAATTGTGTATTCCCAAAGATATTACATCTAACACATGATTAAGCTTCTGTATATAAATCCTGATATGCTAAAGTTGTCTTTTTGTGACAAAGATAACTTGTTAAATCTGTTTTTTAATGGCTTCCTTTAGTTTCTTGCTAATAAAAGTTATTATTTATATGCAGCTACAATGACTAAAATAATAAAAGAGATGTTACCTCCAGATGTACGTGTCGCAAGAGATACTCAAGATCTTTTGATAGAGTGTTGTGTGGGTGAGATTTTTAATACTTTCAAGCCTTATTTATATAAATGCAAGAAATAGCGATGTACTTTCGTTTATTTTTGTACTATAGCATCCTACTTTCATTTCTTTTTATTAAAACAATGTATTTTAAAAAATTATCTTCTTTGAAAATCTACCCAATTGTAGAATTGTATTTCCAATTTTTTTCTTATTAGGAGATTATATTTCTAAAAATCTAAAATCACTTTGTAGTTGGATGACATTGCAATAATTGTGTAGTTTTTTCAAAATATAAAGTTGTAATAGAATAAACCGAAAGCAGCATGCTATATTATAATAAACAAATCAATGAAAGTACATTGCTATATCTTATAATATTAAAAATTAATTCTTTAACTTTACTTCACTTCTTGTGTTCTCTTTTGCAGAATTTATTAATCTCATTTCATCAGAATCAAACGAAGTTTGTAGCCGAGAAGATAAAAGAACAATCGCACCAGAGCATGTTCTCAAAGCATTAGAGGTTTCTTATTTCTTAATCACATACATAATAATAAAATTTTAAAAAAAACCATACTTTATTTATAAATATATTCATAAAAACCAAAATAATCCCTTTTTCTTCAGGTTCTTGGTTTTGGAGATTACATAGAAGAAGTTTACGCTGCATACGAACAACACAAACTCGAAACAGTGGTAAATATTTTATCCTTTCAATTATTATTTTCTTATTAAAACATTATTAAACTTTTACCAAAAAAATGAAAGTACATTGCTATTTCTATTTTTGGAAACAGGATACGGTAAGAGGTGGAAAGTGCACAAATGGAGCCGAGATGACTGAAGAAGAAGCATTAGCGGAACAACAGCGAATGTTTGCGGAAGCGCGTGCAAGAATGAACGGTGTTGCAAGCGCGCCCAAACAGCCTGAAACTGAACCGAGTTTAAACAGCTAACTTTTAGAGATTTATATTAATTAATTTATAAAAAAAATTTGCTCCATTAGGTTTACAGCCTCTTCTTCTCTATGATGTACAAAGTCCCTTTGGCTTATATTAGTTGGCTGCTACCTGTTTGAATGTTAGTGTAATTTGTACTCATCCTAATTTATATGTCTATATGCTTGCTGATTAGTCAAACTCAAAGTCAAAGCCAAAGCTGCCTTTTATTTGTTAGGCATGTTGAAGTTGGATGATTTATTATTGTTGAAAAGGGAAATGAAATAGAAGGATATGCTTCCGTTAATTTTCATCATTTTCATTTTCGATTGTCTGGTGTGACATTGGATTGAGACCGATGTCAATTGGATAAAAGATTCTAACTTTTTTTGACACAAAACAAGATGGACATTGTACCTTGTTCATGGTTTTTTTATTTTTTATTTTTTTACAATTAAGGACTGAAAATCATATTTAAAAAAAAACGTAATTGTTTCTATTAGCCACAAATAACTTATAGGGAATAATTAAGTACACCAATGGAAAACAGTCAAAATATACATTGGAGTTTATTTATAAAGTAGACTAGTAAATTACATCTGATTTTGCAAATTTTGTCCCAAAAAGTTTTCTAGTACAAGTTTGGTACTTAGTTGATGTTCTTTTTAATGTTTTAGGTCGTAGGTATACTTGATTTTTGCAATTTTGGTCCAAAAAATTATAGATTTTTCTTGGAACAAGATAAGGACTAAATTTGCAAGCAAAACTTTTTAGGATCAAAACTGAAAAATTCGGCGATAGTCAGGGACCAATAATGTATTTACTCTATGTGAAATGATGAGTTTTTTGTATCATATTCATTCTGGTGATAAGTTATTGAATGTTTCAGTACGCCCAAATTTTTTTACTTGGTTTCTTGTGCATCACATGGTCTACTTTATTTACCATCAATTTCCTTTATTGATTCGTTAGCTACTTTACGTTTCTATGCAAGTGTTATTCATGACATGTGTTCCTGTTCATAATAGTAATAGCCATCTGTGTTCTTCCAACTAGCGATTCTGGTTTGAGGTTTTTTATAAAGCCGTCTTCTGCAGTCCTTTAATTGTTGTTGTTGCAGTGTTCACTATTTTTCAACTATTTAATCAGTAATAATACCTGTATTGTGTCATTGTATCTTAGTAGTACCTAGTATCATGCGTTTCCTTCTAGTTTAGACGTAAACGATCAACACTAAGGCTGTAGGGAGTGGTGGCCAATGGCCAAGGGATGGCCAAGGGGTTTTTGTGGGCCAGCCTATGATTGGCAGGCGTTGGCCATTTTGTAGGCAGTGGTGGCCAATGGCCAACGAATGGCCAACAAGATTTTTTTTTAATTAACTTAATTAAAATTAAATTAAAATTAATCATAAATATTTTATTTAAATAGAAACGTTCCTAGACACGACAAATAAACTAGACACGACAAATTAACTTAATTAAAATTAAACAAAATTACTAAAACATCAAATAAAATAACTAGATATGATCCTCATCAGAAAATTCATCGTCGTCTACGACGGGCGGTGGCACATTCAGATCAAGATGATTTAGCGTCCAAAGATGATCGATTAAATGGCGACGAAGATCCCCATGAATTGTGGAATCGTGCACTATTTGAACCCTTTGCCGGTATCCTGGAGTCCCAGGTGCATGTGCTTGTCTCGGGGGTATGATCTCGTTTTCATCGTATTGGCATATCGCGCGTCCTTCGTGTTCAATTATCATATTATGCAAGATCATACATGTATACATCACCTTCTGCATAGTTGATTTATGACGAAAGAGTGCTGGTTTTGAAATTATGTGGAAACGTTTCTTCAATACACCAAACGCTCGCTCGATATCCTTCCGTGCTCTTTCTTGAGCTCTTTTAAACCTTTGCCTTTGAGGGTCACTCGGACAAGTCAACGTCTTAACGAGAACTGAATGCTCAGGATAGATCCCGTCCACAAGATAATAGCCATATCGATATTCTGTTCCTCGGAGGATAAATGAAGAGTCGGGAGCGGTTCCTTTATATAAATCATCGTAAAGATCAGAACTATTGAGAACATTGATGTCGTTATTCGACCCGGGCTCACCAAAAAATGAATGCCAAAACCACAGATCCTGTGAGGCTGCAGCCTGAAGCACGACAATTGGGTATCCGTAATTACCCTTTGTGTATTGTCCGTGCCACGCATTTGGACACATATCCCATCTCCAGTGCATGCAATCTACACTTCCCAACATACCAGGAAAGCCATGCACTTGTCCATGATGGGCATACAACTGTCGGATGTCATTGGGAGTAGGTGCACGCATATAGCGTCCTTGGTACAAATGAATGACAGTGTCGCAAAAATACTGAAGGGTTTCACGACTAGTACGTTCGGCCATCCTAATACTTTCGTCTAGTGCATCAGCGTTGGTGCCATATGCTAACATACGAAGTGCAGCAGTACATTTTTGAATAGGATGAAAGCCTAAGGTACCTGTTGCGTTCGGGCGTTGCTTGAAATAAACGTTCGCTGCTTCCATGTCTCCAACAATCTTCAAAAACAACGATTTGTGCATTCGAAAACGACGACGAAATTGATAATCGCCATATGTTGAATTATCGATAAAATAATCTTTGAAGAGCCGTTGTTGTGCTGCATCACGTTCTCGTTCAATAAATCTCCTCGTATGACCACCGGTATTACTTGATTCTCCGCTATCAAGTTCTTCAATTATCCGCTGCCTGATGTTGATGGCTAAATCTATCGCTTCATCGAGACCGTCGTCCGATGACGACATTTTCGTATAAAATTTAAGTGTATTGAGAATATATGAGAGAGAGATTAATTTGAAAGGTTGAAGATATTGTGTGAAATAAATGTAAATATGTTGGTTTATATAGTTAAGAAATTAATTATTTTTAAATTAAAAAAAAAAAAAAAAAAAAAAAGAAATTGCCGTTGGCATCTCGCCAACGGCTTGGCGTTTCATTTTGGCGAGAACGATGGCGACCGGAAGCGGAGTGGCTTTGGCGAGTGGAGTTGGCTCGCCAAGAGGGTTGGCGACCTCTTTGGCGAGTGCTACTCCATGTAGCCTAATGTGGTGTTGTTTTAAGGGCTAATAACATAAAAATCATTGTAGTTTAGCCAAAATCCGGTTTAAGCACTATATTTCTTTCTGTTCTAAAAAAACAACTCATATTTTAAAAAAAATTCGTAAAAACCACTCATATTTTCAAAAAAAATTAGTGCGACCACTATAACAAATAAAAGTCATGATTGTATGCCGTCAACTCAGAACACTCATTATCCCGTCACATTCAAAATTTAGTAGATTAACTTGCACACTTTATGCATTCACAACGTGGCCGAAGAGCCACACTTACGAAGACAAAAATCACATGTAGACGACTTTTATGTATCATTTTCACTGCAATGAAGTTACAATATTTGCTTTAAATGTTGAGATGAAACTTTTCACATAATCTTTCGATGAAAATAATATTTAAAAGTTATAAAATAAAATGAATAGTGGTCACTATGAAATTTTTTGAAAGTATAAGTGGTTTTTATAGAACAAAAATAAATATAGTGGTTAAAGCGGAATTTTGGTCAAACTACAGTGACTTTTATATTATTAACCATTGTTATAAATGACAAATTGCAAAAAAGTCACTAGGTTGACACAAATTTTGATTTTGACACTGTGTTTAATTTTTTTTTTTTTTTTTTGCAATTATGTCACTAAGTTTTCCAAATTGTTGCAATTTTAACCATTTAACCGGTCAACCCGATTGCCAACTGACGTGACATGATGATGTGTCAGTCTTTGATGACGCGATACAGACGTGACATGATGATATTTTCTGTTTAGCTAAAATTTTCATTTATTTTTACTTATTTGACTATGAAGACAAATAATAACTCAATTAACATATTCACCCATATATAAGTCATAATTACCACTTCTACTAAATATATATTTCATACTTTTAACATAATTATTAGTATATAGTTATACAATCACCGTATATCATCTTACTTTCAAATCAAATTTCAAAAGCATGCTTTGTATTTCTTTCTATAATGATAAATATATACAATCGTCGCTAACTGTTTTTTCAACACAACTTTTTTATTCACATTACACTATTTCTACCTGAGTGTTAAGAGCCTCACACTTTTGGGAGGACGAAGTAGAAGACATATCATAGCGGGTTCGTGGTGGTTCGAAGGCAGCACCGCCAGCGAGACTGCCCCACATACGTGGGTTGGCGACAGATGAGGCTTCAAGGGTTGTCATCCGGCTTGGTGAACTCGAGCATATGGCTTCCATATTTAAAAATTCTAAAAAATCTTAATAAAATTTAATCCCCCACTCCTATAAATACCCCTTCTCCTACTTCAAAAATCACACCTTTCCATTCTTTCTTTCTCTCAACATTCACTCTTTTTACCCACCCCCCTAAATACCACACATTCCTCACCTCTATAATCCCAATTTCAATTTAATTTTAAGTTGAAATGTCTTCTTCCGATTCGTATGTCCGCAACAAAATATTTGATGAACCTACTGTGTACTCATCATCATCGTCTGATTCATCAAACTATGCAATTGTTTACTGGACCGTTGCCCAAGCTGCACTTGCAGTGTTTGCATATACTGCAAGTTCTAGCACTCCTCGTTCTAGAACTTATCTCCATAGAAATCTAGACACTGCAGAGAAACAACTCGTTGAAGATTACTTTGTTCCCAATTCAAAGTTTGGGGATGTTAATTTCAGAAATAGGTTCCAGATGAGTAAAACACTGTTTTTTGCGTATTGTTGAGGACTTAGAAATAAACTTTCCATATTTTCAAACATCTTATAATGCTAGTGGACTTAAAGGTTTCACTGCATTGTAGAAATGCACATCTGTGTTACGCCAATTGGGGGGGGGGGGGGGAAGCACCCTCAATTGATTTTATGATTACTTGAATATGTTAGAACGAACATCACGTGAAAGCCTCTACAACTTCTGCTATGGCATTGTTCAGTTGTATGGTGCGGAGTACATGCACAAACCAACATCCAATGACATTCAACTGTTATACGCTGCACACGAAGTCAAACATGGATTTCCTGGTATGTAGGGTAGCATTGATTGTACACATTGGAATTGGAGAAGTTGTCCAACATCTTTGCGAGGCCAATACATGAGAGGTGATCACAGGTACCCTTCAATTATACATGAAGCAGTAGCGTCACACGATTTGTGGATATGACATTCATATTTTGGTGTCGCCATGGGAAACAACGATCTAAACGTTTTGTACTAATCACCACTATTCAATGATACCTTTCTTGGAAAAATACAAAAATGTTCATTTGTTTTGAATGGGAAGAATACAAGCATGTGTACTATCTTGCAGATGAGATATACCTTAATTGGGCAACATTTGTGACATCATTTTCACACCCAGTTACCAAAAAGCATCTCAAGGAGGTCCAAGAAGCGGCAAGAAAGGACGTTGAACGAGCGTTTGGCATACTAAAACAAAGATGGACTATTATCAGACAGTCTGCATGGTCCACCGAACTCGATCGATGTAAATATATCATGTATGCTTGACTTATATTACACAACATGATCATGCAGGATGCAGGTGCTACTATATGTCCAATACATGATCTCGATCTCACAGCCAAGGTAGAAGTTAACGATGATATGGTTCTAGAGTTACGTGATGCAGAAATTCACCAAACACTTATCGGATCTTGTTGACCACATCGAGCATACCTACATAGCTACTTTGGATCGATAGTTTATTTAAATTATTTAGTTTAGGTTTTAATTATTGTATTTAGGTTTTAATTTCCCGTATTTAGGATTTAATTTTTGTATTCATTTTTAAAATTTTTGTAATGGTGCGCTTTTTAATTAAATGTTATTTGAATTTTTTATTTTATTTATTTACTTCTTTATTTTAAATATTTAATTAAATGCTATTATATTTTTTATTAAATAATCAATTTAAATATAGAAAATATGATGTAGCATTGATGGTTGGGAAAGATTTGCTTCCATGGTTGAAAGATGGTGAAAAATGGAAGTGAGAGTAGAGATAAAAACTGATTTGGCAAGAGGGTTGGGAGGGTTCTACTCCCCCGCCCTTATGCTCTAATAACCACCACCAAACCAAATATTCTCATAACCCACCACCAAACCAAATATGTTATGAGAAATTAAATAAGCCATCAAGAAAACCCAAAACAAAATCCAAAGGGGTATTGCTTGTGTAAAAAACAAGAAAAAAACCAAAATATAACAAGGTGGTGAGGTAAGTGGGAGGTAGGATGTTGACAGTCTTAATCCCACTCAATAGAAATGATGCTTGCTCCGACAAGGTCAAAAAGCACATTATACTGTTGGATTAGGTGTCTAAGCCATGACAAATAATTAGTATTTACCTAATTAATAGTAGCATAGTCCATTTGGGTTGCCCTCATAGCTGGGGGATTGGTGGAAAGTTAAGTAGAGAGAAAGGGTTGATTTATTATATGACTAATAAATCAAGATATTGTTTGTTAATATATTATGGAGATAATATATTAATTAGAAATAATATTATTTGATTAATAATTAATCAGAAATTAATTGGATTAATTTCTGTGGCATTAATTGGATTAATCAGGAGGTCAGGGATTAAAGTCGTACAAATTCAATAGTTGAATTGCGGCGCGCGGCGCGCAAACGACTTGGCCGCGGCGCGCGTACAGATAATCCGGAAAATGGGCTGCGGCTAGGGTTTCTAGCTTTGCCACTTGGTTCCCTATAAATAGGGAGCCCTAGACCTCATTATCGGTCGCTCATTCTATTATTTCTCTCTGGAATTTCGATCCATAATCCTCTCGGCTTGGGTGTGATCTCATTTGAGGCAGGATATTTTTGCTGCTCAGCATCCAGGAAATTCTAAAAGGTTGGTTTTTCTAATTTTATTCTTTTAGTTAATTTTCTTATGGCCTTTAGTTTTTTTTTTGTTATATGTTCAATTAGAAGAAAACATAGATCCTTATAGGTTGCATGTGAACTTAGGTTATTTAGTTCATGGTTTGCAGAAAACCTTTCAGTGGTATCAGAGCCTGTTTTGTTTTCTTGTTGAATTGCTATAACTGTTTTAGGGTTTAAAGCTTATAAACCCTAATATCTATATGGATCAATTTCTAGGATTAGGGTTTTGGAAACCCTAATCCCCCCCCCCCTTGCTAATTTCGAAATTTCAATTAGGGTTTTAGGAGGTTTTCTATTTTTGGTAACTTTATTTGTTAATTAAATGGATAACCTTAAACCCCATTATTTAAATTCGAAATCTAGGGGGTTTAGGATAGGTTTTAATTAATTTGATTAATTTGGATAAACCTATCTACATTTGAATTAATTTAATTAATTGTTAATTAAAAGATAATTCAAAAGGGATTTAATTAATTTTAAATTGTCGAAAATTAATAGAAAAATCCAGAAAAATATTTTAAAATGTTTAAAATATTTAGATTTAATTAATTTAATTAATTGGTAATTAAAATTGACTAAATCGAATTTAAGGTTTAATTTAATTCAAAATTTAATTGTTAAATTTGGTAAAATTAAAAGATAAACCTTGAATATTTTAAAGGGTTTTAAAATACATCTTATATATATTATTAAAAGTTAATACTATATATATGAGATAAATTTGGTTAGTCAAATCAATAGTAGGCCTCATTCACGAAGCTGGTCTATAAAGTGGGTATAAGGAGACTGCCTATAAAATGGTAGTCTAATGGGTGAACACTCTCACCCACCGCTCGCCTGATCAGTGGAGGGTCGTTAGCCGAACGGGTTTGACAGAACCACTTAATCATTAAAAGTACAATGATCAAAGTACTAGAACCTTTACTCAAAATCTCAATCTAGTTACTTTAGAAAAAAATGTGAATTTGATGCTAACCCATGAAATTGCACATTGCACTTTATGAAACGTTGGTGGAGCGTGTGTGGTTTACCGGCACACCAATGGGGGTTCATAAAGAGTGGCAATGGGTGTCTCGGGTGTTATCATTGTTGATGGAGCGTGTGTGGTTAACCGGCACATCAATTTGAGATGATAATGGACCCCGAGAGTATCAAGCTAATTTGCATGGTTATTCACACCCGGTTTGTGATCCTCGGCATCCCAGTCACAAACGGTGGGGCATATCCGAGATTAAACATGCTATTGAACAGTTCAATAAATCTCAAAAGAAACTAGGAATTCCATTTATAATAAGATTATTTTTCCGTGGTGGAATTGGCTGAATCGTCATTCGCCTACCTTTATAAAATTTGCTTATAGATTACAGCATCCCTCTTCTATGTTGCAAATTGTTATAGTTGGATCATAGCCTTATTTTATATTGGGTTATTATAAGGACCGACAAGTATCTAATTAAACTTACCTTCTTTTATAGATGTCTTCTGCTGATCAATCCGCTCCCCACTCAAACTCCAGTGTTCCCTCTATCCTCTCACTGTGTTCCAAGGTTCAATTGAACGGGACAAACTACAATGACTGGATTAGGAATATCAAGATGTCTCTGAGGTACGAGAACAAAGAGTATGTCCTCGAAACCGAGCTTGTCGATATTGACCCTGAAACTGCTACTCCCGAGGAGATTGCCTTGTACCAAAAACATTCTGATGATGCGACCAAAGTGGCCTGCATCATGATCGCCACAATGAACCCCGAATTGCAAAGGATATACGAAGACTACTGGCCCTTTGAGATGCACAAGGAGCTTGCGGAAAAGTTCCGCAAGCAAGAGCGCATCGAAAGGTGCGAGGTGGTTAAGGACTTCACGAACAGCAAACCTAAAGATGGAGAGTCCATCTGCGCTCATGTGCAAAGAATGCAAGGTTACGTGGAGCGGCTTAGAAAGCTTGCGATGCCTGTACCGGAGGAGTTGGCCGTTGACATAGTGCTTAACTCCTTACCGAGTTCTTATGACCAGTTCAGGCTGGCTTATCATTTGAACAACAATCAGGCTAACCTGACTGAGTTGCATCGCATGCTTCGAGTTGCTGAGGACGGGATGAAGGGTAAAAGTGTACCCTCGGTTAATCAGCCCGTCCTAGCCATTGGAAGTGGCAAATGAAAGAAGAGGAAGGGCCCTCCTAAGCAAAATTGGAGGGAAAAGGTTCAGGTCGGGTCATCAAGCAATGGCTCGAGAACCAAGTCTTCCCAAATTCCTTGTGTGGCCAACCCCGATGAAGCCAACTGTTTTTACTGCAAAGAGAAGGGCCATTGGAAGAGAAGCTGCCCCAAATACTTGCAGGATGTCAAGGATGGGAAAGTAAAGCCATCGACAGCAGGTATATACACTATCTCTAAAAACTCACCATCTTCTAATTCTTGGGTCCTTGATACAGGATGTGGTTTTCACATTTGTTCTGATCTGCAGGGCCTAAAGGAAAGCAGGGAGGTGGAGCACGGTAGACTGAACTTGATCATGGGCAATAGGAGATCGTCCCCTGTTACCAAGATCGGCGTTTACAGTTTAGTGCTTAGTAGTGATGTTAGTATAGAGTTATTTAATTGTTGCTATTCGCCAGAAATGGCAAGAAACATTATTTCATTTCACGCATTGTTCAGACAAGGGTTTCAATTTTCTTTTGATAATAAAATTGGTTCGATTTCTGTTTTCAAAAATGGTATTTTGATTTTTACTGCTTATCCTTGTGATGGTGTGTATGAAACTATTGAATGTGTTGACAATTTAGGACATAGTGTAAATTATATTGATTCTACTAGTGGTGTAGAAAAGGCATGTCTGTGGCATAGTCGGCTCGGGCACATCAGCAAGAAACGCATCGCCCAACTCCAAAAGGATGGAGTGTTGGAATCATTCGACCTCAGGTCGGATGATGTATGCGAATCTTGTCTGTTGGGCAAGATGACTAAATCACCTTTCAAAGGGTCTTTTGAAAGAGGTGAGGGTCTGCTGGACATCATTCACACGGATGTGTGTGGTCCATTCAGATCAACCACAAAGGATGGCACGCGGTTCTACGTGACTTTTACCGACGATTTTAGTAGATACGGTTATATCTACTTGATCAAGCACAAGTCGGACACCTTTGAAAAGTTCAAAGAGTTTAAGAACGAGGTAGAGAATCAATTAGGCAGGAAGATAAAGATGCTCAGATCCGACAGAGGCGGAGAGTATCTAAGGATCGAGTTCCTAGACTATCTAAAGGATTGCGGAATAGTTTTGCAGTTGACACCTCCCAGGACACCACAGTTGAACAGTGTTGCAGAGAGGCGCAACCGAACCCTGTTGGACATGGTTCGTTCCATGATGAGTCGAGCTTCACTTCCCATTCACTTCTGGGGGTATACCTTAGAGACTGCCGCCCATATCCTCAATCTTGTCCCAACTAAGAAGGTTGCTAAATGTAACGCCAAGACATGTTTTATTATATAATTATAATAAAAGGGCAAAATGGTCATTTTACCTTAGAAGGGTAAATTGGTCTTTTGGACAGAAAAGTATTTGGTTTGAAATAATATTTTGAGTTTTAAACTTAAAATGTTATAAAAACTGATTTTGGTCGTTTTACCACAAAAGGGTATTTTGGTCATTTGACCATGTGAAGGACCAAATATGAAAATATTGTTGTTTGTGGCAAATGTATAAAGAATGAAAGTTTTATTGTAATAAAACTTGATTTTTGTGGTCAAAGTTCAAGAAAATGAACTTAGGGACCAAATTTGCAAAAATTTGTGGTATAAATAAGAGAGTTGACTCTCTTGTTGACTGGCCAATTTTCAGTTACGGGAATGATTCTTGAGAGCAAGAAGGATGCGATTTCTGCAGGAAAACATGGGATTGAAGCAAGGAATTGGAACTATGGCTTGGAATTGATGATTCCTAAGCTTGAAAGGTTAGTTCTTCAAGTTCTAGCTTGTTATTTATTGATGAGTTTAGTAGCAACTCAAAACTGCATTTGCAGTCATGATTATGTTGTTAAGTTGATGTAATACTTCCATTAAGTCATGCTAATAAGGACTTAATTAAAGAAAATGGAAGTAGATTGCTATTAGTAATGAATTTGAAGTTTTGGGGTTTTGGGACTAAGAACCCTAATTCTTCATTTTGATTGATTTAGTTGTTTTGAATGGTTGAAAACCTTGTTAAAGTATAAGGTTTTAGCCTAGGAACAAACCCCAAACGATTAAGGACTGGATTAAGGACTTAATGGGCTAAAACTGCGTGCTACAGTGCACAAATCGCGGCTGGACAGGAGGTCTGCGCAGGCGCCAGGCGCGGTGCGCCCAAGCCCCTGGCGGGGTGCGCCCAGGCGCGGTGCGCCCTGGCCTAGGCGCAGTGCGCCCCTAGGCAGGGGCCAGGCAGGGGATCAAAAATGCTAACTTTCGTTTGGCTTGTCCGTTTTAGCTCAAATTTGGACCATAGACTCGTTATGGTCTGAAAAGTTTGGGAAAATTATTAAATTGAGTTTTCGACCCCTCGGGGGCACTGTAGATCGATTCGAATGCCTCGGTGAATATTAAAATTCATAAAAAATTAGTAAACGGAAAGTTTATTAACTAGGCATTGTTTGCAATGATATTCTATTGAACTCTATTGTATTAGAGTCAATTGGAATGATTATTAACCTATTATCATTTGGTATATAAATGAATATATAGGTATGGGACAAAATGGTTGTGGTGCACGCAAAGGCAAGAAACAACCGAAATTGAAACGCAGCTAGTATCCAGGTGAGTAATCTCACTGATATCATATGTGATATATGATGATTGATTTGTTACAGGTTGAAATGGCTTCGAGGGACAAAAATGACAAGTGTAAAAATATATGTAAACGACAAGACCAGATAAGCCGTGAGTCATTGCGATGACAAGAACGGAACTGTGAGTCAATACATATATATATATATACACTATGATACGACAATACCAGATAAGCCGTGAATCTATAATAGACAAGAACGGAGCTGCGAGTCAAACTTTTATGACAAGACCGGAACCAGCCGTGAGTCAATAAAATGAAATGACAAGACCGGAACCAGCCGTGAGTCAATAAAACTTTTATAGACAAGACCGGAACCAGCCGTGAGTCAATAAAACTTATATAGACAAGACCGGAACCAGCCGTGAGTCAATAAAACTTATATAGACAAGACCGGAACCAGCCGTGAGTCTAGGCAACAGCGGGCTTACCCGTGAGCCAAGGCAACAGCGGGATTTTCCTGTGAGCCATAACTAATTCTGGATGGTATATCCAATGGGTGCGGCCTTCGGGCTATGATTTCTGGATTTTATATCCAATGGGTGCGGCCTTCGGGCTATGATTCTGGTGCGGCCTTCGGGCTATGATATTTGGTGCGGCCTTTTGGCTATGATTTTGTTACAGGTACATGGTGCGGCCTTTTGGCTATGATATCGGGTTATTAAACCCAGTTGGTGCGGCGTTCGGGCTATGAATTATATATTGATAGTGTTTTAGTGCAGCTTATATAGCTATGACACAGAGTGCGGCTTAAATAGCCAGGATATACGGTGCGGTCCGATGTGACTAAGAGATATGGGACAGAAATAGTTGTATATGATTATATGTGCAAATAACTGACGTGGCTTGATAATTGCAGGTTATCATGTTATAGTTTGTAAGGCTATAATTTAGGATGTGAAATCCTAAGAGATATTTGGTCAGCCAGTAAGGCTAGGAGTTTGGTTTCGATATCCAAACAGTTATATGAATGTATTTCTAATACTCGTTATTTGCAGATACGATTACTCACTGAGCTTTATAGCTCACGATATTTGTTACTGTCCCTGCAGGTTAGCATGATACTGATAGGGGACAAGATTAGAGTCCGTGACTTCAGAGTGGGACTCATAGATGCTGTAGTAGCAGCCCGGCTTCAAAGGAGATTATGGTATAATATACTTTCCTTGATACACTTGTACCCGTTTTTATTAAAATATACCCCTTTGTTATAGTTTTATGAATTAAAACCTTGGTTTTAAATGAAATTTTTTTTCAGGGGTGTTTTGTTGTAAAAGTCGGGTGTTACAAGTTGGTATCAGAGCCAGGTTTAAGTGAACTAGGTGTCTATAGAGTAGATTCCTGGACTTAAACCCTGAGATAGTAGACATGATGCATAGTTAGTTGTATATAGTTGTTATATTACATATATAACCTAACTGTTGCTAACTTCTGACGTATAAGAAGTATGAACTGTGAATCTTCTTGGAAGACATTTAGGGCGCGAAGCTCTAGGAAATGGACCAGCCCTTTCTTAAAGCTCCGTAGTACGTGGAGCAAAAAGGGGACGAAAAGCAGAAAGAAAAAAAAATCCACATGACAAGCAGTAGTAGCTGTAGTGGTCAGAAAAAGAAATTGGTTGCTTACCTTGGTTGATATTCAAGGTGAAAGAACAGTAGTTCAGACTACAAGAAAATCAGAGATATTAGTGGACTTCTCAGAAGAAGTTGCCACAGACCGGTCCAACCTTAAAAGGAAGGGCCCAAAACCGAGCAGTTATGTATTGTGAGAAGTGCAGGAAAAGCACTCAGAAAATTGTAGAGTTGAGACTCTACCGTTGAAGTGCTGGAATTGCAGAAAATAGGAGCATATCGCTCGAGCTTGTTGGATGGGACGGAAGTGGTTCCAGTGTGGAACTATAGATCACTTCTTTATGAAATACTCACATGCTAAATGTGGAGTAACGGGTGATAAACCCAGGAAAGAAAGAAGAAATGAATGATTAAAAAGGACCAGGGGTACCTTGAGCATTCCAGTAGATTGTGGAAGAAGCTCGTGAGGAGACTGATATGATCTCCAATTTAATTGTTTGAATATAACTCGTGTATGTTATATTTGATCCAGGAAGCTATGCTTGGGATCGATGACTTGATGTCTTGTTGGAATATTTCATCAACGATTTTGGATGAAATTTTGGAAACAGCTATATCAGATAGCAAGTATGTTCTAGATATTGAACACATTGAAAGTAATCTACCTAGGATTTACGGGACCATTTTCCCTATGAATCTAAAGCCGATAACTACCAGTGAATTTGAAGCAATCATGCATATGATTTGGTTAGCAATGAATTATGCTACCATGAATTGTAGAAATAAGAATAGTATGATTCTTAAAACAGAAATGAAATGGATGGAAATCCATGGTAAATGACCGTTGTTGAGAATACCGGTTATTTTCTTTGCTTAAACTCGGAAAAGAGTTAGTAAAAGAATGATGTTGTAATTGGCATAAGTGGTATTGGCCAAGTTAAATCAAGCAGTGATAGTAGTGTACTACTTTAAATAAATCCTCGGATGTTTCTTTTGAAAAGAACTTCCAAGATTTCTGCCAGATAGGCGAGAAAAGTTTATGATTAAACTGATTTTGGGAGCCGTTGTTGGTATACAGGCTCTATATTGATTAGCATCTGTAGAGATGACAGAGTTGGAAGACAACTAGAAGAAACTTAGAATTGGGGTCTCTTATGGCTGTATGTGTCATCGTATGGAGCCCTATCTTGTTTGAAAAGAAGAAAGACAAGTTAATGCATATTGTGCATTGACTAATGGGAATCTGATATTCTCGAAACCAGATCGAAAATGAGGTACAGTTGTACCAGACATTGGAGTTAATTCACTGATTTAAGTGATTTGTAAAATTCTCCAAGTATGAAAATTTGGCTAAAAGAAGATTTATATTCTTTGGGCATGTTAATAATGCCAGAGATGATAAAGTAGATCCAGTGTAAAGGATGATGTGATAAAACAGAAACCGCCTTGGAATCTGACTGAAATTAGTAGTCTCCTTGGATTTGCGGGTTAATTTAGGAGAGTTGTAGAAAACTGCTCCTTGACAGTTGTTCAGTTGACTAAGGTTAACTAAGAAAAGTATAAAGTCTGAGTGGTAGAAAGACCACAGGCATCTTGTAAAGGTTTGGAATAAACCTTGTGTGAGACTCTGACATTAGCATTGATGCTAAGCGGATGGATTGGATCATCGAAATGCATCCAGTCGTGACGGTAGATGCATGATGTTGCTGTAGCAACTATAATTTTGGCATTGAAGCTTTGGAAACACTATCGATATAGTGTAAAGCTTACTGTTATAAGGATCATAAGAGTTTGAAATGCTTAATTGATCAAAAAGCAGTTGAATATGAGATAGCAAAGATAGATGGGTTACTTAGAGATTTCAGGTATGAAATCCTGTACCATCTCGAAAAGGGCAGATGTGGCTATAGATGCTTTGAATTAGAAAGAGTATCTTTCGAAAGATACAACCACATGCGTGAGTGTGACGAATTGATTACCTGAGTTGATTCGGGTAGCACAGAAAGATGTATGCACGTTTGAAAATGTGAATAATAAATAAATGATTGAATATTAGCAGAAGCTAGTTGGGAGATCACAGCGATTTAAACCTTTGGTGGCTGTGAATGTTGATTCCAAAGCAAAGGGAAACATGAAAATCATCTTGAAAAGATGTATTTTGTACTAGATATGCAGTATACCCGGAGCAATACCAGACTGGATAGGTCGATAAAACTTATGTGTTGGTGGACGGGATAGAAGAAAGGTATTGAAAGAGGTATGAAAAGTATTTGACTTGTACGCTAAGTAAAGTCAGACCGTTAGAAACATGTGAAGAAATTGACTCGTTGTTGGTCCCAGAAAAGAAATGGGACAACATTGTTATAGACTTTGCAATAAAGTCTCTGCAAGTACCGTGTATTGGTGAATAAAATGACCTAATAATGCAGATTTTAGGACATGTGCTTGAAAAGTGCACAGCAGACCTTAGTGGAAGATGAGGAAATTGTCTATCTCTGATAGAATTTGCAAGAAATAACAGCTTATATGCTAGTAGTTTGATGGTTTACATGAAGAATGGTATGGAATACCGTGTTAACCTCCAACTTATTGGGATTAAAGATGTGATAAAGCCGTTGGCTAGATCCTAGTTTGTTGCACAAACTAAAGAAAATACTTGCTGAGTACGAACGAGTTTGAAGAATGGTTAAGAAATTGTAAAAGTGGTATGTGGATCACTGAATATAAACCTTTGAAATTCCAAGTAAAGGAATATGTTAGTGCGAAGAGTAAACCTTTGGAAAGGTTAAAAATCTGTTTGGGACGAAAAGAAGGTTAAGTCCTTATTTATTGTACCTTTTCATACGTCCTAGAGAGTAAGAATTTTGGTGTACTGATCGAAGTTTCGTGATGACCTTCAAGAAATTATTAAGTTTTCTATGGATCTCATTTCTGGAGAATATAGGATGATGAACTCTAACGTGTCCCTCATGTTGATATGAAGATGATACGTAGATAAGGTACCCGGGACAACCGGAGGAATGATATGCGAGTGGTGATTTACCACAAGATAAGAAGACTAGTATGGTTAAGTGCTTAGGCAATACTATATAGATTCCGACATGACGTAGAAGACCGAAAGTGAAACGAAACGAGGATGACATACCCTTAACTCCTTGTATGATTTCGGGGACGAAATCTTTTGAAGGAGGGGAGAATTTGTAACGCCAAGACATGTTTTATTATATAATTATAATAAAAGGGCAAAATGGTCATTTTACCTTAGAAGGGTAAATTGGTCTTTTGGACAGAAAAGTATTTGGTTTGAAATAATATTTTGAGTTTTAAACTTAAAATGTTATAAAAACTGATTTTGGTCGTTTTACCACAAAAGGGTATTTTTGTCATTTGACCATGTGAAGGACCAAATATGAAAATATTGTTGTTTGTGGCAAATGTATAAAGAATGAAAGTTTTATTGTAATAAAACTTGATTTTTGTGGTCAAAGTTCAAGAAAATGAACTTAGGGACCAAATTTGCAAAAATTTGTGGTATAAATAAGAGAGTTGACTCTCTTGTTGACTGGCCAATTTTCAGTTACGGGAATGATTCTTGAGAGCAAGAAGGATGCGATTTCTGCAGGAAAACATGGGATTGAAGCAAGGAATTGGAACTATGGCTTGGAATTGATGATTCCTAAGGTTAGTTCTTCAAGTTCTAGTTGTTATTTCTTGATGAGTTTAGTAGCAACTCAAAACTGCATTTGCAGTCATGATTATGTTGTTAAGTTGATGTAATACTTCCATTAAGTCATGCTAATAAGGACTTAATTAAAGAAAATGGAAGTAGATTGCTATTAGTAATGAATTTGAAGTTTTGGGGTTTTGGGACTAAGAACCCTAATTCTTCATTTTGATTGATTTAGTTGTTTTGAATGGTTGAAAACCTTGTTAAAGTATAAGGTTTTAGCCTAGGAACAAACCCCAAACGATTAAGGACTGGATTAAGGACTTAATGGGCTAAAACTGCGTGCTACAGTGCACAAATCGCGGCTGGACAGGAGGTCTGCGCAGGCGCCAGGCGCGGTGCGCCCAAGCCCCTGGCGGGGTGCGCCCAGGCGCGGTGCGCCCTGGCCTAGGCGCAGTGCGCCCCTAGGCAGGGCCAGGCAGGGGATCAAAAATGCTAACTTTCGTTTGGCTTGTCCGTTTTAGCTCAAATTTGGACCATAGGCTCGTTATGGTCTGAAAAGTTTGGGAAAATTATTAAATTGAGTTTTCGACCCCTCGGGGGCACTGTAGATCGATTCGAATGCCTCGGTGAATAGTAAAATTCATAAAAAGTTAGTAAACGGAAAGTTTATTAACTAGGCATTGTTTGCAATGATATTGTATTGAACTCTATTGTATTAGAGTCAATTGGAATGATTATTAACCTATTATCATTTGGTATATAAATGAATATATAGGTATGGGACAAAATGGTTGTGGTGCACGCAAAGGCAAGAAACAACCGAAATTGAAACGCAGCTAGTATCCAGGTGAGTAATCTCACTGATATCATATGTGATATATGATGATTGATTTGTTACAGGTTGAAATGGCTTCGAGGGACAAAAATGACAAGTGTAAAAATATATGTAAACGACAAGACCAGATAAGCCATGAGTCATTGCGATGACAAGAACGGAACTGTGAGTCAATACATATATATATATATATATACACTATGATACGACAATACCAGATAAGCCGTGAGTCTATAATAGACAAGAACGGAGCTGCGAGTCAAACTTTTATGACAAGACCGGAACCAGCCGTGAGTCAATAAAATGAAATGACAAGACCGGAACCAGCCGTGAGTCAATAAAACTTATATAGACAAGACCGGAACCAGCCGTGAGTCAATAAAACTTATATAGACAAGACCGGAACCAGCCGTGAGTCAATAAAACTTATATAGACAAGACCGGAACTAGCCGTGAGTCTAGGCAACAGCGGGCTTACCCGTGAGCCAAGGCAACAGCGGGATTTTCCTGTGAGCCATAACTAATTCTGGATGCTATATCCAATGGGTGCGGCCTTCGGGCTATGATTTCTGGATTTTATATCCAATGGGTGCGGCCTTCGGGCTATGATTTCTGGATTTTATATCCAATGGGTGCGGCCTTCGGGCTATGATTCTGGTGCGGCCTTCGGGCTATGATATTTGGTGCGGCCTTTTGGCTATGATTTTGTTACAGGTACATGGTGCGGCCTTTTGGCTATGATATCGGGTTATTAAACCCAGTTGGTGCGGCCTTCGGGCTATGAATTATATATTGATAGTGTTTTAGTGCAGCTTATATAGCTATGACACAGAGTGCGGCTTAAATAGCCAGGATATACGGTGCGGTCCGATGTGACTAAGAGATATGGGACAGAAATAGTTGTATATGATTATATGTGCAAATAACTGACGTGGCTTGATAATTACAGGTTATCATGTTATAGTTTGTAAGGCTATAATTTAGGATGTGAAATCCTAAGAGATATTTGGTCAGCAACTAAGGCTAGGAGTTTGGTTTCGATATCCAAACAGTTATATGAATGTATTTCTAATACTCGTTATTTGCAGATACGATTACTCACTGAGCTTTATAGCTCACGATATTTGTTACTGTCCCTGCAGGTTAGCATGATACTGATAGGGGACAAGATTAGAGTCCGTGACTTCAGAGTGGGACTCATAGATGCTGTATTAGCAGCCCGGCTTCAAAGGAGATTATGGTATAATATACTTTCCTTGATACACTTGTACCCGTTTTTATTAAAATATACCCCTTTGTTATAGTTTTATGAATTAAAACCTTGGTTTTAAATGAAAATTTTTTTCAGGGGTGTTTTGTTGTAAAAGCCGGGTGTTACACAAAAACACCTCATGAGATGTGGACGGGGAAAGTTCCCTCGTTAGCACACATCAAGGTCTGGGGTTGTGAGGCTTTCGTTAGACAAGAGACTCAAGACAAACTCGCAGAAAGAAGCGAAAGGTGTTTCTTTCTTGGTTATCCCAAACAGTCCTTTGGATATCTATTCTACAGACCGAGCGAGGACGTGGTCTTTGTAGCTAGACGAGCGGTCTTTCGAGAGAGAGAGCTCATATTCAAAGAGGACAGTGGGAGTACCGTTGATCTGGAAGAAATTCAAGAGTCATCAGATGACACAACTTTAGGAGAAACTAGCAACCAACATGAGGAAGAAGTTCCTGTTGGTCCGACAGATGTATCCTTACCTCTTAGGCGTTCCGGTAGGGTTAGCATGCCACCCGAGTTTTATGGGTTCCATATAACTTCGGATGGGGACACGTTTGTCAGTGATAGGACACTAATAAATTTGGATGAACCAGCTAACTACCAGGAAGCAGTGGCGGGCCCTGAGTCTGCCAAGTGGAAAGAGGCCATGGATAGCGAGATTAAGTCCATGTATGACAATCAAGTTTGGAACTTGGTTGACAACGTACCGGGTCGAAAGACAGTCGGGTGCAAATGGATCTTCAAGAAGAAGACCGACATAAACGGAAAGGTACACACTTTCAAGGCAAGACTGGTTGCGAAGGGCTTTACTCAAACCCCAGGGGTTGACTATGATGAGACCTTCTCACCAGTAGCCAAGATAAAGTCTATTAGGATTATGCTGGCCATAGCTGCATTTCATAACTATGAAATTTGGCAGATGGACGTCAAAACCGCTTTCCTTAATGGGAAGTTGACTGAGGATGTTTACATGAATCAGCCAGAGGGTTTTGTCGATGCAAAGTATCCTAATAAGGTGTGTAAGCTTGAGAGATCAATCTACGGATTGAAGCAAGCTTCTCGCAGCTGGAATCTTTGTTTCCATGAGAAAGTCAAAGAGTTTGGTTTCTCTAGGAGCGAGGATGAGTCCTGCGTATATGTCAAGGCTAGTGGGAGTATAGTCACCTTTCTGGTGCTGTATGTCGATGACATACTGCTCATGGGAAACGATATTCCAACCTTGCAAGATGTCAAGGCTTGGCTTGGGAAATGTTTCGCCATGAAGGACCTAGGAGAGGCTGCCTATATTCTCGGGATAAGAATATTGAGAGATAGGAAGAAGAGACTAATTGGACTTAGTCAGGGTACATACTTGGAAAAGGTACTGAAAAGGTTTAGTATGGAAAATTCCAAGAAGGGAGAGCTGCCTATCCAAAGTAATGCAAAATTGAGTAAGACTCAAAGTCCGAGTACAGACGAAGAAATAGCTGAAATGAGTCGGGTACCTTATGCTTCGGCTGTAAGATTGATCATGTACGCTATGACGTGTACTCGCCCTGACGTGGCCTTTGCTTTAAGCATGGTCAGTCGGTACCAGGGTAACCCTGGAAGGGCGCATTGGATAGCTGTGAAAAATATACTCAAGTATCTGCGAAGGACAAAGAACATGGTGTTAGTCCTCGGTGGCAGTGATACCTTGAGAGTTGAAGGATATACAGATGCCAGTTTTCAGACGGATAGAGACAGTGGTCGGTCTCAGTCGGGCTGGGTATTCCTTTTGAACGGTGGAGCAGTTACTTGGAAAAGTTCCAAGCAAGAAACAGTGGCTGATTCTACGTGCGAATCAGAGTACATAGCAGCAAGTGAAGCGTCAAAGGAAGCGGCTTGGCTGAAGAACTTTATTGGTGACCTTGGAGTAGTCCCGAGTATTCAGGAGCCTTTGGAACTGTTCTGCGATAACGAAGGTACGGTCGCCTTGACAAAGGAACCGCGAGACCATGGAAAGTCCAGACATATCGACAGAAAGTACCACTACATCAGACATAGGGTAGAAGAAGGTCACCTCCTTGTAAAGAGGGTATCATCGGAAGATAATCCTGCAGATCCCTTGACAAAGGCTCTGAGTAGGATTAAGCATAATCAGCATGCTAGGAGCATTGGATTAAGAGATGATATAAGTTTTTGTAATTAGATAGATCTTTTGAAACTTGTAACAATGTTATTGTATTTGACTTTTGTGATTTAATAATGGAGATTTATTAATGAGTAATGGTTTACTAATTTTGTCAATATATATAATTGTGTTTCATTTTGCATGTTTTACTTCCTGAATAATTGGATTATTCAAATATCCACAGTCGCTCATACTTTTAGGGAGTAAGTATGAAGTAAGGCTGTCATGAATTGGTAATAGATTGTCTAAGGAGTTAGACATTGCAATTGGATTGCTGCACCATTCGTGAGTACTTGGAAATGGAGATTTGAGTATTGGATAAACCCGCGCTCAATGGATTGCTTCATGGATTATATCACGAGCAATATTGAGACGATAATATCTTTTGATATTTAAGCTAAGACATATGAGTTATGATTTACTAGACGGTTGTTCATTGATAATACGAAAATGCATCGGTAACTCGGTGTTATAAAACGTGTTGTTGTGAGTAATTTGTCTGGTAAAAGACATAAGTATATGAGTCAAAGTTTATTCGTCCATTGACCCTATCGGGGAACAGATATCTGTAGGCCTCTCGATGAATTTGAAGTTGACTAAAATGGTTGGCCAACCGGGACTAAATTGGTAGTCTAAGAGTCATATGCAAATCGGAAATCGAGGAACAGTGAATCAGACCAGATTGATTTTATCCATGTCTTGAGTCTGAAAAATATCATGTTGGACGGAGGATCATCTGATCACTTATCTATGGACAGAACTGATTAGATCAGAGTTTGGCAGCGGTTTCTAGGAAGCTAAAAGTGCTGGTTAATTAGAGGTTAAATTGGTAATTATAGTCATAGACTTATCCAAGTGGGAGACTGTTGGATTAGGTGTCTAAGCCATGACAAATAATTAGTATTTACCTAATTAATAATAGCATAGTCCATTTGGGTTGCCATCATAGCTGGGGGATTGGTGGAAAGTTAACTAGAGAGAAATGGTTGATTTATTATATGACTAATAAATCAAGATATTGTTTGTTAATATATTATGGAGATAATATATTAATTAGAAATAATATTATTTGATTAATAATTAATCAGAAATTAATTGGATTAATTTCAGTGGCATTAATTGGATTAATCAGGAGGTCAGGGATTAAAGTCGTACAAATTCAATAGTTGAATTGCGGCGCGCGGCGCGCAAACGACTTGGCCGCGGCGCGCGTACAGATAATCCGGAAAATGGGCTGCGGCTAGGGTTTCTAGCTTTGCCACTTGGTTCCCTATAAATAGGGAGCCCTAGACCTCATTATCGGTCGCTCATTCTATTATTTCTCTCTGGAATTTCGATCCATAATCCTCTCGGCTTGGGTGTGATCTCATTTGAGGCAGGATATTTTTGCTGCTCTGCTTCCAGGAAATTCTAAAAGGTTGGTTTTTCTAATTTTATTCTTTTAGTTAATTTTCTTATGGCCTTTAGTTTTTTTTTTTGTTATATGTTCAATTAGAAGAAAACATAGATCCTTATAGGTTGCATGTGAACTTAGGTTATTTAGTTCATGGTTTGCAGAAAACCTTTCATATACACGTAAGAATGAAAGGAGAATACAATATAAACACTAAAACAACAAATACCAATAATAGTAATAAAAGACATAAATAAGTACGATGTTATTTAAAATCCACATAAAGATAATATAAGTAGCTAGGGCCTATACTACTCTACTATCATAATTTTGTCTCCACTTTATCAGAGGTTATGTTCTCATAGAGTGTGAGCATATTCATGTCCAACCTTAAACTATCTTCTAACTTCCTCTGTGGTCGACCTCTTCTCATTTCCCCATGAACCATAACAATCCCCACCCTCGTTAATTTCATCGCCACCTAAAATATTGATAAGACAACCTTCATCTCATATATCCAAGGTCTACCTAAAATATTGTTATAACAAGATAATGAAACGATTACACAAAAATGTTTCATAGAATTTACTCCATCAACATAGACGATAACTTGATTATTCTCATGGTGTTTTTTGTTTCGGCATTGAATCCTACTAGCACTAAAGATCTCCTTATTATCTCAGTGTCTAAGATGTTCATCTTGTTCAAAGTTACCAGCAAGATGAGGTTGATAGAACTTCCACCGTCTATCAGGATCCTCTTTACTAAATGATTGGCAACATATAAAGTTATTAACAATCTATCATGGCGAGGATCTATAATATCTTTTCTGTTAGTTTCATCGAATGGGATTTCCTTTTTTCTGTTAGGAAAGTGTTCTTCATTGGCTTCTCTTCTTTTTCAACTTTGGAGGCTTTAGCGTGTCTTTTATTTGTAGAATAAGAAGTACCACATATGTCAGAACCACCATATATAAAATTGATTACCTTGGCATATAGGGGTAGAGATGCTATTCTTTCTATAATCTTGTCAAGATGTTGCTCTCTATTCTTGAGTTTGTCCTTCGTTCTTCTTAGAAGCTCCTTAAAGTGCCCTTTGGATAATAGATTGCTAATTTCCTTCCTTAGAGCAATGCAATCTTCTGTAATATAACAAAAATCTTTATGGTATGCACACCATTTGGACATGTCTTTTTAGGCAGATGCTTTCACATTCTTCTTGGGCCATATAGCTTGATCTTCAAGATCTTGCATATCATAAAGTAAGCTTGAAACATCAACATAAAAACAATAGTTAGATAGCTTAGGATATTGATCCTCTTTTTCTTAATCCTTAGGAGAATTACCCCTATGATGTTTGGGTTTCGAGTTGGGTTTCGGATTGTAGTGTCTTGAGGATTCAATTTTTTGTTGGTATGGTAATATGATGCTGGCATGTTGATTCTTTTCTGGATCTTTTTATCCTCTTCCGATCTGATGAACCTTAACTCCATGTTTCTAACTTTATCCAGTTTTCTACATGGAGTTATTACAAAGTCTTCATAGAATGAAGAATCCTTCTTTATTCCCATCTTGAAGGCTTCTACGACTATGGTAACATCTGAGTTTGGGATATCCAATGTTTTTCTTCCGAACCTGCTTACATAGTCTTTTGAGAGGTTCATTAGTATCTTGAGTTACTTTCTAAACATCATTTGTTAGTCTTTTTAAAGGTCTATTGCATGAAAGTTGATTATCTAACATGTGAACAAGATGTGAAAATGATGAAATAGAGTAAGGAGGAATACTTAATAGTCATTTCAATGTAGATCCTTTAAGGGTTGAACCAAAACCAATGTATAGACAATCTTTCTTGAGATAAAATAGAATGTGAATGATCTCCATTCTTACTCTGTATTAGGCAATATGTTATTCTGGGTCTGTAGTTCCATCATATAGCTTCATGGTAAGCAAATGAAATTGCTTTATGACCCCTGTATTGCAAATAGGAGGAGCAAATCTTGAGATCCTATGACTTGAAGGAGATATTTCTAGTATAGGTTGGAACACTCTAAGAAAAGTTGAAATCATAACTCTCAACTGCTTGGGTACTTTCTCCATCACAGTACCGATTCCAACATCTTGGTGTTGTGATGGGGTTCCAAAGCTTTTGCAAAAATCTTGAACATTTGAAGCTCAGATGTTTGGAGTGAGACTATCTGTCATTATTGGAGCTTCCATAGGGATGTTATATCCTGAATCATTATTTGAGGATCCGCCGGTCTCAAAGTTCATCGTCCTAAGACGCAAAAATGAAGGGGTCGTCTCAACATGCTTCTTTATTTTAGACTCCAGTTTCTCTATTTCGTTGATCAACATCTTATTAGTCTCCTATCGCCGACTCATTTGCTACTTCACTTGTGAAAATATTGACATGATCTCACTATTGGAGATCATTACAGGAACTTCTTGGCTTATCTCACTTTCCTGGATCCGAATATCCAGTAGTTGTGGCTGTGAAAGTAGTTTTTTTAGCAACATCTGTATTTTTCTTTGAAGGATTGACAATAGGTAGATGAAGGAGGCTTGTTCCAAAAGAGATGGTAGGAATGGTACTAGAGGATGATTTGGGTAGAGTCGACATTGTACAAGAAATGATTAAAAGTTGAAAATTTTCGTGGTTGAAAACACCACGGCCCCACATTAAATTGTTTAGTTCAAAAAATAAGAGTTGTTAATTTTACCGAATCCGGTAAAGGGCATGATGTTTCAAGATAAAGTTTAAGATACGTGAATATAAAAGTAAATGAACGACACAAGATCTTACAAGAAAAGCCTTTGATCCTTTAAGATCTCCGACATAAAACTTCAGGAGGTTACAATAGTCACTCTGCCTTAGAAATTCTATTAATGTGAAACGATTACAAGTGAGTGCTTTTCAGAGAGTCAGTACAAAGAGTATACGAGGTGAATGTGTGTATTTTTTCTACTTGAGTTGTCTATTTATACATTTATAGCCTAACTAATTATCCTACTAATATGGGATTATCTTCTGATCCTTGTTTGACCATTGGAACATGGAAAATAGTCAGCTACAATCTTCAGCTATGTGTATTTGACGTGGTCCATGGTTGTTGCTTACTTATCGACCTGTTCACTAACAATAAAAACAAGAATGACTTGCACATATGTTAATTAAGTCAAGATCGAAATAATTGTCAAGATGTTAAGTAAACATATCACTCATAACAACGGTTGTTTTAACCATTTCCCGTGGTTTTTCTTATGTGTATATATTTGATTGGTTTTTCTCCATCAACATCGTCAAGCCTAGTATAAAATAGTGGAGACATACTATGTAACTATCTTTTTGCGCGTGGTCATGCTTTATTGCATTCCGAGCTATTGTAATGTGTATAACCAATATATATATATATATATATATATATATATATATATATATATATATATATATATATATATATATATATATATATATAAATATAATATTTTGTCTTAATATCAATAATAATTATAATAATATTAGTATTTAAAAGCTTATAGTATGTTACACAATATTTATAAAAGTGTAGTAATCCATCTACCAATATGGATACAACTTAGTGGTAAAATTTTGATATTCTATTTCGATGTGTGGAGTTTGAATCCTGACGACCCCCTTTTTCTCCCCCTTAATATATATCTATATCTATATCTATATCTATATCTATATAAATCTAATAATAGAGGTCATCCAAATGAATGCGGTTTAAGATAGGCCAATAACTTGAATTATATTCATTTGAAACTTACAAGGCTTTACAACTTTCAAGTAATTAAGCACATCCAACTCAAGAGTTTTTTTAACCTATGATACTTTATTCTTGGTTATCACACCTAATTAATATAAGAGTTATACATAATTCACATATAAATTAGATTTTAGCATGAATAATAAGATGGAAGAAAAGATGATTTGAGAAAACACACACTTTGAAGTTGCATATGTTTATATAGTATTACGAAGGAGAAACATGAATAAACTATAACAAATTACAAGTTGCAAGGCAAGAGAAAAAGACATGGTTGGCAACACATAATTTGAAGGTACATATGTTTATATTGTATTAGGAAGGAGACATGTGAAGAAGCTAAAGCAAATTACAGATGCAAGACAAGAAACAAAATGCATATTGGTTCTATCCCAACATAATGGTAGGAAGATATATAATAGATTCATTATTCATTGTAATTAGTGATTTTCAAATATTCGAAAGTTTGTAGTTGATCAAGAAGTATGTATTTTATATATATATATATATATATATATATATATATATATATATATATATATATATATATATATATATATATATATATATATATATATATATATATATATATATAGGGCTAGGTTATAATAAGAATGACAATTATTGTGTTACATTGTAACCAAATCCTGGCCATCAGATTTCATTCTCGTAAGAATGAAAAAACTGAAAAATTTTCATTTTTAAAAGAATGAACTAAATTTTGTACATCAAAACAACAAGAATGTAATGAATTGTTTCAATTATGACAAAATTACTGGAAATATGGATACAACTTAGTGGTAAAATTTTGATATTCTATTTCGATGTGTGGAGTTTGAATCCTGACGACCCCCTTTTTCTCCCCTTAATATATATCTATATCTATATCTAAATCTATATCTATATAAATCTTATAATAGAGGTCATCCAAATGAATGCGGTTCAAGATAGGCCAATAGCTTGAATTATATTCATTTGAAACTTACAAGGCTTTACAACTTTCAAGTAATTAAGCACATCCAACTCAAGAGTTTTTTTAACCTATGATACTTTATTCTTGGTTATCACACCTAATTAATATAAGAGTTGTCCATAATTCACATATAAATTAGATTTTATCATGAATAATAAGATGGAAGAAAGATGATTTGAGAAAACACACATTTTGAAGTTGCATATGTTTATATAGTATTACGAAGGAGAAACATGAATAAACTATAACAAATTACAAGTTGCAAGGCAAGAGAAAAAGACATGGTTGACAACACATATTTTGAAGGTACATATGTTTATATTGTATTAGGAAGGTGACATGTGAAGAAGCTAAAGCAAATTGTAACAATTCTGGAAAGAATGAAAATATTTTACATAAAACAACAATATTCTAAATGAACATATAAGTCATTCTTAAAAGAATGTGTTTTAAATGAGTGGTCCATATTGAGTTTCAAGGTTACACAATATTTGTCAGGATATATTTGATCCTGGCCCTATATATATATATATATATATATATATATATATATATATATATATATATATATATATATATATATATATATATATATATATATATATATATATATATATATATATATATATATATATATATATATATATATATATATATATATATATATATATATATATATATATTACATTTTCTAATCATATTCCCCAAAATGGTTTTATATTGTTTGAATAAGTGGACTTATGTTGTTTGATAAAGTATTTAGTGGTCATTTGGTTCATATAATCTTTGTTAATATTAGCATTATTTGACAAGGAATATTAGAATTTTATATCAAAAAATTACTAAATTATATTAATTTTACCTACAAGTTTTACGAAGAAACGATCTACAATAATACATTCCTCAAATATAATATGTATTATTTTTAGTACGTTTTATTTTTTGTATTATATTCTAATATAGTTCGTGTTAATGTGTTATATTTTTAATATTGGATTGTATATATACAATTGACTTAAAATAGATGATTATATTATTTTTTTCGGCTCTTAGATAAAAACTTTATTATTGATACTAAATATTGATTCTGATGAATGATTTATAATAATTTTCACATTTATTTTAGAGCATTTTACTTTCATCATATTGACTTGAAACTCTTAACTATTCAACTTCCAATATTAAGTTATTTATTAAATATTAGAGTATTTTACTTTAAACTCTTAACTATTCAATTTCCAATATTAAATTATTTATTAAATATAAAATATTATCATCTTGATGATCGATCTTTTGAATTATTAATATACTATACTTAAGTTGTTAATTAATCTATGCTGTTAAATACAAAACCTAAGTTAAACTAAACTTAAGTTGTTAATTAATCTATGGTGTTAAATACAAAACATTGAATTTGTTGATTGAAAGATGGTCTAAATGCAAAACCAAAATCAAAATATAAACTAAACTTAGACAATGATCAAATACTTTTTTTTCAAAATAGTTAAAGGTTTCAATCTGTAAAATATAAAACCGAAGTAGAAAATTAAACCTAACTAAAAATATAAATTTTATTTTTTATAATAATTGAAAATTTTCAGTTAGTTTTAAATCAATTAACAATCTATATATTTATATGAAGATATATTTTTTTTATAAATATTATAATAGATGTCATCAAAATCAATATGTTTCAAGATATAATATCTATATTGTACTATATATATTTGAACTTTCAACTCTACAACTTAATACTATTACCAACATCATTAATTTATTTTAATACAAAATCTCTTCACATTTCAATTAATTAACCACTACAACCCAAAAGTTTTTGAACTTATGGTACTTAATTGCTAATTATGTCACATTAGTTAATATAAAAATATATATAGTTCACATAGGTAGCTTATATTGCTAGAGTTTGGAAAATAAGATGGAGGAAAAGATGACTTGACAACATACAATAATTACTTTAGAGACTCCTATTTATTTATACTAAACTAGAAAGAAAGAAGATAAATAAGGTAAAACAAATTACCAGTCGCAAGACAAAAGACATGATGCATGCTTAGTTCTACCCACAACATATTCCTACTTTTAGGATTAAAATGATCTAATAAGAAAATTGATATAAAGTTGTGAGGTGGTTATCAAGTCAGTTGTTAAAGATTTCAAATTTTAGATTTTTTTCACATAAATACAACAAAAATGAAACTTTAGGGTAAACAGTCTTAAGAAATTTAGATAATAAGATTAACAAAAACGAAACTTGATTGCTATTTAATAATATAATTTGTAAAAATAGTATAAAAGGATGATAAATATACCTAAAGCAAACAATGTTTACCTTTTTAATCAGAAGAAACTAAAAGTTATGATAATATTTAATTTTTTAACAAATTCGCGTCGTATTCCAAATTCCAAATCCATATTGTTTTTATTTGACTCATTAGTCTTTTAATGATTTTCTCTTTTCTATTCTGTTGAGAAAAATATATAAAACCATTTTTCTTTATCTCATAAAATTTGTTTATATTTTTATGATTATATTAGTTAATAAAATATATTTTGAATTTAAAATTATTAAACAAGAAAAAATAAATATGACACTTTTAATTTATTATTATTTTCAGTTCAAGGGTATGTCTAAACATATATGGTTTTAAAGTTTTTATAGGCAAACTTTACTAGAGAAAAATATAGAAAGACAAAACTTTCTAATAGAAGTAACGTTTTCATAAATAAAAATGAGTAAGGATATCAAAACTTATTGGAAATTAGTTATGGAATAATAAGTTTAATAGAAACATAATCATATATTTTTATTTAATATTTATTAGTTAAATATTTTTATTTAAAAAATAAAAGTTTATATTTTTATTATTATTTAAGTAATATTTATACATATGAGTTTAACGGAAAATGATCTACAACAATATGTTTCTCATAGATTATCTTTATGTTATTACTGGTATGTTTTATTTTATATTTATTTTAAACTTGAAGATAATTTATGTAAATATATTCTATATATTTTTAATGTTGGACAATCTATAATAATTGACTCCAATAAATGTTTTATGTTTTTTTGTTCGATGTTTGGATGAAAAATTACTATTGATACATATGTCATATGTTTGATTTATTTTTAATTTTTCATATTTTGATTAAATCTAAAACGTTTATGTTAATATTTGATTGATCAATATATTTTTACTATATTAACTGCGCAACGCCGGAAATACGCCTAGTTTGATTTATAATTGGAGGCAAAATGCCGACGAGTTATGCCATTTAGGCTATTTTTGACAACTAAAATATGAAAAAATCTTTACACTTTTTAGGCTTTTATTATAAATTTTTTTGATAAAACCAATAAAAATTTATAAATCTTAGGTTCTCTACTTCATACTTTTAATTTGGTACCATATGATTGATTGCAAAATATAATTATCACGTCATGAAAGCTCTTTTATTTTGATTTCCTGCAAATAGTGGGACGTCTATAAAAGTTTATACTTAATACACATACTTCATACTTTTAATATTACTACCATATGATTGATTAGAAAAAACAAATTATCACGTCATGAAAGCTCTTTATTTTGAATTGCTGAAAATAGTGGGACATCTTAAATTCCTAGTTTTAGGGCATCGGTTGGTGAAACATAGACATATACTGCCTACAATTCGATTTCGTGACAGAAAGAGACCTACATATCAACTCTTTATTCCTTTATTCCTTTTTATCTTTTTCCTCGAATCAGTTAAATAGTTTGTATCGATGTTACAAAAACAAGTTATGACTCATCCATAAAAGTAGAAATGACACCAAACACGTCACAAAGATCGGAACTTGGAACCACGAAATACTATTACCTAATAGTAAAATAAAGTGTTTCGAATCACTTCGCTAAAAAAAATAAAAGATAATGGAACAACGGGAAATACTCTTTATTCCCATTTTAATCCAGGTTCTTTAAAGGATTATATATATAAAAAATAGCAACATGGTTTTATGATTTGTTTGCTATAGAATTCCACTTTCATTTCTTTTAAAGACATTTTTCTCCTACATAAAATCCAGATTTTTAAAAGTTTTAAACTCGTCTTTTGTTAAGATCAGATTAGAGATGGAAGCTTAGAGATAGAGATTATTCTTTCTATCGGATAAATATAGATAAATGCTTAGGATTCAATTCAAAATGTCTATTCTTATCCCTTATTAATTCCCTTACGTGTATAGGTAATCTTGGTTAATGAAACAAACTTCAATTTTATTAATTTCTCATGGTATCAGAGGCATTTCTTAAGCTCCAACCCTAAACAAGGACCGGTGACACACCACCACCACCACCAAAGATAGATATGAACTCACCCTTCTACCTCGGTCCCCAAGATCGACCTGGTGACTTGATTACTGCTACAAGATTTAGTGGTGAGAATTATGATGAATGGGAAGGAGAGATCGAGACCGCCTTGCAAGCGAGACGTAAGTTTGGTTTTCTTTACGGAACAATTGTAGCCTCGGAAGCACCATACACACAATCTGACTGGAGCACCATTCACCCCATGCTAGTCTCCTAGATAATGAGCACAATTACACAGAAGTGAAAAATCTCTGTCAAAGTACAAGGACGCAAAGAGCTTATGGGATACCCTCAAAGAACGATTTGCACTAGTTAATGGTCCTAGGATCCAACAGTTGAAAGCTTCAATTGCATGATGTGAACAAACTAGAGGTATGACGCTATGACTGTTGCTGCATATTACGGAAAATTAACGGCTTTGTGGGAGGAATTGCATACTCATGAACCATTGATTACATGTTCTTGTTGTACACGGTGCACGGTTGGGCGAGAACATGAAAAACGTCGGGAAAATGACATGTGTCACGAGTTCCTGATAGGCTTGAACAATGAGTATTTTGGAAAAATTCGATCAAACATTCTCTCACAATATTTGTTGCCTTCTCTCAATCGAGCCTATCAGTTAATAATTCAAGATGAACGAGTTCGAACCATCTCCACTGTACACATTACAAAAAGAATGGTCATGAAGTTACCCAATGCTTTGAAAAAGTCTGTTATCTTGGTGGGGAGATCGCCCCAAAGCTAATGGTAGTACTGGTCGGGGAAAAGGTCGTGGAGGATACAACAGCGGACCTCGAGCCAATGCGATTATCGCTGAAGATCCGAGTCTACTGATTTGGGAGCATCTTCGGCTACTCAAACATTTACTGCTAAACAATGGAAGGCGCTTGCAAGTGTGTTCAGTAATATCAGTGTTAAATCGGCCTTGGCGGCCGATTTCAGGGATTAATAGCTTGGCGGTATGCAACCGATTATGATTAGGCCTAATCGGTCAGGCTTGGCGATTTGGTCAAATGCCGGGTTTAGCGGTCCTTGGCGGTTGATTAATCGGCCTCGACGGTCATTTTTTAATTTTTTTAAATTATTTTTTAATTTCTTAATTATTTTGAAATTTTTTAATTTTTTTTGTTTTGGTCAAATATCGGTCTAATAAGTCAATAAATATGAAGGAAATCAAAATTAAAGAATGAAAATACAAAAATATATAATCATTGATGTGTATCTAAGAATAAAATTAATCATACATTGTTATTTTGTTATATTCATTTTTTTTTAAATAAATTTCTTTATATTTTAGGGTCTCCGATTAATCTCCGACTAATATAAATCACTTTCGGATGACCGTTTGTTTGGTAAGTTTCATAAAATTTTTGTGACGATCTTAATATCACTGTCACATTTAATTCTTCTATGTGTGCTATACAGGACCAAATGAGGGTGCTGATCAGAACGGGAAGTAAACAGGATGGACTCTACTACTTCAAGGAACCAAACTCGACCAATGCAGTTAGATTCAATAAAGACAATTCTTATTTAGCATTGTGGCATAGCAGAATAGGGCAATCTTCCGAAAAACTAGTAAAATTGCTTCCTATGATTCGTAATAGTAGCAAAGACTCTTTGAATGAAACATGTGAGGTTTGTCTTAGGCTAAACATCCTAGAGATTCCTTTCTATTAAATGAAAATAAAAGTAGTAAATTTTTTGAATTAATTCATATTAAATTGTGGGGTGCTTACAAGCATGCATCCTCATGCGGTGCCAAGTATTTCTTAACTATAGTATATGATTTTTAGCGTGCCATATGGGTTTACCTAATGGCTGATAAAACAAAAGTCTTTCACATGTTTATGAATTTTATCGTCATGGTTGATCGTCAGTTTTCTCAAACCATAAAAATTGTCTGAAGTGATAATGGAACAGAGTTCATCTGCTTACTTGATTATTTTTCTGCTTCGGGCTTTTTGTTTCAAACCTCTTGTGTTGGCACGCCGTAACAAAATGGAGGGGGGGTCGAGCGAAAACTAAAACATACCTTCTAACGTTTCTTGGACTTTGTCACTCCCCCAAACCACGATGGCGGAATCGTCTGAGGGTGGATGACTTCATGAACAATATCATAACAACGTTTGTACAATAGTGATCAAAGCAAACACATCCATCATATACATAATTGTAAATGTTACAAGAATCAAAATACAATACGTTCCAAATACAATTACAATATGATATCAAATACATAGTATGATGCCATAATGAACCATCGTCAAAACTGGTAGTTACATGATTCATCAATTTCCTGAGAATACAAGTAGTTTGAAAACGTGCCAACATTACGTTGGTGAGTTCATAAGATTTTTGTATGAGAAAATTCATAGTCCTTTTTGTTTGTAAATGATAGTATTGTAAACCGAGAAAATCTAATATTTTCTTATAAATGAGTAGTAGTCTTAAAAACCCAAAGACCGAAAATGTATAAGTGTTCTATTTTTTTGAAAATAGTATTATTCTTGTATGAAATTATGTGAATACATGTTTATTCGTAGATTAGTTGTAGATCTAATTTTGTAAAATCTTTACATAGATGAAATCGTATGTTATTTTGTATCTTACAGAATTGTAGTTTTAATTCCATAAAACTCGTATGTATAAGTAAACTATACTTGTATTTATATCTTGATAAAATGTAGTTTTAATTTCCATAAAACTTGTATGAGAAATCCATTTCCTTGTAAAATATAGTATCGTAACCCAGAAAATCCAATATTTTCTTATAAATGTGTTGTAGTCTTAAAAGGTCCAAAGACTAAAAATGTATAACGTAAGTTGTATTATAGTATAAAACTATTTGAAGTATGTATTTATCCACGTAAACATTTTAATAAGTTGATTGTTTTCCCATGTAAGACGTCCTATAACCATACTGTGACCTTGCAGGCCTGCTGCGACGTTCTTCAGGCGTCGGAATGTTATGACTTTTGTCACCCCAGACCCGTCGGTCTAACTGTAGCTAGCAGTTCAGGTGCGTGATTGTCAATCCCGTATAGATCTATACACAATTATCACGTTCTCTTACCGAGACTCTGGTTATAAATGCAAGACTTATATATCATGCTTAAATAAGCACTTGTGAAGACCCGTCTCACAAAATGTATGTATATCAACTTGTTTACGTAATATTTGTATATGAAAAACCCTTGTATTTGCACAATATAGTAATGTATAATAATTATATATTTTATATAATTATTTGTCTTGTTTAAAACGTCTTATTAACCTTTGTATCCACAAACTATTCCTATAATAGTTTATTTTTAGTATTCTGTCATAAAAAGCATATATTTACGAATATATGTGAAATAACTTATTTAGATGATTATAAATAACATATTTTAAGATATTTTCTACAATAGTAGTGTAATAATTTGGTTTTACTCTTTATTAATTCCAATATAATATTTCATGACTATCAAATAAAGAACGGCCAGGTAGAAGATCAAATGGGGAGGCAGGACCCTTTCAGCGTATAAGCCTTTCGGAAATCCAACAACCTAGCCCAATTGATCGGCCTAGACACCGCTCTCGTAAGTAGATCAATCGATATTATAGTTTTGGAATTATAATTGAATTGTTATAATAATAACGTTTTACCAAATTTGCATTGTGTTTACTATTGTTGCAAATGTTCCATAAATAGTCATTTTTATAATATAACTTGTATTCTTCCCCTAAAAACTTGAATAATGGTAAAAAGAAGGGGTATGAACTCACCTCAATGTCGATTAGCATCTTATCGTCGATTGTTGTTAGATCGCCCGACTCTTCCTCTTCCTAACTCGAACTTACTATATTTATAACTGAAATAACTACTTCTAACGCTCATTCTTCGTATATATCTATATATATCGAAGAATATTCTAACAATACTATCTAGTGATATACAGAGCAAAATTCTGTGGTGTGAGTAAAATGAGAGAAATGAGGCTCATATTTATAGTATATTTATTTTCGTATAGCGGCCCTCAAGATATATAGATTTGATAATTATAGCTTTTAGAATTTGTTTATGACAAAACATACCCTTAAAATACTATTTAAATAGATTTAATAGTTTTTATAATAAATAAACGATTTTTGTTTATAAAAATATAATCTACGAAAATCGTAGTTTAATAATATCAACTTTTTAACTAAAAATCTCTAACGAATTACCGAAAGGGTATTAGTTGTAAATTTAATAAGAGTACAGGGTTTAAATGTAAATATAATTTCTTTTTAAAGAAAAAGAAAATATTAAATATAAAACTGATATCCATAATATGAAATTTTGACGTCAGGTTGTTCGTATCGACGATACCGTTGTATTGGTATATTTTGTGTTTTATAAAACAATATATTATTAAACTTAACAATACGTTTTAAATACGTATGGTTCAAAATGAATATATGAATTTTTAAGGGTAAAATATGTAAAATTGGATAATAATGAAGTGGGACCCGCTATATATATAATAATAATAATAATAATAATTGAAATGTTGCGTCGGTTGAATCGTTCGTGAATATATATATATATATATATATATATATATATATATATATATATATATATATATATATATATATATATATATATATATATATATATATATATATATATATATATCAAACGTCGCTTTCAAGTTAAATTATATGTTTTTCTATCATAACTTTTTATGTATAACGTTTTGTAAAAATATAAATATATATTTGGAACCGTCGTAATTTTATCTACGTTTCGATATAAAATTTGTAATATTCCGAAGAGTTTTACATTCTTACCGTTTTTATATCGTAACTTTTTATATATAACGTTTGGTGCAAATATAAATATATATTTGGAACCGTCATATTTTTTATCTATGTTTCGATATAAAATTTGTAATTTACCGTTCACTATTCACTATTCACTATTCGGATACTATTCACTGTCACTATTCACGGTTCACTATTTACTATTCGGATACTATTCACTGTCACTATTCACGGTTCACTATTTACTATTCACGACGTGAAAATAATTAAATTTTTATTTTAAAAATATCTAATTTAATAGCGTTGGTTCGTATAATTGTTTTGAATTTGCGTACATAGTATTATAATATCAAATAATACATTGTATATGTTATGAAATTTATATTTCAATATATTGACCTATCATACGTTTCGGTTGACTTGAGTTGACTTTCGTTGACTTAATTTGACAGTTGTCACATTATCTACCCGTTAGAAAGAATTTCGTCCCGAAATTTAGTACTTTGAATAGATTCTCAAGTGTTTAAGAAGAGATGTCGGTATTTCTATTTCACCTGTTTCTTATGTTCCTAGGTAAATTCAGTCCATACTTGGTGTTCCCTAGTTTTCGGTTGCTTTGATTTTTTATGTATGTGTGTATATATGTATATATGTATGTATGCGTGTATGTATATATATGTATGTATGTATGTATGTATGTATGTATGTATGTATGTATGTATGTATGTATGTGTGTGTGTGTATGTATGTATGTATGTATGTATGTATATGTGTGTATGTATGTATATATGTATGTATGCATGTATGTATGTATGTATGTATGTGTATATATGTATATATGCGTATGTATGTATGTATGTATGTATGTATGCACGTATGTATATATATGTGTGTATGTATGTATGTATGTATGTATGTATGAATGTATGTATGTATGTATGTATGTAGGTATGTATGTATGTATGTATGTATGTATGTGTGTGTATGTATGTATGTATGTATGTATGTATGTATGTATGTATGTATATGTGTGTATGTATGTATATATGTATGTATGTACGTATGTATGTATGTATGTATGTATGTATGTGTATATATGTATATATACGTATGTATGTATGTATGTATGTATGTATGTATGTATGTATGTATGTATGTATGTATGTATGTATGCACGTATGTATGTATATGTGTGTGTATGTATGTATGTATGTATGTATGTATGTATGTATGTATGTATGTATGTATGTATGTATGTATGTATGAATGTATGTATGTATGTATGTATATATGTATATATGTATGAATGCATGTATGTATGTATGTATGTATGTGTGTATGTATGTAGGTATGTGTATGTATGTATGTATATATGTATATATGTATGTATGCACGTATGTAATGTCATTTTATAGCTGATATGCATAGGAGGAATAAAATATGCAAGATACAGGTGGACCATGAGTTGTACATACGCCAGGTGAGTAGGTTCTAATTCATTATTTAGGATTAGATTATGACATTATTTAATTAGCTGTTCTTTGAATTATTTCCGCTTTTAGGAAATATATATATATTTTATATAAAGAGTCTTTTCGTTTTCCTGTCTTTATCGGAGTTAAGCAGTGAATGTAGAAAAAATGACAATTAAGGTAGTGGAAAGGTCACATCTACTGTAGATGATTTTTTTTTTTTGAAGTCTTTTCGTTTTCCTGTCATTTTCGGAGTTAAGCAGTGAATGTTGAAAAAAAATCGCATCTACTGTAGATGGTTGAATTTTTGGTAATAACGACGCGGATTGTCCTTTCAGTTCTAGCTGTAAGATGCTATATAAACAGGTATGTATCATCATTCATATCTACATCTTTTCAGTCTCAGTTTCATTTTTTTCTTACTACCAGTTTATTCTTATAAAATCTCAGATTTCAAATCGAGACATGGAAAACAAATCTCCTATGAAAAACTTGTCAGACGCTGAGCGGAATTTCCTAAGGCAAGAGGGTACCTACTTATCGATTAATCAAATATTTCCACTGGAGTTTGGTAATTATATTATCCTAAACTCTTTTTTTTTATTTTTTTTATTTATTTATATATTCTGATTCTTTTCTCTAGCGTTTTGATTTTTGTTTTAAACTATGTGAGGTATAGGTGTCCCAGATGTATTAACGCTGGATCAACTTCAAAATAATCTTGAAGTTTTCCCTCCGATGAGTATTATTTCAGAAGATCCAGGGCCTTCATCTTTGGGCTTTGCTTATGAGCCATCTCAAAACTTACCTCCAGGTTAAGTCATTTTGTTAAGATTTATGTCTGTTTTGCTCAATTATCTAACATATGTTATGCACAGATTCATTCGTAAATGATTTTACTGATGATCATCTAAGCATGAACGCGCCCCTATTGCATAGTGGAGTAAATTTAACAAATCAGGGGTCTTTAACTAACTTTCAACATCAGGATCAAATGCAGTTGATCCATGGTGACACTATTGGGTTTGCTTCAACGAATCCTGGGTTTGTGGGTGGCTTTCAATATCAGAATCAGCTTCAAATGATTCAAAGAAATCTAGAGGGATTTCAAAACCCTGGGTTCGTAACTGAAAATCAACAGTTACTGCCGACGGCAGATACTAATGTTATTGCACAGAGTTTATCTTTGGTTTAACAAATCAGGATAATGCTCAAATGATTCAGAATGACAATAGTACAACCAGATTTGATTCTTTGAGTCCAAGAACCATTGAACTTCGTAGAAAAAGTGGTTTTGACCGTGCGTTGACTAAGGAAATAATATCCATGCATTTTGACAAGACCATTGAACAAGCTGCAAGGGAACTAAATGTTGGAATAACACGGTTGAAGAAATGTTGTAGGGAGTTAGGCATACCAAAATGGCCTCGAAGACAGCTTAAGAGTCTAGAAACTCTTATTAACAATACTCAGGTTAAAATTTGCATTTTTTTTTTCAAAAGTTTAGTACCATGAGATTGTATTGACTGAAGGTATTTATGTAACAGGAATTGAATAATATTCCTAATGAAGCAGACGTAATACTTGGTATAGAAAATGAGAAAAAAGAAATATTTGAGGGTTCCAGTTCGAAGATGACTGATACCACAAAGAAATTTAGGCAAGCTGTCTTTAGAGATGTTTACAGGAAACGAAAGGCTGAGGAGATGGAGGAAACTTCATCAAGGACCCATGCACAGCAGCAATCTTTGCCATCCGGTTCTGTTATAGATGTTGATTTACTTGGGCATATAAATGATGAAGGCTCACATCCTATAATAGAAAATATGGTTATTCCTATTCTTCAGGAAGGTTCAAGTCGAGTACCTTCTAATGAAGATTGGAATTTCCCAGATTCAAAAGATCTTTGTTCTGCTTTCTTTGGCTCTCAATCTAAGTCTTAGACATTACTCAGTCTGTAATATGTGTATGGTGGTTATCTTTTAATAAGATTAACATAAGATTTAAGCAATCTATATGTCTATGATAGTTGTATTCTAAGGTATTAAGTATCTGCAGCGTGTTTTTAAGAAGATTCTTCAATCTCTAAAGCTCTCGACCATTGTAGTGTGTCAAACACATTGATCAACATTGATTGTTCACCGGTTCAACCATAAATAACGTAGGCGATCATTTCATGTTTATTGGTGGTATTCTTGTGCCATTGAGATTAAGTTTTCGATAACAGCAATTGGTTAGGTATTATTGAAATGTCAGGTCGACTATGTAAGGATTTGGGTATAAGAGATCCATAAAGTGTCTAGATGTATGGTTCTGTAGTATTGTAAAATACTCCTATCGTATTTTAGCTTTATTTTACTTTAGGACTATATTGTATTGTTTATTATATGACATTCTGTACCACGACATTTGCCAAAATGACAACTCAATCCCTAGACTTAGAAATATGTAGTATGATGGATCTGACATAGTCTTTAACTCAAGGGACTATATTTGTGTGGTTTCAATTTCTTTTCCATAAGGTGTAAATTGATGAATTGTTAATGCTAAGAATATGAAACGATTAATGGAGAGATTTATTTTTTTGGATGCTAATAACATGCTTGATCTTGGTGTTATATAGGGGTTTTAAGACTCTTCATTTCCCCTGTGAGACTCTTCATTTCTCCTGTGAGATATTTTTAGAGTTTCTCTATATATGGTTCTTAGTAAGTTTTTAGACCTGTTGTTCACTACGACTATTTCTAAGTACATGTTAGTCATATCTTGGACAAATAGAGTTGATCAGGCTCTATCTGTCCTAGGTATGATCACATAACTACCTAGGCTTACTCGTAGTGTTCAACTCATCTTATTACTCTTGTATTGTTTTAGTTATGACACTGTTCTAGTATGTATGTACTTGTACTTATACTTTATAAAAATATCATTGTATTTTAAAGTATACTTTGTACAGATTGTTTTAGAGAGTTTTAGTCCCATTGTATTTATAGTTGTATATCTTAAATAGATTGATATACTTAGTTCACTATAAACAATGCTCTGATACCAATCTGTCACACCCCGAAACCACGATGGCGGAATCGTCTGAGGGTGGATGACTTCATGAACAATATCATAACAACGTTTGTACAATAGTGATCAAAGCAAACACATCCATCATATACATAATTGTAAATGTTACAAGAATCAAAATACAATACGTTCCAAATACAATTACAATATGATATCAAATACATAGTATGATGCCATAATGAACCATCGTCAAAACTGGTAGTTACCTGATTCATCAATTTCCTGAGAATACAAGTAGTTTGAAAACGTGTCAACATTACGTTGGTGAGTTCATAAGATTTTTGTATGAGAAAATTCATAGTCCTTTTTGTTTGTAAATGATAGTATTGTAAACCGAGAAAATCTAATATTTTCTTATAAATGAGTAGTAGTCTTAAAAACCCAAAGACCGAAAATGTATAAGTGTTCTATTTTTTTGAAAATAGTATTATTCTTGTATGAAATTATGTGAATACATGTTTATTCGTAGATTAGTTGTAGATCTAATTTTGTAAAATCTTTACATAGATGAAATCGTATGTTATTTTGTATCTTACAGAATTGTAGTTTTAATTCCATAAAACTCGTATGTATAAGTAAACTATACTTGTATTTATATCTTGATAAAATGTAGTTTTAATTTCCATAAAACTTGTATGAGAAATCCATTTCCTTGTAAAATATAGTATCGTAACCCAGAAAATCCAATATTTTCTTATAAATGTGTTGTAGTCTTAAAAGGTCCAAAGACTAAAAATGTATAACGTAAGTTGTATTATAGTATAAAACTATTTGAAGTATGTATTTATCCACGTAAACATTTTAATAAGTTGATTGTTTTCCCATGTAAGACGTCCTATAACCATACTGTGACCTTGCAGGCCTGCTGCGACGTTCTTCAGGCGTCGGAATGTTATGACTTTTGTCACCCCAGACCCGTCGGTCTAACTGTAGCTAGCAGTTCAGGTGCGTGATTGTCAATCCCGTATAGATCTATACACAATTATCACGTTCTCTTACCGAGACTCTGGTTATAAATGCAAGACTTATATATCATGCTTAAATAAGCACTTGTGAAGACCCGTCTCACAAAATGTATGTATATCAACTTGTTTACGTAATATTTGTATATGAAAAACCCTTGTATTTGCACAATATAGTAATGTATAATAATTATATATTTTATATAATTATTTGTCTTGTTTAAAACGTCTTAGTAACCTTTGTATCCACAAACTATTCCTATAATAGTTTATTTTTAGTATTCTGTCATAAAAAGCATATATTTACGAATATATGTGAAACAACTTATTTAGATGATTATAAATAACATATTTTAAGATATTTTCTACAATAGTAGTGTAATAATTTGGTTTTACTCTTTATTAATTCCAATATAATATTTCATGACTATCAAATAAAGAACGGCCAGGTAGAAGATCAAATGGGGAGGCAAGACCCTTTCAGCGTATAAGCCTTTCGGAAATCCAACAACCTAGCCCAATTGATCGGCCTAGACACCGCTCTCGTAAGTAGATCAATCGATATTATATTTTTGGAATTATAATTGAATTGTTATAATAATAACGTTTTACCAAATTTGCATTTTGTTTACTATTGTTGCAAATGTTCCATAAATAGTCATTTTTATAATATAACTTGTATTCTTCCCCTAAAAACTTGAATAATGGTAAAAAGAAGGGGTATGAACTCACCTCAATGTCGATTAGCATCTTATCGTCGATTGTTGTTAGATCGCCCGACTCTTCCTCTTCCTAACTCGAACTTACTATATTTATAACTGAAATAACTACTTCTAACGCTCATTCTTCGTATATATCTATATATATCGAAGAATATTCTAACAATACTATCTAGTGATATACAGAGCAAAATTCTGTGGTGTGAGTAAAATGAGAGAAATGAGGCTCATATTTATAGTATATTTATTTTCGTATAGCGGCCCTCAAGATATATAGATTTGATAATTATAGCTTTTAGAATTTGTTTATGACAAAACATACCCTTAAAATACTATTTAAATAGATTTAATAGTTTTTATAATAAATAAACGATTTTTGTTTATAAAAATATAATCTACGAAAATCGTAGTTTAATAATATCAACTTTTTAACTAAAAATCTCTAACGAATTACCGAAAGGGTATTAGTTGTAAGTTTAATAAGAGTACAGGGTTTAAATGTAAATATAATTTCTTTTTAAAGAAAAAGAAAATATTAAATATAAAACTGATATCCATAATATGAAATTTTGACGTCAGGTTGTTCGTATCGACGATACCGTTGTATCGGTATATTTTGTGTTTTATAAAACAATATATTATTAAACTTAACAATACGTTTTAAATACGTATGGTTCAAAATGAATATATGAATTTTTAAGGGTAAAATATGTAAAATTGGATAATAATGAAGTGGGACCCACTATATATATTATAATAATAATAATAATAATTGAAATGTTGCGTCGGTTGAATCGTTCGTGAATATATATATATATATATATATATATATATATATATATATATATATATATATATATATATATATATATATATAATAATCAAACGTCGCTTTCAAGTTAAATTATATGTTTTTCTATCATAACTTTTTATGTATAACGTTTTGTAAAAATATAAATATATATTTGGAACCGTCGTAATTTTATCTACGTTTCGATATAAAATTTGTAATATTCCGAAGAGTTTTACATTCTTACCGTTTTTATATCGTAACTTTTTATATATAACGTTTGGTGCAAATATAAATATATATTTGGAACCGTCATATTTTTTATCTATGTTTCGATATAAAATTTGTAATTTACCGTTCACTATTCACTATTCACTATTCGGATACTATTCACTGTCACTATTCACGGTTCACTATTTACTATTCGGATACTATTCACTGTCACTATTCACGGTTCACTATTTACTATTCACGACGTGAAAATAATTAAATTTTTATTTTAAAAATATCTAATTTAATAGCGTTGGTTCGTATAATTGTTTTGAATTTGCGTACATAGTATTATAATATCAAATAATACATTGTATATGTTATGAAATTTATATTTCAATATATTGACCTATCATACGTTTCGGTTGACTTGAGTTGACTTTCGTTGACTTAATTTGACAGTTGTCACATTATCTACCCGTTAGAAAGAATTTCGTCCCGAAATTTAGTACTTTGAATAGATTCTCAAGTGTTTAAGAAGAGATGTCGGTATTTCTATTTCACCTGTTTCTTATGTTCCTAGGTAAATTCAGTCCATACTTGGTGTTCCCTAGTTTTCGGTTGCTTTGATTTTTTATGTATGTGTGTATGTATGTATATATGTATGTATGCGTGTATGTATATATATGTATGTATGTATGTATGTATGTATGTATGTATGTATGTATGTATGTATGTATGTATGTGTGTGTGTGTATGTATGTATGTATGTATGTATGTATATGTGTGTATGTATGTATATATGTATGTATGCATGTATGTATGTATGTATGTATGTGTATATATGTATATATGCGTATGTATGTATGTATGTATGTATGTATGTATGCACGTATGTATATATATGTGTGTATGTATGTATGTATGTATGTATGAATGTATGTATGTATGTATGTATGTATGTATGTATGTATGTATGTATGTGTGTGTATGTATGTATGTATGTATGTATGTATGTATGTATGTATGTATGTATATGTGTGTATGTATGTATATATGTATGTATGTACGTATGTATGTATGTATGTATGTATGTGTATATATGTATATATATGTATGTATGTATGTATGTATGTATGTATGTATGTATGTATGTATGTATGTATGTATGTATGTATGTATGCACGTATGTATGTATATGTGTGTGTATGTATGTATGTATGTATGTATGTATGTATGTATGTATGTATGTATGTATGTATGTATGTATGAATGTATGTATGTATGTATGTATATATGTATATATGTATGAATGCATGTATGTATGTATGTATGTATGTGTGTATGTATGTAGGTATGTGTATGTATGTATGTATATATGTATATATGTATGTATGCACGTATGTAATGTCATTTTATAGCTGATATGCATAGGAGGAATAAAATATGCAAGATACAGGTGGACCATGAGTTGTACATACGCCAGGTGAGTAGGTTCTAATTCATTATTTAGGATTAGATTATGACATTATTTAATTAGCTGTTCTTTGAATTATTTCCGCTTTTAGGAAATATATATATATTTTATATAAAGAGTCTTTTCGTTTTCCTGTCTTTACCGGAGTTAAGCAGTGAATGTAGAAAAAATGACAATTAAGGTAGTGGAAAGGTCACATCTACTGTAGATGATTTTTTTTTTGAAGTCTTTTCGTTTTCCTGTCCTTTTCGGAGTTAAGCAGTGAATGTTGAAAAAAAATCGCATCTACTGTAGATGGTTGAATTTTTGGTAATAACGACGCGGATTGTCCTTTCAGTTCTAGCTGTAAGATGCTATATAAACAGGTATGTATCATCATTCATATCTACATCTTTTCAGTCTCAGTTTCATTTTTTTCTTACTACCAGTTTATTCTTATAAAATCTCAGATTTCAAATCGAGACATGGAAAACAAATCTCCTATGAAAAACTTGTCAGACGCTGAGCGGAATTTCCTAAGGCAAGAGGGTACCTACTTATCGATTAATCAAATATTTCCACTGGAGTTTGGTAATTATATTATCCTAAACTCTTTTTTTTTATTTTTTTTATTTATTTATATATTCTGATTCTTTTCTCTAGCGTTTTGATTTTTGTTTTAAACTATGTGAGGTATAGGTGTCCCAGATGTATTAACGCTGGATCAACTTCAAAATAATCTTGAAGTTTTCCCTCCGATGAGTATTATTTCAGAAGATCCAGGGCCTTCATCTTTGGGCTTTGCTTATGAGCCATCTCAAAACTTACCTCCAGGTTAAGTCATTTTGTTAAGATTTATGTCTGTTTTGCTCAATTATCTAACATATGTTATGCACAGATTCATTCGTAAATGATTTTACTGATGATCATCTAAGCATGAACGCGCCCCTATTGCATAGTGGAGTAAATTTAACAAATCAGGGGTCTTTAACTAACTTTCAACATCAGGATCAAATGCAGTTGATCCATGGTGACACTATTGGGTTTGCTTCAACGAATCCTGGGTTTGTGGGTGGCTTTCAATATCAGAATCAGCTTCAAATGATTCAAAGAAATCTAGAGGGATTTCAAAACCCTGGGTTCGTAACTGAAAATCAACAGTTACTGCCGACGGCAGATACTAATGTTATTGCACAGAGTTTATCTTTGGTTTAACAAATCAGGATAATGCTCAAATGATTCAGAATGACAATAGTACAACCAGATTTGATTCTTTGAGTCCAAGAACCATTGAACTTCGTAGAAAAAGTGGTTTTGACCGTGCGTTGACTAAGGAAATAATATCCATGCATTTTGACAAGACCATTGAACAAGCTGCAAGGGAACTAAATGTTGGAATAACACGGTTGAAGAAATGTTGTAGGGAGTTAGGCATACCAAAATGGCCTCGAAGACAGCTTAAGAGTCTAGAAACTCTTATTAACAATACTCAGGTTAAAATTTGCATTTTTTTTTTCAAAAGTTTAGTACCATGAGATTGTATTGACTGAAGGTATTTATGTAACAGGAATTGAATAATATTCCTAATGAAGCAGACGTAATACTTGGTATAGAAAATGAGAAAAAAGAAATATTTGAGGGTTCCAGTTCGAAGATGACTGATACCACAAAGAAATTTAGGCAAGCTGTCTTTAGAGATGTTTACAGGAAACGAAAGGCTGAGGAGATGGAGGAAACTTCATCAAGGACCCATGCACAGCAGCAATCTTTGCCATCCGGTTCTGTTATAGATGTTGATTTACTTGGGCATATAAATGATGAAGGCTCACATCCTATAATAGAAAATATGGTTATTCCTATTCTTCAGGAAGGTTCAAGTCGAGTACCTTCTAATGAAGATTGGAATTTCCCAGATTCAAAAGATCTTTGTTCTGCTTTCTTTGGCTCTCAATCTAAGTCTTAGACATTACTCAGTCTGTAATATGTGTATGGTGGTTATCTTTTAATAAGATTAACATAAGATTTAAGCAATCTATATGTCTATGATAGTTGTATTCTAAGGTATTAAGTATCTGCAGCGTGTTTTTAAGAAGATTCTTCAATCTCTAAAGCTCTCGACCATTGTAGTGTGTCAAACACATTGATCAACATTGATTGTTCACCGGTTCAACCATAAATAACGTAGGCGATCATTTCATGTTTATTGGTGGTATTCTTGTGCCATTGAGATTAAGTTTTCGATAACAGCAATTGGTTAGGTATTATTGAAATGTCAGGTCGACTATGTAAGGATTTGGGTATAAGAGATCCATAAAGTGTCTAGATGTATGGTTCTGTAGTATTGTAAAATACTCCTATCGTATTTTAGCTTTATTTTACTTTAGGACTATATTGTATTGTTTATTATATGACATTCTGTACCACGACATTTGCCAAAATGACAACTCAATCCCTAGACTTAGAAATATGTAGTATGATGGATCTGACATAGTCTTTAACTCAAGGGACTATATTTGTGTGGTTTCAATTTCTTTTCCATAAGGTGTAAATTGATGAATTGTTAATGCTAAGAATATGAAACGATTAATGGAGAGATTTATTTTTTTGGATGCTAATAACATGCTTGATCTTGGTGTTATATAGGGGTTTTAAGACTCTTCATTTCCCCTGTGAGACTCTTCATTTCTCCTGTGAGATATTTTTAGAGTTTCTCTATATATGGTTCTTAGTAAGTTTTTAGACCTGTTGTTCACTACGACTATTTCTAAGTACATGTTAGTCATATCTTGGACAAATAGAGTTGATCAGGCTCTATCTGTCCTAGGTATGATCACATAACTACCTAGGCTTACTCGTAGTGTTCAACTCATCTTATTACTCTTGTATTGTTTTAGTTATGACACTGTTCTAGTATGTATGTACTTGTACTTATACTTTATAAAAATATCATTGTATTTTAAAGTATACTTTGTACATATTGTTTTAGAGAGTTTTAGTCCCATTGTATTTATAGTTGTATATCTTAAATAGATTGATATACTTAGTTCACTATAAACAATGCTCTGATACCAATCTGTCACACCCCGAAACCACGATGGCGGAATCGTCTGAGGGTGGATGACTTCATGAACAATATCATAACAACGTTTGTACAATAGTGATCAAAGCAAACACATCCATCATATACATAATTGTAAATGTTACAAGAATCAAAATACAATACGTTCCAAATACAATTACAATATGATATCAAATACATAGTATGATGCCATAATGAACCATCGTCAAAACTGGTAGTTACCTGATTCATCAATTTCCTGAGAATACAAGTAGTTAGAAAACGTGTCAACATTACGTTGGTGAGTTCATAAGATTTTTGTATGAGAAAATTCATAGTCCTTTTTGTTTGTAAATGATAGTATTGTAAACCGAGAAAATCTAATATTTTCTTATAAATGAGTAGTAGTCTTAAAAACCCAAAGACCGAAAATGTATAAGTGTTCTATTTTTTTGAAAATAGTATTATTCTTGTATGAAATTATGTGAATACATGTTTATTCGTAGATTAGTTGTAGATCTAATTTTGTAAAATCTTTACATAGATGAAATCGTATGTTATTTTGTATCTTACAGAATTGTAGTTTTAATTCCATAAAACTCGTATGTATAAGTAAACTATACTTGTATTTATATCTTGATAAAATGTAGTTTTAATTTCCATAAAACTTGTATGAGAAATCCATTTCCTTGTAAAATATAGTATCGTAACCCAGAAAATCCAATATTTTCTTATAAATGTGTTGTAGTCTTAAAAGGTCCAAAGACTAAAAATGTATAACGTAAGTTGTATTATAGTATAAAACTATTTGAAGTATGTATTTATCCACGTAAACATTTTAATAAGTTGATTGTTTTCCCATGTAAGACGTCCTATAACCATACTGTGACCTTGCAGGCCTGCTGCGACGTTCTTCAGGCGTCGGAATGTTATGACTTTTGTCACCCCAGACCCGTCGGTCTAACTGTAGCTAGCAGTTCAGGTGCGGGATTGTCAATCCCGTATAGATCTATACACAATTATCACGTTCTCTTACCGAGACTCTGGTTATAAATACAGTAGTTATATATCATGCTTAAATAAGCACTTGTGAAGACCCGTCTCACAAAATGTATGTATATCAACTTGTTTACGTAATATTTGTATATGAAAAACCCTTGTATTTGCACAATATAGTAATGTATAATAATTATATATTTTATATAATTATTTGTCTTGTTTAAAACGTCTTAGTAACCTTTGTATCCACAAACTATTCCTATAATAGTTTATTTTTAGTATTCTGTCATAAAAAGCATATATTTACGAATATATGTGAAACAACTTATTTAGATGATTATAAATAACATATTTTAAGATATTTTCTACAATAGTAGTGTAATAATTTGGTTTTACTCTTTATTAATTCCAATATAATATTTCATGACTATCAAATAAAGAACGGCCAGGTAGAAGATCAAATGGGGAGGCAAGACCCTTTCAGCGTATAAGCCTTTCGGAAATCCAACAACCTAGCCCAATTGATCGGCCTAGACACCGCTCTCGTAAGTAGATCAATCGATATTATATTTTTGGAATTATAATTGAATTGTTATAATAATAACGTTTTACCAAATTTGCATTTTGTTTACTATTGTTGCAAATGTTCCATAAATAGTCATTTTTATAATATAACTTGTATTCTTCCCCTAAAAACTTGAATAATGGTAAAAAGAAGGGGTATGAACTCACCTCAATGTCGATTAGCATCTTATCGTCGATTGTTGTTAGATCGCCCGACTCTTCCTCTTCCTAACTCGAACTTACTATATTTATAACTGAAATAACTACTTCTAACGCTCATTCTTCGTATATATCTATATATATCGAAGAATATTCTAACAATACTATCTAGTGATATACAGAGCAAAATTCTGTGGTGTGAGTAAAATGAGAGAAATGAGGCTCATATTTATAGTAGATTTATTTTCGTATAGCGGCCCTCAAGATATATAGATTTGATAATTATAGCTTTTAGAATTTGTTTATGACAAAACATACCCTTAAAATACTATTTAAATAGATTTAATAGTTTTTATAATAAATAAACGATTTTTGTTTATAAAAATATAATCTACGAAAATCGTAGTTTAATAATATCAACTTTTTAACTAAAAATCTCTAACGAATTACCGAAAGGGTATTAGTTGTAAGTTTAATAAGAGTACAGGGTTTAAATGTAAATATAATTTCTTTTTAAAGAAAAAGAAAATATTAAATATAAAACTGATATCCATAATATGAAATTTTGACGTCAGGTTGTTCGTATCGACGATACCGTTGTATCGGTATATTTTGTGTTTTATAAAACAATATATTATTAAACTTAACAATACGTTTTAAATACGTATGGTTCAAAATGAATATATGAATTTTTAAGGGTAAAATATGTAAAATTGGATAATAATGAAGTAGGACCCACTATATATATAATAATAATAATAATAATAATTGAAATGTTGCGTCGGTTGAATCGTTCGTGAATATATATATATATATATATATATATATATATATATATATATATATATATATATATATATATATATATATATATATATATATATATATATAATAATCAAACGTCGCTTTCAAGTTAAATTATATGTTTTTCTATCATAACTTTTTATGTATAACGTTTTGTAAAAATATAAATATATATTTGGAACCGTCGTAATTTTATCTACGTTTCGATATAAAATTTGTAATATTCCGAAAAATTTTACATTCTTACCGTTTTTATATCGTAACTTTTTATATATAACGTTTGGTGCAAATATAAATATATATTTGGAACCGTCATATTTTTTATCTATGTTTCGATATAAAATTTGTAATTTACCGTTCACTATTCACTATTCACTATTCGGATACTATTCACTGTCACTATTCACGGTTCACTATTTACTATTCACTGTCACTATTCACGGTTCACTATTTACTATTCACGACGTGAAAATAATTAAAATTTTATTTTAAAAATATCTAATTTAATAGCGTTGGTTCGTATAATTGTTTTGAATTTGCGTACATAGTATTATAATATCAAATAATACATTGTATATGTTATGAAATTTATATTTCAATATATTGACCTATCATACGTTTCGGTTGACTTGAGTTGACTTTCGTTGACTTAATTTGACAGTTGTCACAGGCTTTAAGATTTCAAACAAACTTACCCATTTATTTTTGGAGAGAATGCGTTTTAGCTGCGTCAGACTTAATAAATAGGACACCCTCAAGTACTCTAGACTATCAAACGCCATATGAAAAATTATTCAGATACTCCCCGTCTTATGATGCAATCCGTATTTTTGGGTCTCTTTGTTTTGCACATAACGAAAAGACTAAAGGAGATAAATTTGAAATGCATAGTCGAAAGTGTATTTTTGTTGGGTATCTGTTTGGAAAAAAGGGTTGGAAACTTTATGATATTGACAAACGAGAATTCTTTACTTCACGAGATGTTATTTTTTGTGAAAACACTTTCCCCTTTCATGAAACTACAAAAATAAAGACACTGCCTTTACTTAATTTTCAATCTGATGTAGGGATTTACATGGACTTTGCAGACTGACAAAAACTACACAGTGCCTCTCACATCCACTGATTCCTCCCAAAGTGAAGAGACGAACACTCCAAATAATGACCTTCACCCTTGGCTTCAGATTCAAATGACTCGACTAATGTCAATATTTCTGAGTGAATTATTGGTCTAAATGGAAATGTTGATACAATTCAAAATAGCACAGATGAACACATGGGTCGTGGAATGAAAATTTAAACACCTTCAGTGCTCCTTAAAGACTTTGTTACTAATAATATCATCACCAAGAGTCCATCCTCTACAACGACTTCCCTTCCACGACATGCCTGAGGTACTCCTTATCCTTTAGCACACTATATTAATTGTGGCAACTTTTCAGTGTCATATCAAGCATTTATTGCAGCGGTCCTGGCAGGGGATGAACCAAAATCTTTTAAAGAAGCGCTAAAAGATGATGGTTGGAAACATGCAATGCAAGAGGAAATCAAGGCTTTGGTAGATAATTGTACTTGGACTCTAGAACCTCTACCCGCTAGGAAACAGGCGCTGGGAAACCAATGGGTTTATCATAGAAAGTATAATTCTGATAGTACACTTGCATGTTTAAAAGCTCAGTTAGTTATCTTTTGCAATCAGCAGATCGGAGGATTGGATTATACTGAAACATTTGCCCAGTAGCCAAGATGACAACTGTCCGTGCATTTTTGGCTGTCGCTGCTTCCAAAAACTGGGAGCTTCACCAGATGGATGTTCACAATGCGTTTCTACATGGGGATCTAAAAGGGGAAGTCTACATGAAATTGCCTCCAGGGTTCCAGAAATCCAACCCCAACTTGGTATGCCGCATTCGAAAATCGTTATATGGGTTAAAACAAGCACCTCGTTGTTGGTTGACAATATAAATCTTACTCCGACTATTAGTTGTTTACTTATACCAAGAATGGAGTGCAACTAAATGTCTTCGTATACGTTGAGATTTGGTTATTGTAGGAAATCACTAAAGAGGCTTAGGAGCTTTCAAAACTTATTTAAACGACTATTTTTGAATGAAGGATCTAGGTTTTCTCAAGTACTTCCTTGGCATAGAAGTAGCTCGAAGCTCTTCCGGGGTATTTCTCTGTCAACGCAAGTATACTCTTGATGTCATCACCGAAACTGTCTTATTAGGCTCCAAACCAGTATCATTTCCCATGGAGCAAAATCATAACCTTGGTCTACCCATTAGAGTGAAACTCACTGATCTAAAATCTTACAGGCGTCTTGTAGGTAGACTTGTGTACTTGTCTGTTACTAGACCCGACTTGGCCTATGTTGTACACATCTTGTCTCAATTTATGCAAGCACCTCAACAGGAACACTAAGAGGCAATGCTACGGGTCGTCAGGTATCTCAAAGGCACACCGGGTCAAGGCATATTATTATGTTCTAATAGTGATTTGTCTCTCCAAGGGTGGTGTGACTCTAATTGGCCTGCTTGTCCTATCACTCGACGTTCCTTAACAAGATGGCTAATTTTTCTGGGTCAATCTCCTATCATTTGGAAGATGAAGAAGCAACATTTTGTCTCAAGATCATCGACCGAAGCAGAATATCGTTCTATGGCAGCTGTTACTTGTGAAATCACATGGCTCAAAGGCCTGTTGCTTAGCTTGGGAGTTCACCATCCTAAAATTATTCCTATGTTCACTGATAGTAAGTAAGCTATACATATTGCTCGAAATCCAGTGCAACATGAACGCACCAAGCATATTGAAGTCAACTGTCACTTTGTGCGTGATGTTGTTAAGGAAGTTTTGATCGATCTTTCCTATGTTCATACCACTGATCCACTCGCATATATTTTTACAAAGGCTCTCAGCAAGAAACAGTTTGATCATCTTCTTAGCAAGTTGGGCATACTAAATCCTCATGCTCCAACTTGAGGATGGATGTTAAGATAATATTAGAGATAGAAGCTTAGAGATAGAGATTATTCTTTCTATCGGATAGATATAGATAAATGCTTAGGATTCAATTCAAAATTTCTATCCTTATCCCTTATTATTTCCCTTATATGTATACGTAATCTTGATTAATGAAACAGACTTCAATTTTATCAATTTCTCAGCTTTTGACTGAATTTGGTGCCATGTATGATATCTCAAACTAGTGCTAAACCTGCCGTTCAATCATGAACCGATTTTTTTGCTAAATCAGTTCGCTTCAGTTTTCAACTTTTTTCAAACCGTTTTTTTGTGAAGCTCTATATTGTACTTTAAAAATCTACCAAATTATAGCTATAATATCCGAATTCTAAGCAATTTCACAACTACAAATTCATTGATTTTCCAAAGTATAATGCATTAATTAGAAAAAAGCCAACATTATAATTCTATCACTGGGTATAGTTATTAGTTTTCAAAATACAATACATTAATAAAAAAAAAGATTGCAAGTACGATATTGTAATAGAAAGAAATGAAACTCATGTACTATGATACACATATATGAATGTGCATTGTTATTTCTTTTATTATATCCTCTAAAACACCAAAAATACGTATTCTCTGTTAACAGGCAGTTGGTTCTAAGATGATATACTTGCAATTCAAATCTTAGCCGCAGCGTAGGGGTTTACAATTTGAATACGAATTGTACACCTTATTGGCTTTAAGTTATTATTTCAAATAACTACCCGATCATTGTATACTTGATTTCTTGATTTATATCTAATATAATTCTTAAAGAGAACGATATGCAACAACTTATAGATGAATAAAATAATTAACTATCTTTGAGTGAAAGTCCATTGGTCCTTGTAGGCCATGGAATAGACCTAACAAAGGCTGGGATGCCCTTTTGCAGCCAATAATGAATTGCTAACCCCAACATATCCCTGAGAACGCCAGGACCCAGAGAGCCAGTGTTGTTTTAGTTATCATGTCCCAGTGGGTTTTATGGTAATTCGCAAAAATATTTAACTTGTACCTTATGCAGTACATGTTGTACAAGGCAAAATAGCGATTCTGAGTGCATCTTGTTGGTGTTGTGTTGGGGATTCTGAAATCCTTCTGGTCAAAAAAACACAAAAAAGAAGGCTCAGTCAAGCATTTCCTTCTCTCTAACCCCACCAAGAAAGTGAAGTTACATATTTACTTTGTTCCCTTTCCTTTATTCTGTTCTCTGGTGAAATTACTAAAAAGGACTCATGGGTATTACCCCGAATTGTACAAACATCAATGCATATGTTACACGTTTTTTAAAGCTACTTTATTATTCGTTCTTCGAACCCGTTGTAGATCTATATTGTATGTTGGGTATGTACCATGAAGTTCTTTTCGCAGTGTTTTGTACAACAAAAGAAATAAAAACAATATTTTTCTAATGTACTCGTTATAAAAAGATATTGTAATCTATGCGGTAATATAAAATATTAAAAATCCTAAATCGTATTCTTTATTTTGAAACCTACCTCTCTATTGGTGGGGTTGCTTCTTTTTCTTTTTCCAAGATCCGACCCGTATCGGATCAAGTTGTTTAAAACTTTAAATCAATAATTTATTTTTCACGATAAAAGATGTATTTTGGAATAAGAAATACAAAAAAACTAAAAAGACAAAAGAAAACACCAATAAATAACTACAATCTCTCTCTCGTCCTCTTTTAAGGAGTCGCCTTCTTCTTCTCTTTCCGTTATCATCTTTCTTTCATATGAAACCAGCCATGGCGAAAACTTCTCAAGACAAGAAACACTTCCACTGGTCAAACAAAGTCAGCAACGAAGATCAAGAAGAAGAACAAACCACTTCTTTCAATTCGTGCCCACAGAAGGAGAAAGACGTCAACGAATCACCAACACCCTTAACAAGAAAGAAGTTTCAAACGCTAACAATCGCTAGATTTCGCTCAGTTCTTACTGCACTCGGTAAGAACCGGCCAAATTTGCTGCATGGGTTGGGACCAAAGGTCGTCGGAACCCTATTCGGTTCTCGCCGGGGCCATGTCCATTTCGCGTTTCAGAAAAACCCCACCTCGCAACCCGCGTTCTTGATCGAGCTTCAAACTCCGATCAGTGGTTTGGTGAAAGAAATGGCTTCTGGACTCGTGAGAATTGCGCTTGAGTGTGATAAAGATGACGAAAAGATCAAGAAAGTTGGAAATTCAAAAAGGCTCTTGGAAGAGTGCGTATGGAGGACTTACTGCAATGGAAAGAAGTGCGGTTTTGGAACAAAGAGGGAATGTGGAGAGAAAGAATGGAGAGTTTTAAAAGCTGTTGAACCGATCTCCATGGGAGCTGGTGTACTGCCTGCAGGTGATGAAGAAGATGATCAAGGTGAGATGATGTATATGAGGGCTAAGTTTGAGAGGGTTGTGGGGTCAAGAGATTCGGAAGCTTTCTATATGATGAATCCGGACAGCAATGGAGCTCCTGAACTTAGCATCTATTTGCTTAGAATTTGAGACTTCAAATTATGAACTTGTTTGAAGAAGCTAAAGGAGATGTTAAATCTTAGAATTTTTCTTCTTGAGTTTGGTTATTCTGTAATAGAAATGGTGAAAGGGCGAGTTTGTTGTAATTTGTAGTTCTTTAAGGGTGGAATTGGAAATATACATATATTAATTACATAATGATTGGAGCTATTGTGCATATCTAGCTAGTACAATAAACGTTTTGCTTTCTATCAAATGATTTGGATAATAAAAAAATAGATAATGTTCCACTAAAGATTGTTTGAGAATGATTTAAATTCTTGGAATGAATATGTATTTCAGTTTTTCTGAATGGTTGTGCCGAATAATATACTTTGAGTGATAAAAATGATAATTGAATCATTCATTTTAGAATTACATAATAACATCAAATTATGGTGAAACCAATCATATATTAATCTTAAAGCAACAAACAAAAAGTATTAAACAACAAAATTCAAAACAATGAAATAAAGATTTTGCAACAAAATTACAAACCTCAACATGTAACTTTTCAAACCAAACAAACCGCATCCACCCCGATAATTTTTGGAATTTATTTCCCCATCGGTTCAAATTAAGGATGCATCTATGGCATTAAAATCACTATTGTTTTCGATTTGTGGACAAAATTTCTACTGATCGTCTTGTGATAAAGCTCTAAAACACCATTGATTCCATTTGATTTCACAAATCCTGAGAACACTATATAAAATATAGTGTTGTCATAAAGAAGATTATCCGCTTCTATTTCATCCACTAATCTATTTGTAAAACTTATATCACGTGATATGATGAAAACATTCATCAAGTCCTTGCATACATCGAAATCTAGGACTAGGTTTCTGTTAGGCATTTCGTCGAATAGTTGTTATGCATAGGTTGTGTTGTGAGCAATCCCTGTTCCATTGATCAAAATGGTTATTGTCTTTAACGTAGGAAAGTAGTTTGCTTGTACCATTTATTCAAGAAGTTTTAAACCATCTAAAAAATGGCATATGTTGTAGTAAGAGTCAATTATGATATTATAAGTTATGATGTTCAACTTGAAACCGAACTCACTTTGGGTTAGAGTTATAAAAAGTGTACATGGTAATGGGATCACTTAGAGTGTATAACTCGTAGCAAAAGGTTTTCTAGCCCATGGTTGGATATTGTTAAAGTTCTAAAAAGTTTGGAGGAGCATCAACTTGTTATGGGTACATATCTAACAAATAGAGTAGGGAATGGTGCATCTACCCGGTTTTAGAAAGATATATGAAAAGGAGAATTTCCAATGTATAGAAGATTCTCGAGATTGTATGTGAAAGAACCGATACAAGCCAAAAAACAGGAGACTGCAATTCATTGATTTATTGATCCGTATTACAAGTATTTATACATCAAGACCTTATCGGAAAAACCAAACAAACTAACAAGATAAATCTAATCTATATTTAAAATACATTTGTATATATGATAAGATTAAGTCGGGATAACACCGACTCTCGATAACTCCAACACCCCCCCTCAAGTTGGAGCATGGGGATCAAAAATGCCCAACTTGTCAACAATTCTATCAAACTGTGTTTTTCCAAGAGCATTGGTGAGGACATCCGCCAGCTGTTCTGAAGTATGCACATACGTAGGTGTCACCAACCCATCAGTGATTGCATCACGCATAAAATGACAGTCAACTTCAATGTGTTTGGTACGTTCATAAAATACGGGATTATCAGCCAGATGTAAAGCTGCTTGATTGTCACAATGAAGTCTAATGGGTTGAGGATGACGAACACTGTGACAATTGTAACTTTTGGTCAACGAAAGTCAACTGTAGCCAAACGAAGCGTACGTTAATCCATGTGTTGAAAAGTTAATTTCCATAACTTTTGCTATGAATTATTAAATATTATAATACTACGTATGCTAATTCAAAACAATTATCGAGTAAACATCGAAAATACGGACAATAAATTACTGTAGCGTAAAAATTCGATAATCGTACAATTATTATTTTGAGAATAATAATATTCATAAAACGATCTACTCGTAAATACGAAACTGTGGACATATAGAACGTCGAAAACGGAGTTCGTATGTGAAAGTTACAACGATTAAACCGCTGTGAACGGATAAATGTACACAGGGTTTGGACTCAAAATGCAAAATGTGGTGCCTTAAACATCAAATATGAAATAACAATTCATATAATATGGAATGTAATAATATCTAGTATTTAATTTCAAAGCCAAATTCGATTTCCAGTAAAATGCCGAAAATCGCGAAATCGGAAGAATACTGCGCTTAAACGCGTATTTCAACACCTAACAAGTTATAATTCAATCAAAATAAATGTTTGACAATGTTTTTATACAAAATAATTATTTAGAACTTTTTTTCGTCAAAAACTCATAAAATTTCACTAAAACGACTTACGACTTTATAAAAATCACACATTTTATATAAGTAGGATGCTATTTTTATAAAAACAAACTCACCCACCCCTCCTACCCCACCCCCATAGGCTGCACCACCAGCCCCCATGCAATCCATGGGTTACTATTCAAGATCTAGGTGTAATTAGTGCTAGGAATAAACAAATGCACAAAATCAAACTTAGATTTTTAAACCATTATGCACTTCATTTGAGAACAACTAGCATCACTCTTCTCCTACATCTCTCTCTTTCTCCTCTCGGCTCAAACAATCCACCACCATCTCCCCTCCAACCCGCCACCACCATCTCCCCTCCAACCTGCCACCACCATACACCACCATAAACCACCGCCGACCACCCTCACCATCCACCATTTTTAGTGCAAAACATTCCAAACTTGGTAAGTTAGCTTCTATTGTGATTTTAAACACTATTACTCAAGTTTTACTCCATTTACACACACTAACATCTATAAAAAACCTTTGGGTAATAGCATTGTCCAAGGGTCCTCCGAGCTCCAAGGCTTGGATCTTCGTTCCTACCGCTAATCTCCCGAGATTACCCTAGTTTTTTAGCAAAGCACGCTACAAGGGTGAGTTCATACCCCTCATTTTCATCATTTCTAAACTTTTTGGGGGGAGAATACAAGTTTAAATACTATAAATGTTGTTTTATCCAAGTTTACATATGTTTAAATGCTATAAATGATGATTTACACAAGTTCATAAAACTAGTTGTTGTGTAAAAATGCTTTTGATATGAAAAATGGTTAGTTCTATGTATGATAAACATTATGACATATTATGTTTGTGTAAAAGTTTCCAAACTATAAATAAAATGTGTAAAATTGCTAGATCTTGGATAAAAATGTTATAAATATGAAAAACTAGAAGTTGTGTACAAATGATCTGGACATGAGAAGTGGTTAGATCCATGTATTGTAAATATTATAACATATTATGTTTGTGTGAAAGATACAAGACTATAAATAAAGTGTGTAAAACACTAGATTCTTGACATAAACGTCATTAAAGCGAAAACTAATAAAAATTGCGTTTTTGTAACCGGGAAATATCACTTTCTAGCAAAAATGGTTATAACCAAGTTATTACACCATTTTTGTGAGAAATATCTTAAAAGATGATATTTATAATCATTTGAATAAGTTATTTCGTTATTATTCGTAAAAATATGATTATTACGACGGAACACTAAAAATAGACTATTATTGGAATAGTTTATGAACATAAGGTTATTATGACAAAAATAATTATATAAAATTATATAATTATTAAACATTACTATATTATCATGGGAAAAATGATAATGGATGATTACAAGAGTTTTTATATACAAATCTTACGTAAACAAGTTGATTGAAATACATACATTTTTGTGAGATGAAATCTTCACAGTACTTCTATAAGTACCTACTATAAGTCCTGAATTTTATAACCATAGTCTCGGTAAGAGAGCGCGATATTTGAGTATAGATCTATACGGGCTTGACAACCCCGCACCTGAGCTGCTAGCTACAGCTAGACCGGCAGGTCTGAGGTGTCCAAATGTCTCACATTCCGACGCCTGAAGAACGTCGCAGCAGGCCAACTAGTCACAGTATGGTTATAGGGTATCTCACATGGGGAAAATAATCAACTTAATATTTTTATAAATTGTTTACGTGGAAATATACATTTCTAAGGAATTTACACAACAGTTTACATATTACATTTTAGTGTTTGGGATTTAAAGACTTGGACATTTTTATGAGAAAATACTGGGTTTTCTTGGTTTTCAATACTATCGTTTATAAACAAAGGACATTTCTTACGGAAAATCTTATGAACTCACCAACTTAATTGTTGACACTCTTTCAAATTACTTGTATTCTCAGGAAATTGATAAGGTAAACCTCAGCGCTATTCGAAGGGACGTTACGACGTCGTTTTTGTTTATTTTGATATCATTTGTAATTGTATTTGAATCATGCAACTTTTAAACGATGTAACATTTGCAATTATTTAATGATGGTCACTACAAATAAAATGACGTTTAGTGTCATAGAAAAAGTGCCACTAAAAACTGAAAAAGTGCCACTAAAAGCCTCCTAGAAAATCAACGGCACAAAAAAATAGTGTCACTAAAAGCGGTGCCACTAAAGGCCTTTAGTGGCACTTTTTGGTTGTGCCGCTGCAGCCTTATTGAGTTTTAGTGGCACTTTTCTATTATGTTACTATAACACTTGTAGGTTTTAGTGGCACTAATTTTATGCCACTATTTGATTACTAAAACATTATTTTCATACTTTTAATGACATTCTTTTTTATACAAAAAAAAATATAATAAAAATTAAGAAAATTTTTTAATATAAAGGGAACATAAAGCAATAATAAGACAATAAGATAATAAATGGATACACAATATCATTACTTTAATTCACAATTGTCTAACAACAATATTCACAATATTTAAAACACAAATGATTCACTTATTTGCAAAATTTAAAACACAAATTAATGACTCCAGCTTTACTTCTTGCTCATCGATCATTTTTAAAACATCCCTACTTTTATCATCGAGTATTCTCCATAAACCTACAACCACAAAATACATATATTTTTTAACAACATTTATCCAGATGGTACTTAATGAGAAAACATTATGTCATCTAAGTAACATAGAAATACATCTCTTAATTTTTAAAGAAAAATAAGAGTACCTGATATGCAGCGATTGGCAATGGAGGGTTATCTTAGAGCAACCTTATGACATCTAAGTAAGGCAAGCCCGATTTCACCTCTCACCAATTAATCAAACTTTGATAAAAAATGACAATGTACTTTCATATATTCATGTATTATTGCATCCAACTTTCATTTATTTCTATCATATCATTGCACTTTGGAAGAACTAACCAATCATAGCATATTGTCAATTTCTTTATTCTTATAATAGCAGCAAAATTTGCTTGTAGTTAGATTTAATTTCTAGAACTTGGTATATTTTCAAAGTACATGATGTAATAGGAAGAAAGGAAAGCGGCATGTTATAATGAACAAATCAAATAAAGTACATTGATATTTCTTTCGTTTATCTCGAAAGAAAATACCAACCAGAAGGATGTTGCATTATTCAGATTCATCCTCAACAATTCGATAAATGCTTCTCAGCAAGGTTCATTTGGTGACTTTTGCACGAATGTCACAAAGGGCACACATTACTCCATCTAGATTAAATATAAAGAAGAAAATGGTCTTAACGCAATAAATAATTAACAAGAAAAAACAACATATACAACATTAACTTTAGCATTTAACCCTAAAGTCTAATACGAAGTCATTTTAATAACATAAATATGTTTCTTATTAATTGATTAATTAATTATTTAGGAGTTTCTACTTTTCGTTGCACTCCAATTAATTAATTATTTAGGTGTTTCTACTTTCTGTTGCACTCCAATTAGTAGTGTAATTTGGTATTATATTTCTAGTATATTTTTTGCTATTATATATTGCGAAGTTCAAAAAACATTTTCTTCATGCTTTCATGGATTTTGGTTTTAAAAAGACCGCGTATTTGCTTGCTAGCATAACTAAAAAAAATAAAAAATTTAGTTCATGTTCCAATTTTGCCCCTAACCTAAGCAATTTAATATGTAGATAAATCAAGATACATGGGACAAAATTTAGTAGAAATCAAAAATCATATACGAGATAGATTAGAAATTTACTTTGTAGTATGAGACATCATCAAATTAGAATTTTACTTTGTAGTATGAGACATCATCAAAACATACCAGAAACCTTCTGCACCAAGAGCTGACTGAATTGCCCATACACGACCAACCATCATGTCACTTGGGGCTACAAAGGAAACACGCATACCTTACAAAAATATAATAGGGACAAATTTGTAAAAAAAGTTGAAGGTTAAATTAAAATGGAAATGATTTCATAAGGTAAGCATATTAGAAACAGACTGGGAAACAAAATATAGGATAAAATGGAAATGTTTGTTAAAGTTTAAGAAGCGAAATAGGATTTTCGGTATGTACCTCAAAACCAGTGGACTTCGTTGATGAAATCGGTGTTAGTGATGGCGGTAATTGGCTAATTATTGTTCAGATTCAGAAATACGACATACATATATCATCTTTGATTAGGAAAACAAATCCTTAGAAATTCAAGAAGAAATCGGCGACTGACCTTAATTAAGGAAGTCAGATTGCCAGCGGCGCCTACCTGACTTTACTTTTGCGGTGGCCTGAGTCACATAAACAGCAACAAGAAAGCGGAGGAAGGCGGACCTAAGCATCGAGAAAATCAGAGCATTTGAGAGTTGAAGAAGAAAATCAGAAAGCGGAGGAAGGCAGACCTTGATTAAGGAAGTCAGAGCATCTAGAAAGCGAAGAAAGGCGGACCTAAGTGGAGGAAGGCGGAGTGCCAGCGACGCCCAATTGAAACTCCGATTCGATCCGCCCCCCGGCTGGGAGAGTGCCAGCGATGCCCACTTGAATTCGGTCTTGCGGTGCTCGGGTCACACAAAGAGCAGCAGGAAGGCGAGGGAGATGTTCGAGATAAACTGAGCAGCAAGATAAAGGGATTTGATGGTCGATGGAGTAGGTATGGCGTATTGGAGACTTGATTGTATTGGAAACCCTAGTTTTTTAATCTAAGGGGGGTTAGTAGCGGGATGCAAAACTTGGATTTGATTCTAAGGCGGGAGTTAGAAGCGCCGAAGCGGGATGTAAAATTTAGAAATTTTCAATCAAAGATGAGTGAGGTAAAATATAAGTGCCACTAAAAACATAATATAGTGGCACAAAATAAATGTGTCACTAAATGTTTGTGACACTAAATGTAAATTTATTTGTAGTGGGTTGTTTTGCTTGGAATCACTATTATTCAACTTTGTTATGATATTGTTCATGAAGTCATCCACCCTCGAACGTTTCCGCCATTACGGTTTGGGGGTGTGACAAACACCCAAACTTAAGAGAAGATTTTTGAGCCATTTAAATTCACACGTAATGGCTGCCATAGATCGATATTCGGCCTCTACGGAAGAGCGTGAGACAGTATGTTGCTTTTTAGTTTTCCATGCTATAGGCGAGTGCCCAAGGTAGACTATCCAACCAATCAACGAACGTCGGGTAATTGAACAAGCAGCCCAATCAGAGTCACACCAGCCTTCCAAGACAAGTTTACTATCGGAACGCAGGAGTATACCACGTCCTGGAGTTCCTTTGAGATATTTCACCACACGAAGAGCCGCCTCCCAGTGTTCTGTACGTGGAGCTTGCATAAACTGGGAGAGTATATGAACAGAGTAAGCAAGATTAGGCCGTGTAACAGCCAGATAAATAAGTCGACCCACCAACCGACGGTAGGCTTCAGGATCGGATAGCAAGGTTCCACTAGCAAGCCCAAGTTTGTGATTTTGTTCCATGGGGAAGCCAGCCGTTGTAACACCACGACACTTTTGTTAAGTATTAAAATGTTAATCATAGTGTATTTATGATTTAACATGGTCTTCTAAGTATTAGAAAGTAATACTAGAAGAAAAGGGTAAATTGGTCATTTTACCATAAAAATGTAATTTGGTCATTTGACCATGTGAGGGACCAATTATGTAAAAATATTGTTGCTTGTGGCAAAAATATAAGAAATGAAAGTTTTATGTCATAAAACTTGATTTATTGTGGTCAAAGTTCAAGAAAATGAACTTAGGGACCAAATTTGTAAACTTTGGAAGTATAAATAGAGAGGTTGACTCTCTTCTTTGACTGGCCATTTGTGCAGCAACGGGAGGAGCCTTGAAGGTGCGATTTCTGCAGAAATCATTGAATTGAAGCAAGAACTTGGAACAATTGTTGGAAGGTGGTGATTTCCAAGCAATTAAGGTAAGTAGATTGTCCTTTTAGTCAAGTTCTTGAAGAAGTTCTTAATGGGTTTTATAGAAACTGAAATTTGTAAATTTCAGTTATGATTATGTGGTTTAAATGGTTTAATACTTCCAATAAGTTATGCTTAAAGAACTTAACTTAAGAATATGGAAGTAGGTTGCTATTTTGGAAGAATTGAGATTTTGATCAAGAACCCTAGATTGTGAATTCTTGTGATAAACTTGATTCTAATGGCTTTAAATGAGTTCTAGATGCTATATTGACTGAAATGAATCAATAGAAGCAAGTTAAATTCAATAATTTCGGTTTTGAACCAAAATTGTGAAAAACGGGAATGGTTGGAAATGGATTTGAATTACCGTTTCCATGGTTTAAAACTTGATATTAATGAAAGGTTTTGGTCCTAGAACAATCCCTAATGATTAAGTCGAGTAATAAGCACTTAAAATGAGAAAATGAGATTTTATAGCACAAAAAAACGGGCTTCCTGGCTGGAATCGCAGGGATCGCGATCCGACCATAGGGTGGATCGCGACCCGATCCCGCGGCAGAAGCAAATTTCTCATCTGTTAAAATTTGGTGCATTTTCCAAGTTTGATTCTTATGCTAGGCTTATCCGATTGACCTGAAATTTTAAACATAGGTCTGATATGTTGTGAAACTTCATGGAAAATTATCGGAATACGAATACGACCTCCCGAAAGTACTGTAGCAGAATACGCGTATTTCGGGAAGTGTATTAAATTTTATAACGATGGTTATTGATTGGAAATGCTTGGAAATAGTCACCAATTGTATTGTATAGGACTCTTGTGCAATAGAGTCAATTGAAATGGTTATTAACCTATTATCATTTGGTATATAAATGAATATATAGGTACAAGATAAATGGTTGTGGTGCACGCAAAGGCAAGAAACAACCGGGATTTAAATGCAACTAGTATCCAGGTGAGTAATCTCACTTATATCACATATGATATGTGTTGATTGAACTGTGACATGTTGAAACAGTTTTGGGGACGAATTGGACAGCCTTAATGATGAATTAAAAAGACAATAAACAGGTAAACCGTGATACGACAATACCAGATAAGCCGTGAGTCTAATATAGACAAGAACGGAGCTGTGAGTCAATGACATGACAATACCAGATAAGCCGTGAGTCTGATAAAGACAAGAACGGAGCTGTGAGTCAATAAATGAATAGACAATGTGACAATACCAGATAAGCCGTGAGTCTACAATAGACAAGAACGGAGCTGTGAGTCCACTTTAATGAGGCAATACCGGATAAGCCGTGAGTCATTGCGATGACAAGAACGGAGCCGTGAGTCTAGGCAATAGCGGGTAAACCCGTGAGCCATAATTAATTGTGAAATAAACTGTTAATAGATGGTGCGACCACTTATGGCTATGATATTGGATGGTATATCCAACTGGTGCGGCCTATATGGCTATGAAATGATGATATGGAAACGGTGCGGCCTTATGGCTATGATTTCGGGTTGCTGAACCCAAACTGGTGCGGCCTTCGGGCTGTGATTCATATGCTGGAAATGTTTTGGTGCGGCTTGTATAGCCACGACAAATGATACGACTTATATAGTCATGATATATAGTATAGTCAAATATGACTATGAAGGATGGGACAGAAATGGTACAGAATTGATTTGATTGGTATGCAAATAACAGACTGGATATGATAAAGTGTACAATTATCTGACGTGATTTGAAAATCACATGATATCACGTTTCAGCCGGTAAGGCTATGCAGTGGGATGTGAAATCCTAAGATATATACGATGTAACGCCAAAACACTCTTTTTATTTACATATATAAAAAGGGGTAAAATGGCCATTTTACCTTGGAAGGGTAAATTGGTCTTTTGGACAGAAAAGAATTTAGTTTGAAATAATATTTTGAGTTTTGGACTTAAAATGTTATAAAAACTGATTTTTGGTCATTTTACCACGAAAGGGTATTTTGGTCATTTGACCACGTGAATGACCAAATATGAAAAATATTGTTGGTTGTGGCAAATGTATAAAGAATGAAAGTTTTATTGTCATAAAGCTTGATTATTGTGGTCAAAGTTCAAGAAATGGAACTTAGGGACCAAAATTGTAAAGTTTTGAGGTATAAATAGAGAGGTTGACTCTCTCTTTGACTGGCCATTTGTGCAGCTACGGGAACGATTTTGGGAGCAAAATTCTGCAGAAATCATGAAGCTTGAGGCAAGGAATTGGAATCATAGCTTGGAATTGGTGATTCCTATATAAATCAAGGTTAGTAAACTTGATTTTAATCAAGTTCTTGAAGTGTTCTTGATTTGGTTTTATAGAAACTGAAATTTGTAAATTCCAGTTATGATTATGTGGTTTAAATGGTTTAATGCTTCCAATAAGTCATGCTAAAAGGACTTAATTCAAGAAATATGGAAGTAGGTTGCTATTATTGAAAATTTGGAACTTTGCTCAAGAACCCTAGAATACATGTTTATATGATTCAGTGGATTCTAATGAGTTCTAATGAGTTCTAATGAGTTCCAAATGTTGTTAATGATGAGAATAATCAGTAGAAGTGATTAATTTTGAAGAATTTTGGTTTTTGGACCAAAATGTCAAAAACGGGAATTGTTGGAAAATGTTTGAAATATATGATTTCCATGGGTTAAAACTAGATGTTAATGAATGGTTTTGGTCTTGGAACAAACCCCTATCGTTTAAGAAGAGAATTAAGGGCTTAATAGCTGAAAATGGGAATTTGTAGCATGAAAAACGGACAAGAGAAACTGCACAGCGGCAGATAGGGTCGCGATCTCCATGGAGATCGGGTTGCGATCCATAGGGTCGCGATCCACATGGAGATAGGGTCGCGATCCTGCGTCTGCATGAAAATGAGCTGATTTCTCCTGCCTTCTGTTAAGCCTTGGTCCAATTTTGGGACTTGATGCTAGACTTATCCGTTTGACCTCAAATTTTGAACATAGGTCTAATATGATGTGAAACTTCGGGGAAAATTGTCGGAATACGTATACGACCTCCCGAAAGTACTGTAGCAAAATACGCGTATTTTGTAAAAATGTATAATTTAAAGAAAGATGGTAAATGGGAAGTTTATCATCTAGACATTGTTTGTAATGTTATTACATTGGACTCTTATGCATTAGAGCCAACTGAAATGATTATTAACCTATTATCATTTGGTATATAAATGAATATATAGGTATGGGACAAAATGGTTGTGGTGCATGCAAAGGCAAGAAACAACTGGAATGTAAATGCAGCTAGCATCCAGGTGAGTAATCTCACTGATATCATATGTGATATATGATGATTGAATTGTTACAGGTTGAAGCTAATTGGTGGGACGAAATTGATGGTTCAAAGATACATTTGACATGACAAGACCAGATAAGCCGTGAGTCTGTAATAGACAATAACGGAACTTTGAGTCAGTCACTATTAATGGTACGACAAGACCAGATAAGCTGTGAGTCTAATATAGACAAGAACGGAACTGTGAGTCGAACTTATATCGACAAGACCAGATAAGCCGTGAGTCTTTAATAGACAAGAAATGCACTGTGAGTCGAACCTATATATTTAGACAACAGCGGGCTAACCCGTGAGTCTAGGCAACAGCGGGCTAACCCGTGAGCCATGGTTTATTTTGATGAGCCAGACTTATATAGACAACAGCGGGCTAACCCGTGAGTCTAGGCAACAGCGGGCTAACCCGTGAGCCAAGGCAACAGCGGGCTAACCCGTGAGCCATATTTGATCGTGAAAGAAACTGTTAACAGATGGTGCGGCCTCTCGTGGCTATGATATTGGATGCTATATCCAACTGGTGCGGCCTATATGGCTATGATATGATTATACAGAAATGGTGCAGCCTGATGGCTACGATACCGGGTCGTTGAACCCAAACTGGTGCGGCCTGCGGGCTATGATTCACATGCTAGAAATGATTTGGTGCGGCTTATATAGCCATGACAAATGATATGACTTATATAGTCCTGATATATGATACAGTCAGATATGACTAAGAAACAGGGGACAAAAACGATAATTGAGAATTTGAATATTATTCTCTATTATATACATACGGCCTTGACGGCAAACAGAATTGATATGATCGGTATGCAAATAACTAATTAGACATGATAAGGTGATTTGATAATCACATGATATATGATTAGCCGGTAAAGCTAGTACTTTGGATGCGGTATCCTCAGATACACACGGTTAGCCAGTAAGGCTAGTAGTCTGGATTCGATATCCAGACAGTTATATGATTGTATATTGATACATGTTATTTGCAGATTTGATTACTCACTGAGCTTTGTAGCTCATACCGTTTGTTAAATGTCCCTGCAGGTTAGCATGATACTGATAGGGGACAAGATAGAGTCCGTGACTTCGGAGTGGGACTCATAGATGCTGTAGTAGCAGCCCGGCTTCAAAGGAGATATTGGTATTATATACTCTCCTTGATACACTTGTACCCGTTTTTATTAAAATATACCTCTTTGTTATAGTTTTATGTATTAAAACCTTGGTTTTAAATGAAAAATTTTTCAGGGGTGTTTTGTTTTAAAAGTCGGGTGTTACAAGTTTGTATCAGAGCCGTGGTTTAAGTGAACTAGGTGTCTATAGAGTAGATTCCTGGACTTAAACCCTGAGATAGTAGACATGACGCATAGTTAGGTGTATATAGTTGTTATTATACATATATAACCTAACTGTTGCTAACTTCTGACGTATAAGAAGTATGAACTGTAAATCTTCTTAGAAGACATCTAGGGCGCGAAGCTCTAAGAAATGGATCAACCTTTTCTCAAAGCTCCATCGTATGAGAGCCAAAACGGGGACAAATAATAGAAAATCCACATGATGAGCAATATTAGCTGATGTGGTTAGAAAAAGAAATTGGTTACTCACCTTGGTTGATATTCAAGGTGAAAGAACAGTAGTTGATACTACAAGAAAAGCAGAGATAATAATAGTGGACTTCTCAGAAGAAGTTAAAATGAATTAGGTCTAACCTTAAAGGGAAGGGACCTGAACGAAAAGATGATGTGATATAAGAAGTGCAGGGAAAAGCACTAAGAACATTTTAGAGTTGAGACTCTATCGTTGACATGCTGAAATTGCAGAAAATGGGAGCATATTGCTCGAGTTTGTTGTACGGGACGGAAGTGGTTCCAGCTTGGAACTATAGATCACTTCCTTATGAAATACTCACATGCTAAATGTGGAGTAACGGGTAATGAACCCAGGAAAGAAAGAAGAAATGAACGGTCAAAAAGGACCAATGGTACCTTGAGCATTCCAGCAGATTGTGGAAGAAGCTCGTGAGGAGACTGATATGATCTCCGATGTAATTGTTTTGAATATAACTTGTGTATGTTATATTTGATCCAGGAAGCTATGCTTTGGATCGGTGACACTGATGTCTTGTTGGAATATTTCATCAACGATTTTAGATGAAATTTTGGAAACAGCTATAGCAGACAGCAAATATGTTCTAGATATTGAACACCTGGAAGGTAGTTTGCCTAGGATTTACGGGACCATTTTCCCTATAAATCTGAAGCAGATGACTACCAGTGAATTTGAAGCAGTTGTGGTTATGAATTGGTTAGCAATGAATTATGCTAACATGAATTGTAGAAATAAGAACAGTATGGTTCTTAAAACAGAAATGAAATGGATGAAAATCCATAGTAAATGACCGTTGTTGAGAATACCGGTTATTTTCTTTGCTTAAACTCAGAAAAGAGTTAGTAAAAGAATGATATTGTAATTGGCATACATGGTATTGGCCAAGTTAAATAAAGTAGTGATAGTAGTGTACTATTTTAAATAAATTCTCGGATGTTTCTTTTGAAAAGAACTTCCAAGATTTCTGCCAGATTGGCGAGAAGAGTTTATGATTAAACTAATTTTGGGAGCCGTTTATGGTATACGGACTCGATATTGATTTGCATCTGTAGAGATGGCAGAGTTGGAAAATAACTAGAAGAAATTTTTGTAGTAGGGTCTCTTATGACCGTATGTGTCATCGTATGGAGCCCTACCTTGTTTGAAAAGAAGAAAGACAAATTGATGCATATGTGCATTGACTATTGAGAATCTGATATTCTCGAAACCAGATCGAAAATAAGGTACGATTGTACCAGATATTGGAGTTACTTCACTGAGCTAAGTGATATGTAAAATTCTCCAAGTATGAAAATTTGGCAAAAAGAAGTTTCATATTCCTTGGGCATGTTAATAATGCCAGAGATGATAAAGTAGATCCAGTGGAAATGATACTGTGATAAAAATGGGAACCGCCTTGGAATCTGACTGAAATCAGTAGTTTCCTTGGATTGGCGGGTTATTTAGGAGAGTTGTAGAAAACTGCTCCTTGATTGCTGTTCAGTTGATTAAAGTTGACAAATATACGTGAAAAATCTGAGTGGTAGAAAGACCACAGGCACCTTGTAAAGGTTTGGAATAAGCCTTGGGTGAAACTCTGATGTTAGCATTGATGCTAAGCGGATAAATTGGATTAAATAAATGTATCCAAATTTGACTGTAGATGTATGATGTTGCAGTAGCAACTATGATTTTGGTATTGAAGCTTTGGAAACACTAATCGTAGGGTGTAAAGTTTATTGTTTATAAGGATCATAAAGTTTAAACTACTTACTTGATCAAAGAAGCTAAAAAAATGAGATAGTAAAGACAGATGGGTTACTTAAAGATTTTGGGTATGAAATCTTGTACCATCTCGGAAAGGCAAATGTAGCTATAGATGCCTTGAATTGAAAAGAGTAACCTTTAAAGGTTACATCCACATGTATGAGTGTGGCAAATTGATTACTTGAGTTGATTCGGGTAGCACAGAAAGAAGTGTGCAAATCTGAAAACAAGAAAAATGAATGAATGATTGGATATATAATGAAGCTAGTTGGAAAATCACAATGATTCAAAACCCGTGGTGGTTGTGAATGTGAATTCCAAAGCAAAGTGAAACATGAAAATCATCTTGAAAAGATGCATTTTGAACTAGATATGCAGTATACCCGGAACAATACCAGATTGAATAGGGCGATAAAACCTATGTATTGGTGGCCGGGACAGAAGAAAGGTATTGAAAGATACATGAAAAGTAATTGACTTGTACGCTAAGTAAAGTCAAACCGTTAGAAACATGCGAAGAAACTGACTTGTTGTTGGTCCCAGAAAAGAAATGGGACAACACTATTATAGACTTTGCAATAAAGTCTCTGCAAGTACCGTCTATTGATGAACAAAATGATCTGATGATTCAGACTTTAGAAGATGTGCTTGAAAATAGCACAGCAGACCCTAGTGGAAGATGAGAAGATTGTATATCTCTGATAGAATTTGCAAGAAATAGCAGCTTTCATGCTTGTAGTTTAGTGACTTATATGAGGAATGGTATAGAATACCGTGTTATCCTCCGATTTATTGGATTGAAGATGTGATAAAGCCGTTGGCTAGATCCTAGTTTGTTGCACAAACTGAAGAAAAGACTTGATGAGTACGAACGAAATTGAAGAATGGTTAAGAAATTATAAAGTGGTATGTGAATCGCCGAATATAAGCCTTTAAAATTCCAAGTAAAGGAATATGGTAGCATTGAAAGTAATCCTTTGGAAAGGTTGAAATCTGTTTGGGACAACAAGAAAGAAATTATGCATTGATAATTTCCAACAAATTCATTAAGATGAAATGAAGATAGATACGTAGATAAGGTACCCGGGACAACCGGAGGAATGATATGCAAACTGTGATATAACCCCGAGATAAGAAGACTAGTATGGTTAAGTGCTTAGGCAATACCATATAGATTCCGAGATGATGCGGAAGACCGAAAGCGAAATGAGGGAGACATACCCTCAACTCTTTGTATGATTTCGGGGACGAAATCTTTTGAAGGAGGGGAGAATTTGTAACGCCAAAACACTCTTTTTATTTACATATATAAAAAGGGGTAAAATGGTCATTTTACCTTGGAAGGGTAAATTGGTCTTTTGGACAGAAAAGAATTTAGTTTGAAATAATATTTTGAGTTTTGGACTTAAAATGTTATAAAAACTGATTTTTGGTCATTTTACCACGAAAGGGTATTTTGGTCATTTGACCACGTGAATGACCAAATATGAAAAATATTGTTGGTTGTGGCAAATGTATAAAGAATGAAAGTTTTATTGTCATAAAGCTTGATTATTGTGGTCAAAGTTCAAGAAATGGAACTTAGGGACCAAAATTGTAAAGTTTTGAGGTATAAATAGAGAGGTTGACTCTCTCTTTGACTGGCCATTTGTGCAGCTACGGGAATGATTTTGGGAGCAAAATTCTGCAGAAATCATGAAGCTTGAGGCAAGGAATTGGAATCATAGCTTGGAATTGGTGATTCCTATGTAAATCAAGGTTAGTAAACTTGATTTTAATCAAGTTCTTGAAGTGTTCTTGATTTGGTTTTATAGAAACTGAAATTTGTAAATTTCAGTTATGATTATGTGGTTTAAATGGTTTAATGCTTCCAATAAGTCATGCTAAAAGGACTTAATTCAAGAAATATGGAAGTAGGTTGCTATTATTGAAAATTTGGAACTTTGCTCAAGAACCCTAGAATACATGTTTATATGATTCAGTGGATTCTAATGAGTTCTAATGAGTTCTAATGAGTTCCAAATGTTGTTAATGGTGAGAATAATCAGTAGAAATGATTAATTTTGAAGAATTTTGGTTTTTGGACCAAAATGTCAAAAACGGGAATTGTTGGAAAATGTTTGAAATATATGATTTCCATGGGTTAAAACTAGATGTTAATGAAGGGTTTTGGTCTTGGAACAAACCCCTATCGTTTAAGAAGAGAATTAAGGGCTTAATAGCTGAAAATGGGAATTTTTAGCATGAAAAACGGACAAGAGAAACTGCACAGCGGCAGATAGGGTCGCGATCTCCATGGAGATCGGGTTGCGATCCATAGGGTCGCGATCCACATGGAGATAGGGTCGCGATCCTGCGTCTGCATGAAAATGAGTTGATTTCTCCTGCCTTCTGTTAAGCCTTGGTCCAATTTTGGGACTTGATGCTAGACTTGTCCGTTTGACCTCAAATTTTGAACATAGGTCTAATATGATGTGAAACTTCGGGGAAAATTGTCGGAATACGTATACGACCTCCCGAAAGTACTGTAGCAAAATACGTGTATTTTGTAAAAATGTATAATTTAAAGAAAGATGGTAAATGGGAAGTTTATCATCTAGACATTGTTTGTAATGTTATTACATTGGACTCTTATGCATTAGAGCCAACTGAAATGATTATTAACCTATTATCATTTGGTATATAAATGAATATATAGGTATGGGACAAAATGGTTGTGGTGCACGCAAAGGCAAGAAACAACTGGAATGTAAATGCAGCTAGCATCCTGGTGAGTAATCTCAATGATATCATATGTGATATATGATGATTGAATTGTTACAGGTTGAAACTAATTGGTGGGACGAAATTGATGGTTCAAAGATACATTTGACATGACAAGACCAGATAAGCCGTGAGTCTGTAATAGACAATAACGGAACTTTGAGTCAGTCACTATTAATGGTACGACAAGACCAGATAAGCTGTGAGTCTAATATAGACAAGAACGAAACTGTGAGTCGAACTTATATCGACAAGACCAGATAAGCCGTGAGTCTTTAATAGACAAGAAATGCACTGTGAGTCGAACCTATATATTTAGACAACAGCGGGCTAACCCGTGAGTCTAGGCAACAGCGGGCTAACCCGTGAGCCATGGTTTATTTTGATGAGCCAGACTTATATAGACAACAGCGGGCTAACCCGTGAGTCTAGGCAACATCGGGCTAACCCGTGAGCCAAGGCAACAGCGGGCTAACCCGTGAGCCATATTTGATCATGAAAGAAACTGTTAACAGATGGTGCGGCCTCTCGTGGCTATGATATTGGATGCTATATCCAACTGGTGCGGCCTATATGGCTATGATATGATTATACAGAAATGGTGCAGCCTGATGGCTACGATACCGGGTCGTTGAACCCAAACTGGTGCGGCCTGCGGGCTATGATTCACATGCTAGAAATGATTTGGTGCGGCTTATATAGCCATGACAAATGATATGACTTATATAGTCCTGATATATGATACAGTCAGATATGACTAAGAAACAGGGGACAAAAACGATAATTGAGAATTTGAATATTATTCTCTATTATATACATACGGCCTTGACGGCAAACAGAATTGATATGATCGGTATGCAAATAACTAATTAGACATGATAAGGTGATTTGATAATCACATGATATATGATTAGCCGGTAAAGCTAGTACTTTGGATGCGGTATCCTCAGATACACACGGTTAGCCAGTAAGGCTAGTAGTCTGGATTCGATATCCAGACAGTTATATGATTGTATATTGATACATGTTATTTGCAGATTTGATTACTCACTGAGCTTTGTAGCTCATACCGTTTGTTAAATGTCCCTGCAGGTTAGCATGATACTGATAGGGGACAAGATAGAGTCCGTGACTTCGGAGTGGGACTCATAGATGCTGTAGTAGCAGCCCGGCTTCAAAGGAGATATTGGTATTATATACTCTCCTTGATACACTTGTACCCGTTTTTATTAAAATATACCTCTTTGTTATAGTTTTATGTATTAAAACCTTGGTTTTAAATGAAAAATTTTTCAGGGGTGTTTTGTTTTAAAAGCCGGGTGTTACAAGTTGGTATCAGAGCCGTGGTTTAAGTGAACTAGGTGTCTATAGAGTAGATTCCTGGACTTAAACCCTGAGATAGTAGACATGACGCATAGTTAGGTGTATATAGTTGTTATTATACATATATAACCTAACTGTTGCTAACTTCTGACGTATAAGAAGTATGAACTATAAATCTTCTTGGAAGACATCTAGGGCGCGAAGCTCTAAGAAATGGATCAACCTTTTCTCAAAGCTCCATCGTATGAGAGCCAAAACGGGGACAAATAATAGAAAATCCACATGATGAGCAATATTAGCTGATGTGGTTAGAAAAAGAAATTGGTTACTCACCTTGGTTGATATTCAAGGTGAAAGAACAGTAGTTGATACTACAAGAAAAGCAGAGATAATAATAGTGGACTTCTCAGAAGAAGTTAAAATGAATTAGGTCTAACCTTAAAGGGAAGGGACCTGAACGAAAAGATGATGTGATATAAGAAGTGCAGGGAAAAGCACTAAGAACATTTTAGAGTTGAGACTCTATCGTTGACATGCTGAAATTGCAGAAAATGGGAGCATATTGCTCGAGTTTGTTGTACGGGACGGAAGTGGTTCCAGCTTGGAACTATAGATCACTTCCTTATGAAATACTCACATGCTAAATGTGGAGTAACGGGTAATGAACCCAGGAAAGAAAGAAGAAATGAACGGTCAAAAAGGACCAATGGTACCTTGAGCATTCCAGCAGATTGTGGAAGAAGCTCGTGAGGAGACTGATATGATCTCCGATGTAATTGTTTTGAATATAACTTGTGTATGTTATATTTGATCCAGGAAGCTATGCTTTGGATCGGTGACACTGATGTCTTGTTGGAATATTTCATCAACGATTTTAGATGAAATTTTGGAAACAGCTATAGCAGACAGCAAATATGTTCTAGATATTGAACACCTGGAAGGTAGTTTGCCTAGGATTTACGGGACCATTTTCCCTATAAATCTGAAGCAGATGACTACCAGTGAATTTGAAGCAGTTGTGGTTATGAATTGGTTAGCAATGAATTATGCTAACATGAATTGTAGAAATAAGAACAGTATGGTTCTTAAAACAGAAATGAAATGGATGAAAATCCATAGTAAATGACCGTTGTTGAGAATACCGGTTATTTTCTTTGCTTAAACTCAGAAAAGAGTTAGTAAAAGAATGATATTGTAATTGGCATACATGGTATTGGCCAAGTTAAATAAAGTAGTGATAGTAGTGTACTATTTTAAATAAATTCTCGGATGTTTCTTTTGAAAAGAACTTCCAAGATTTCTGCCAGATTGGCGAGAAGAGTTTATGATTAAACTAATTTTGGGAGCCGTTTATGGTATACGGACTCGATATTGATTTGCATCTGTAGAGATGGCAGAGTTGGAAAATAACTAGAAGAAATTTTTGTAGTAGGGTCTCTTATGACCGTATGTGTCATCGTATGGAGCCCTACCTTGTTTGAAAAGAAGAAAGACGAATTGATGCATATGTGTATTGACTATTGAGAATCTGATATTCTCGAAACCAGATCGAAAATAAGGTACGATTGTACCAGATATTGGAGTTACTTCACTGAGCTAAGTGATATGTAAAATTCTCCAAGTATGAAAATTTGGCAAAAAGAAGTTTCATATTCCTTGGGCATGTTAATAATGCCAGAGATGATAAAGTAGATCCAGTGGAAATGATACTGTGATAAAAATGGGAACCGCCTTGGAATCTGACTGAAATCAGTAGTTTCCTTGGATTGGCGGGTTATTTAGGAGAGTTGTAGAAAACTGCTCCTTGATTGCTGTTCAGTTGATTAAAGTTGACAAATATACGTGAAAAATCTGAGTGGTAGAAAGACCACAGGCACCTTGTAAAGGTTTGGAATAAGCCTTGGGTGAAACTCTGATGTTAGCATTGATGCTAAGCAGATAAATTGGATTAAATAAATGTATCCAAATTTGACTGTAGATGTATGATGTTGCAGTAGCAACTATGATTTTGGTATTGAAGCTTTGGAAACACTAATCGTAGGGTGTAAAGTTTATTGTTTATAAGGATCATAAAGTTTGAACTACTTACTTGATCAAAGAAGCTAAAAAAATGAGATAGTAAAGACAGATGGGTTACTTAAAGATTTTGGGTATGAAATCTTGTACCATCTCGGAAAGGCAAATGTAGCTATAGATGCCTTGAATTGAAAAGAGTAACCTTTAAAGGTTACATCCACATGTATGAGTGTGGCAAATTGATTACCTGAGTTGATTCGGGTAGCACAGAAAGAAGTGTGCAAATCTGAAAACAAGAAAAATGAATGAATGATTGGATATATAATGAAGCTAGTTGGAAAATCACAATGATTCAAAACCCGTGGTGGTTGTGAATGTGAATTCCAAAGCAAAGTGAAACATGAAAATCATCTTGAAAAGATGCATTTTGTACTAGATATGCAGTATACCCGGAACAATACCAGATTGAATAGGGCGATAAAACCTATGTATTGGTGGCCGGGACAGAAGAAAGGTATTGAAAGATACATGAAAAGTAATTGACTTGTACGCTAAGTAAAGTCAAACCGTTAGAAACATGCGAAGAAACTGACTTGTTGTTGGTCCCAGAAAAGAAATGGGACAACACTATTATAGACTTTGCAATAAAGTCTCTGCAAGTACCGTCTATTGATGAACAAAATGATCTGATGATTCAGACTTTAGAAGATGTGCTTGAAAATAGCACATCAGACCCTAGTGGAAGATGAGAAGATTGTATATCTCTGATAGAATTTGCAAGAAATAGCAGCTTTCATGCTTGTAGTTTAGTGACTTATATGAGGAATGGTATAGAATACCGTGTTATCCTCCGATTTATTGGATTGAAGATGTGATAAAGCCGTTGGCTAGATCCTAGTTTGTTGCACAAACTGAAGAAAAGACTTGATGAGTACGAACGAAATTGAAGAATGGTTAAGAAATTATAAAGTGGTATGTGAATCGCCGAATATAAGCCTTTAAAATTCCAAGTAAAGGAATATGGTAGCATTGAAAGTAATCCTTTGGAAAGGTTGAAATCTGTTTGGGACAACAAGAAAGAAATTATGCATTGATAATTTCCAACAAATTCATTAAGATGAAATGAAGATAGATACGTAGATAAGGTACCCGGGACAACCGGAGGAATGATATGCAAACTGTGATATAACCCCGAGATAAGAAGACTAGTATGGTTAAGTGCTTAGGCAATACCATATAGATTCCGAGATGATGCGGAAGACCGAAAGCGAAATGAGGGAGACATACCCTCAACTCTTTGTATGATTTCGGGGACGAAATCTTTTGAAGGAGGGGAGAATTTGTAACGCCAAAACACTCTTTTTATTTACATATATAAAAAGGGGTAAAATGGTCATTTTACCTTGGAAGGGTAAATTGGTCTTTTGGACAGAAAAGAATTTAGTTTGAAATAATATTTTGAGTTTTGGACTTAAAATGTTATAAAAACTGATTTTTGGTCATTTTACCACGAAAGGGTATTTTGGTCATTTGACCACGTGAATGACCAAATATGAAAAATATTGTTGGTTGTGGCAAATGTATAAAGAATGAAAGTTTTATTGTCATAAAGCTTGATTATTGTGGTCAAAGTTCAAGAAATGGAACTTAGGGACCAAAATTGTAAAGTTTTGAGGTATAAATAGAGAGGTTGACTCTCTCTTTGACTGGCCATTTGTGCAGCTACGGGAATGATTTTGGGAGCAAAATTCTGCAGAAATCATGAAGCTTGAGGCAAGGAATTGGAATCATAGCTTGGAATTGGTGATTCCTATGTAAATCAAGGTTAGTAAACTTGATTTTAATCAAGTTCTTGAAGTGTTCTTGATTTGGTTTTATAGAAACTGAAATTTGTAAATTTCTGTTATGATTATGTGGTTTAAATGGTTTAATGCTTCCAATAAGTCATGCTAAAAGGACTTAATTCAAGAAATATGGAAGTAGGTTGCTATTATTGAAAATTTGGAACTTTGCTCAAGAACCCTAGAATACATGTTTATATGATTCAGTGGATTCTAATGAGTTCTAATGAGTTCCAAATGTTGTTAATGATGAGAATAATCAGTAGAAGTGATTAATTTTGAAGAATTTTGGTTTTTGGACCAAAATGTCAAAAACGGGAATTGTTGGAAAATGTTTGAAATATATGATTTCCATGGGTTAAAACTAGATGTTAATGAAGGGTTTTGGTCTTGGAACAAACCCCTATCGTTTAAGAAGAGAATTAAGGGCTTAATAGCTGAAAATGGGAATTTGTAGCATGAAAAACGGACAAGAGAAACTGCACAGCGGCAGATAGGGTCGCGATCTCCATGGAGATAGGGTTGCGATCCATAGGGTCGCGAACCACATGGAGATAGGGTCGCGATCCTGCGTCTGCATGAAAATGAGCTGATTTCTCCTGCCTTTTGTTAAGCCTTGGTCCAATTTTGGGACTTGATGCTAGACTTGTCCGTTTGACCTCAAATTTTGAACATAGGTCTAATATGATGTGAAACTTCGGGGAAAATTGTCGGAATACGTATACGACCTCCCGAAAGTACTGTAGCAAAATACGTGTATTTTGTAAAAATGTATAATTTAAAGAAAGATGGTAAATGGGAAGTTTATCATCTAGACATTGTTTGTAATGTTATTACATTGGACTCTTATGTATTAGAGCCAACTGAAATGATTATTAACCTATTATCATTTGGTATATAAATGAATATATAGGTATGGGACAAAATGGTTGTGGTGCACGCAAAGGCAAGAAACAACCGGAATGTAAATGCAGCTAGCATCCAGGTGAGTAATCTCACTGATATCATATGTGATATATGATGATTGAATTGTTACAGGTTGAAACTAATTGGTGGGACGAAATTGATGGTTCAAAGATACATTTGACATGACAAGACCAGATAAGCCGTGAGTCTGTAATAGACAATAACGGAACTTTGAGTCAATCACTATTAATGGTACGACAAGACCAGATAAGCTGTGAGTCTAATATAGACAAGAACGGAACTGTGAGTCGAACTTATATCGACAAGACCAGATAAGCCGTGAGTCTTTAATAGACAAGAAATGCACTGTGAGTCGAACCTATATATTTAGACAACAGCGGGCTAACCCGTGAGTCTAGGCAACAGCGGGCTAACCCGTGAGCCATGGTTTATTTTGATGAGCCAGACTTATATAGACAACAGCGGGCTAACCCGTGAGTCTAGGCAACAGCGGGCTAACCCGTGAGCCATATTTGATCGTGAAAGAAACTGTTAACAGATGGTGCGGCCTCTCGTGGCTATGATATTGGATGATATATCCAACTGGTGCGGCCTATATGGCTATGATATGATTATACAGAAATGGTGCAGCCTGATGGCTACGATACCGGGTCGTTGAACCCAAACTGGTGCGGCCTGCGGGCTATGATTAACATGCTAGAAATGATTTGGTGCGGCTTATATAGCCATGACAAATGATATGACTTATATAGTCCTGATATATGATACAGTCAGATATGACTAAGAAACAGGGGACAAAAACGATAATTGAGAATTTGAATATTATTCTCTATTATATACATACGGCCTTGACGGCAAACAGAATTGATATGATCGGTATGCAAATAACTAATTAGACATGATAAGGTGATTTGATAATCACATGATATATGATTAGCCGGTAAAGCTAGTACTTTGGATGCGGTATCCTCAGATACACACGGTTAGCCAGTAAGGCTAGTAGTCTGGATTCGATATCCAGACAGTTATATGATTGTATTTTGATACATGTTATTTGCAGATTTGATTACTCATTGAGCTTTGTAGCTCATACCGTTTGTTAAATGTCCCTGCAGGTTAGCATGATACTGATAGGGGACAAGATTGAGTCCGTGACTTCGGAGTGGGACTCATAGATGCTGTAGTAGCAGCCCGGCTTCAAAGGAGATATTGGTATTATATACTCTCCTTGATACACTTGTACCCGTTTTTATTAAAATATACCCCTTTGTTATAGTTTTATGTATTAAAACCTTGGTTTTAAATGAAATTTTTTTCAGGGGTGTTTTGTTTTAAAAGCCAGGTGTTACATACGATCAGCCAGTAAGGTTAGTAGTCTGGGTCCGATATCCAGACAGATATACATTTTTAGCCGGAAAAGGCTATAAAATGGTATTTGATATTGAGAGATGAAAAAAATAGATATATGTATCATATATAAAGAATTATATATGGATGTATTTATTGTACACGTTATTTGCAGATATGATTACTCACTGAGCTTTATAGCTCACGTTATTTGTTAAATGTCCCTGCAGGTTAGCATGATCCTGATAGGGGAGAAGATAGAGTCCGTGACTAAGACGTGGGAGTCATAGATGCTATCAGTAGCAGCCCGACTTTAAAGGAGATTATGGTATTATATATTCTCCTTGATACACTTGTACCCGTTTTTAATAAAATATACCCCTTTTTGTTATGGTTTTATGTATTGAAACCTTTGTTTTAAATGAAAATTTTTCAGGGGTGTTTTTGTTTTAAAAGCCGGGTGTTACAAGTTGGTATCAGAGCCGTGGTTTAAGTGAACTAGGTGTCTATAGAGTAGATTCTTGGACTTAAACCTTGAGATAGTAGACACGATGTATAGTTAGGTGTATATAAGTTGTTAGTATACATATATAACCTAACTGGTGCTGACTTCTAACGTATAAGAAGTATGAGCAGCGAATCTTATTTGGAGAAATTTAGGGCGCAAAGCTTTAAGAAGTAGACCAGCCCTTTCTCAAGGCTCCATTGAACGAGGGGCAAGGAGAAAAGTAGTAGAAAATCCATATGACAAGCAATAGTAGCTGCTGTAGTCAGAGAAAGAAATTGGGTGCTCACCTTAACTGATATTCAAGTTGAAAGAAAAGTAGCTGAGACTACAAGAAAAGCAGAAAACGATTGGTGTATACTTCAGAAGAAGTTAAAACGAATTAGGTCTAACCTTAAAGGGAAGGGACCAGAACGAAAAGATGATGTGGTATAAGAAGTGCAGGAAAAGCACTCGGAACATTTTAGAGTAGAGACTCTATCGTTGACATGCTGAAATTACAGAAAATTGGAGCATATTGCTCGAGTTTGTTGTGTGGGACGGAAGTGGTTCCAGCGTGGAACTATAGATCACTTCCTTATGAAATACTCACATGCTAAATGTGGAGTAACGGGTGATGAACCCAGGAAAGAAAGAAGAAATGAATGGTTAAAAAGGACCAGTGGTACCTTGAGCATTTCAGCAGATTGTGGAAGAAGCTCGTGAGGAGACTGATATGATCTCCGATATAATTGTTCTGAATATAACTCGTGTATGTTATATTTGATCCAGGAAGCTATGCCTTGGATCGGTGACACTGATGTCTTGTTTAAATATTTCATCAATGATTATGGATGAAAATTTAAAAGTAGCTATAGCAGATAGCAAATATGTTCTAGATATTGAACACCTGAAAAGTAGTCTGCCTAAGATTTATGGGACCATTTTCCCTATGAATCTGAAGCCGATGACTACCAATGACTTGAAAGTAATTGTGCATATGAATTGGTTAGCAATGAATTATGCTAACATGAATTGTAGAAACAAGAACATTATAGTTCTTAAAACAGAAATGAAACGGATGAAAATCCATGGTAAATGACCGTTGTTGAGAATACCGGTTATTTTCTTTGCTTAAACTCGGAAAAGAGTTAGTAAAAGAATGATGTTGTAGTTGGCATACGTGGTATTGGCCAAGTTAAATAAAACAGTAATAGTAGTGTACTACTTTAAATAAATTCTCGGATGCTTCTTTTGAAAAAAACTTCCAAGATTTCTGCCAGATTGGCGAGAAGAGTTTATGATTAAACTGATTTTGGGAGCCGTTCCTGTTATTTAGGCTCTAATCTGATTTGCATCTGTAGAGATGGCAGAGTTGGAAGAAGAAAATTTTTGCATTTGGATCTCATATGGCTGAATGTGTCATCGTATGGAGCCCTACCTTATTTGAAAAGAAGAAAGACAAGTTGATGCATGTGGGCATTGACTACTGAGAATCTGATATTCTCGAAACCAGATCGAATATGAGGTACATTTGTACCAGATATTGGAGTTAATTCACTGAGATAAGTGATATGTAAAATTTTCCAAGTATGAAAATTTGGCAAAAAGAAGTTTTATATTCTTTGGGCATGTTAATAATGCCAGAGATGATAAAGCAGATTCAGTGGAAATGATGTTGTGATTAAATAGAAACCGACTTGGAATCTGACTGAAATTAGTAGTTTCTTTGGATAGGCGGGTTATTATGGGAGGGTTGTAGAAAACTGCTCCTTGACTATTGTTCTTTTGACTAAGAAAAGTGAAAAGTCTGAGTGGTAGAAAGACCACAAGTATCTTTTACAGGTTTGAAATAAACCTTGTGTGAAGCTCCGGTGTTAGCATTATGCTAAGCGGAGAAGATAAATTGGATCATAGAAATGTATCCAAATTTGACTGTAGATTCATGATGTTGCAGTAGCAACTATGATTTTGGTATTGAAGCTTTGAAAACACTATCGATATAGTGTAAAGCTTACTGTTTGTATGGATCATAAAAGTTTGAAGTACTTAATTGATCAAAAAGCAGCTGAATATGAGATAGCAAAGATAGATGGGTTACTTAAAGATTTCGGTTATGGAATCTTGTACCATCTCGGAAAGGCGGATGTGATTATATATGACTTAAATTAGAAGGAGTATCTTTTGAAAGATACAACCACATGCATGAGTGTGACGAATTGATTACCTGAGTTGATTCGGGTAGCACAGAAAGAAGTGTGCAAGTCTGAAAACAGGAAAAAAAATGAATGAATGACTAGCTATTAAAAGAAGCTAGCTAGAAACTCACGACGATTGAAAACCCTTGGGGTTGTGTATGTGAGTTTCAAAGCAATGTAAGATATGAAATCTACCCTTAAAAGATATATATTGGGGTAGATATGCAAAATTCCCGGGGCAGTACCAAACTGTGTAGGATGATAAAACCTATGCATTGGTGGCCGGGACTGAAGAAAAATATTGAAAGACATATGAAAAGTATTTGACTTGTACACAAAGTAAAGTCAAACCGTTAGAATCATGCGAAGAAATTTACCCGTTGTTGGTCCCAGAAAAGAAATGGGACAACATTGTTATAGACTTTGCAATAAAGTCTCTGCAAGTACCGTGTATTGGTGAACAAAGTGACCTAATGATGCAGATTTTAGAAGATGTTTTTGGAAATTACACAGCAGACCCTAGTGGAAGATGATAAGATTGTCTATCTTGGATAGAAATTACAAGAAATAACAGCTTACATGCTAGTAGTTTGACGATTCACATGAAGTATGGTATGGAATACCGTGATATCCTTCGATTTATTGAATTGAAGATGTGATAAAGCCGTTGGCTAGATCCTAGATTCTTGCATAAACTGAATGAGAAGACTTGTTGGGTACGAACGAATTTGAAGAATGGTTAAGAAATTGTAAAAGTGGTATGTGGATCACTGAATATAAACCTTTGAAATTCCAAGTAAAGGAATATGGTTGTATGAAAGTAATCCTTTGGAAAGGTTAAAAAGCTGTTTGGGACGAAAGGAAAGTTAAATCCTTTGTTTATTGGATTTTTCCATAGTTTCCCAAGAGTAAGAACTGTAATGATCGAAGCTCTATAATGAACTTCAAGGTAGTTATAATGTTTTCTATAAATCTCATAGTTCTGAGAACAGGGATTGATGAACTTCAACGAATCCCTCATGTTGAAATGAGGTAGATAAGTGATTAAGGTGCCCAGGACAACCAGAGGAATGATATGCGAGTGGTGATATAACCACGAGATAAGAAGACTAGTATGGTTAAGTGCTTAGGCAATACCATTGAGATTCCGACATGATGCGGAAGACCGAAAGCTAATCGAAGGAGACATACCCTCAACTCCTTGTATGATTTCGGGGACGAAATCTTTTGAAGGAGGGGAGAATTTGTAACACCACGACACTTTTGTTAAGTATTAAAATGTTAATCATAGTGTATTTATGATTTAACATGGTGTTCTAAGTATTAGAAAGTAATACTAGAAGAAAAGGGTAAATTGGTCATTTTACCATAAAAGGGTAATTTGGTCATTTGACCATGTGAGGGACCAATTATGTAAAAATATTGTTGCTTGTGGCAAAAATATAAGAAATGAAAGTTTTATGTCATAAAACTTGATTTATTGTGGTCAAAGTTCAAGAAAATGAACTTAGGGACCAAATTTGTAAACTTTGGAAGTATAAATAGAGAGGTTGACTCTCTTCTTTGACTGGCCATTTGTGCAGCAACGGGAGGAGCCTTGAAGGTGCGATTTCTGCAGAAATCATTGAATTGAAGCAAGAACTTGGAACAATTGTTGGAAGGTGGTGATTTCCAAGCAATTAAGGTAAGTAGATTGCCCTTTTAGTCAAGTTCTTGAAGAAGTTCTTAATGGGTTTTATAGAAACTGAAATTTGTAAATTTCAGTTATGATTATGTGGTTTAAATGGTTTAATACTTCCAATAAGTTATGCTTAAAGAACTTAACTTAAGAATATGGAAGTAGGTTGCTATTTTGGAAGAATTGAGATTTTGATCAAGAACCCTAGATTGTGAATTCTTGTGATAAACTTGATTCTAATGGCTTTAAATGAGTTCTAGATGCTATATTAACTGAAAGGAATCAATAGAAGCAAGTTAAATTCAATAATTTCGGTTTTGGACCAAAATTGTGAAAAACGGGAATGGTTGGAAATGGATTTGAATTACCGTTTCCATGGTTTAAAACTTGATATTAATGAAAGGTTTTGGTCCTAGAACAATCCCTAATGATTAAGTCGAGTAATAAGCACTTAAAATGAGAAAATGGGATTTTATAGCACAAAAAACGGGCTTCCTGGCTGGAATCGCAGGGATCGCGACCCGACCATAGGGTGGATCGCGACCCGATCCCGCGGCAGAAGCAAATTTCTCCTCTGTTAAAATTTGGTGCATTTTCCAAGTTTGATTCTTATGCTAGGCTTATCCGATTGACCTGAAATTTTAAACATAGGTCTAATATGTTGTGAAACTTCATGGAAAATTATCAGAATACGAATACGACCTCCCGAAAGTATTGTAGCAGAATACGCGTATTTCGGGAAGTGTATTAAATTTTATAACGATGGTTATTGATTGGAAATGCTTGGAAATAGTCACCAATTGTATTGTATAGGACTCTTGTGCAGTAGAGTCAACTGAAATGGTTATTAACCTATTATCATTTGGTATATAAATGAATATATAGGTACGGGATAAATGGTTGTGGTGCACGCAAAGGCAAGAAACAACCGGGATTTAAATGCAACTAGTATCCAGGTGAGTAATCTCACTTATATCACATATGATATGTGTTAATTGAACTGTTACAGGTTGAAACAGTTTTGGGGACGAACTGGACAGCCTTAATGATGAATTAAAAAGACAATAAAAAGATAAACCGTGATACGACAATACCAGATAAGCCGTGAGTCTAATATAGACAAGAACGGAGCTGTGAGTCAATGACATGACAATACCAGATAAGCCGTGAGTCTGATAAAGACAAGAACGGAGCTGTGAGTCAATAAAAGAATAGACAATGTGACAATACCAGATAAGCCGTGAGTCTACAATAGACAAGAACGGAGCTGTGAGTCCACTTTAATGAGGCAATACCGGATAAGCCGTGAGTCATTGCGATGACAAGAACGGAGCCGTGAGTCTAGGCAATAGCGGGTAAACCCGTGAGCCATAATTAATTGTGAAATAAACTGTTAATAGATGGTGCGACCACTTATGGCTATGATATTGGATGGTATATCCAACTGGTGCGGCCTATATGGCTATGAAATGATGATATGGAAACGGTGTGGCCTTATGGCTATGATTTCGGGTTGCTGAACCCAAACTGGTGCGGCCTTCGGGCTATGATTCATATGTTGGAAATGTTTTGGTGCGGCTTGTATAGCCACGACAAATGATACGACTTATATAGTCATGATATATGGTATAGTCAAATATGACTATGAAGGATGGGACAGAAATAGTACAGAATTGATTTGATTGGTATGCAAATAACAGACTGGATATGATAAAGTGTACAATTATCTGACGTGATTTGAAAATCACATGATATCACGTTTCAGCCGGTAAGGCTATGCAGTGGGATGTGAAATCCTAAGATATATACGATCAGCCAGTAAGGCTAGTAGTCTGGGTCCGATATCCAGACAGATATACATGTTTAGCCGGAAAAGGCTATAAAATGGTATTTGATATTGAGAGATGAAAAAAAATAGATATATGTATCATATATAAAGAATTATATATGGATGTATTTATTGTACACGTTATTTGCAGATATGATTACTCACTAAGCTTTATAGCTCACGTTATTTGTTAAATGTCCCTGCAGGTTAGCATGATCCTGATAGGGGAGAAGATAGAGTCCGTGACTAAGACGTGGGACTCATAGATGCTATCAGTAGCAGCCCGGCTTTAAAGGAGATTATGGTATTATATATTCTCCTTGATACACTTGTACCCGTTTTTAATAAAATATACCCCTTTTTGTTATGGTTTTATGTATTGAAACCTTTGTTTTAAATGAAAAATTTTCAGGGGTGTTTTTGTTTTAAAAGCCGGGTGTTACAGCCGGTTTGGCGCCCAATATACCCGCCTCCTTAAGGATATCAAGCGTGTACTTGCGTTGACACAAAAACAAACCACTGGGGTTGCAGGTTACTTCGATCCCCAAGAAATACTTTAAAGTACCGAGATCTTTCATTTTAAAGCATTGGTGAAGATACATTTTAAATGATTTGATGGCGCTAGAGTCATTCCCGGAGATAATTAAGTCGTCAACATAAACCAGCACGTTAAGTTGAATAGATCCCCGTGTGTAAGTAAACAAGGAATAATCAGAATATGCTTGCGGAAACCATAATCCTTGAGAGAGCGAACAAGCTTAGCAAACCAGCAACGCGGAGCTTGTCGAAGCCCGTAAAGAGATTTTCGTAAACGACACACAAGATTGGGGTTAGAGCACTTGAAACCGGGTGGAAGACGCATGTACACTTCTTCTGTCAAATCACCATGCAAAAACGCGTTATGAACGTCCATTTGATGGAGTTCTAAATTTTTAGCAGCCGCGACCGCAAGAAACACTCGCACGGTGGTCATTTTAGCCACAGGTGCAAATGTCTCATTATAATCGATGCCGACTTTTTGATGATTCCCAAACACCACCAATCGGGATTTATACCTCCCAATTTCACCAGTAGAGAGATATTTAATTTTGTAGACCCATTGACTGCCAAGAGCTTTCTTGCCTGGGGGCAGGGTTGTCAAGGTCCAAGTGCCATTGTCTTGAAGAGCACGGATTTCCTCTTGCATTGATTTTTGCCACACATCGGATTGCATAGCTTCTTTAAACGAACGGGGTTCATTACCAGCGACAATAGCAGCTAAAAGACGCTAGTATATGGGTGAAAAATTATCACAAGTAATGTAATGAGCTATAGGATAAGGAGTACCTGAGGAAGCCGATGAAGCCGGGTGTGAGCTAGACGTGACTGTACGCGTATGAGAGATGAAGTCACGAAGAAGAACCGATGGAAATTTTTCACAATGACCCCTGCCAAGATGGTCGGCAACAGCAGTAGTCGATGATGATGGGTGCTGTGCCAGGATTGATTGGTACGGGATGGTTGGCTCGGTAGAAGGCGTTACCGGAGAAGGCTGTTCGGGAGGTGGTGGTTCGGTAGAGTGCGGTATTGGAGAAGGCTGGTCGGGAGACGAGGGTTCGGTGGGTTGAGACTCGACGAGAGGCGTGTCATCGGGTTCAAAGTAGTTGGGTAACTCGTTCAAAGTAGGTGTGGTCGGTTCAGTTTGGAGAGTAAGGGCAAAATAGGGAAAAGTGTCTTCAAAGAATCTTACGACTCTAGAAACGAAGAATGTGTTGGTGTCGAGATCGTAGAGCTTCCACCCTTTCTTACCGAACGGGTAACCCACAAACATACACTTACGACTGCGACTTGCAAATTTATCACCCTTAGCATGTTGATTATGAGCAAAACAGAGACACCCAAAAGTTTTGATTGTTGCATACGACGAGATGGTACCATATAAAATTTCAAAGGGAGTTCTATTATCCAATAAGGGAGACGGTGTACGGTTGATCAAATGTGCAGCGGTGAGTACACATTCTCCCCAAAAAGTGACATGTAAGTGTGCTTGAAACATTAGGGCACGACCCACATTCAAAAGATGTTTATGTTTTCTTTCAACGCGACCATTTTGTTGGGGGGTACCAACACATGAGGTTTGGAAAATGGTCCCTTCAGTAGCAAAATAGTTTAGTAAACAATTGAATTCAGTCCCATTGTCACTTTGAACAATATTAATCTTTTTAGAAAATTGTCTATTGATCATAGCAACAAAGGACATGAACCTTTGAAAAACTTCTGTTTTATCAACCATATGGTAAATCCAAACAGCACGAGAGTAATCATCTACTAATGTCAAGAAATAACGTGCTCCACAACTAGAAGGGTATTTATAAGGACCCCATAAATCACAATGTATTTTCTCAAAAATTCGACTAGTTTTATTATTACTTAAAGAAAACGTATCTCTAGAATGTTTAGCCCGAAAACACACTTCACAGGCTTTATTCAAACTACTCTTTATATCACTAACAGGAAGGAGGGATTTCACCACTTTTTCTGAAGGATGACCCATTCGTTTGTGCCACAATTCCAATATTGACGAAGCTCCATTGACTGAAACACGATGAATAGATTCTCCTTTTCCAAAGTAGTATAGTGTGACATCCGCCTAAAATGGATTCGGGTCAACCCAACCCAATTGGAAATTTAATAAACCCTACTCAAGATTACTTGATGCTAATAGGATCAAAACTCATACACTACGATATAAATTGACGTTAATAGCAATATAGCATAGTATAACGTTATAACTATAATCAAATTAAATTATGATACCATATTAAAATTAAATCAAAGTATGATGCTCTAATTAAATTAAAAGAATCAAACTTGAATGCTATATAATTAAACTTCAAATCAAAGTAGATTGTTATAATCAAATAATAACCTATCTTTTATAAAACTCTATTTTTATAAACTCTACATTAAATTTTATAAAACTCTTATATTAATTAATATATTGTATAAAATATGCTTGTGTTAGTGGAAAATTATGAAGACCACCAAAAGCAAAAGGTTATTCCCATTGTCTCCCACTCACACCTCCCATCATATTTCCTTTCATTTTTCTCCCAACACATTATTCTCATCACCACTCAAATCATATCTATTCTTCCTCTCACTCTCAATCTCGAAATTCCTCCTAGAAATCTTCATTTTTCAGCCAAGAACACTCCAATATACTCAAATCTCCATCCCTCTTGAAGCATTCATCAACGTATGTTGTTAAAAGTTCCAAATTCATACATGAAACAAATAGCTACACATGTCCAAAAATTATAAAGACTCCATGACAAAATTTACAGATTTTATTAAGAATGTTTGCTTATTATTCTTGATTTAATGATTATTTAATGGTTTAAATTGATAATAAATAGCTACACATGTCCAAAAATTATAAAACCTTATCAGAATATACTATATAACATGTTAATCATAAATAAAAAGTTTAATGAATTTATCTTAATATTTTCCTATTATTTATGATTTTATTGATTAGTTAATAATGAAAAACATAAGAAATACTTCCCATAGTCAAAAATATCCAAAACATTTACAGTAGGCTCAATATAATGTTAGAAAACTATGGTTATTTTTCCCGAATTTTTGGGAATAATTTGTTATTTTTCCCGAATTTTGTTGTTGTTTAATCATTAAAATACTAAATAAATACTAACGCAGTTAAGAAAAATATGAAAATTTTAGAGTAATTACTATTTTATGAAATAATGATTTTCTGATAATTTCAGAATGTTTCATTACTGTTTAGTATTTAAAACCATTTTCCTAAGTATCTAAGCATGTAAAAATGCATTTTTAATGATTATTTCATATAAATAATTGTTTATAATATATAAAATCTGTAAATACTTATAATTTGACAAGTTATTATTTTAATAAGAAATTATTAAAATCTTGCCTAAAGTGAAAATATAAATTAATTAAGCAAAGTAATTAATTCAATTTAAAATTCATCTAACCTATGAATACATTAATATTCAAAACAAAATTTGATTATTGTTAATTCGTCTAATATAAGATTATGTGTCTAATTATTTTTATTAATACTCCATTCCCGTTTAGTAGTTCCTAAACCAAAACTATTAATTATAATAGGTTCCACGTCGTTTTGACCCGAGCCGTCTATCGTACAACACGCGTATTCCGTTTGGACTAATGTGAGTAATCTACCCCATATTTTATAATTTTCAATACTTTTGGGGTGTATCATGTGGTTTTAATATGTTCCAACTTCATTTTATTATTTTAACACAATTGAGACATTGTTGGGACATTTATACATGAATCATTATTTGTATAATTATTGTTTGTTTACGCTACATGTACTTGTAGTGCATTACCATTTTTAGTCTAATCTCCATGACTATGCCCGTATTCTTGAGGTACGTTATGGACAATAATAGCGCTATTGGGTTGACCACCCCGCCTTGGGACGCTAAGGTGATTGATTGCACGTGGTTGAGTGTGTATGATGATTGGATGCTCCATCCTATATATATATATATATATATATATATATATATATATATATATATATATATATATATATATATATATATATATATATATATATATATATATATATATATACATATATATGTATATATAGGGTGAGGACTTATTGTTGTTGTTATCATTTGTTAATCAATTTTTGATTTATAAACCATTATCTCAATAATACTTGCTTGTCGACTTCCAAAGAAAACAAGTTTCAAATTATAAATATTTCAAACTCACAATTTTTTTTAATAAAACTATATTACTCACCAACTCTCGTAGTTGACCTGTTTTTACCCATGATGCAGATTTGAAGAATGAAGTTGATGAAAAGTAGGGTATACCTTAGAAACCCACAAGACTATTTAAATTTGATGTAATAAATGTTGTTTGTATTTGAATTTGTATTTGTATATTGTGGATCTTGTTTGCCTACTTAGTACTTAATTGAATCTAATCATATTATAACATAGTTGTCATGAGACTTTGAACAATTTATCACGCCTTGATCGATTCCGCCAAGGATCGGGGTGTGACATACAGTCCGTCCCGTCTAACACCCGCTCCAATCAGCTTCCTCGACTAGTCCTGTATAGCACACATATGTGTAACGCCAAAAATATGCTTATTATATAATTATAATAAAAAGGGCAAAATGGTCATTTTACCTCAAAAGGGTAATTTGGTCTTTTGGACAAAAAAGGACTTGTTTGGTAAAAATATTTTGAGTCTTGGACTTAAAATGTTATAAAAATGTGATTTTGTCATTTAATTTGTAAATTGTGGCAAAAGTTTGAGAAATGCAACTTCAAGGACCAAAATGTAAATTTGGAGGTATAAAAGCTTGGAAGCTTCTCCCAATTATGTGCAGAATTTTGGTGAGCTACGGGAGAATTTCTTGGTACGGGAGTTGCAGGATTTTGAAGGAATTCTTGAAGATTGAAGTTTGTGAAGTTGGATTATAGCTTCAAAGGGTAAAATTGGAAGTTTGGAGGTAAGTTTTCCAAGCTCTTGACTAGTTGTTCTTGATGAGTTTTGTAGAACTCAAAAACTGCAATTGCAGTTATAATTGTGTGATTAAAATGGTTAAATACTTCCATTAAGTCATTATAACAAGGACTTAACTAATGAAAATGGAAGTAAGTTGTTATATTTGGTGAAATTGAAGATTTGGGGTTGTTAGAATTAAGAACCCTAATTCTTCATATGATTGATTGAGTGGGTTTTGATGGTTAAAAACCTTGTTAAAAGGTAAGGTTTTAGCCTAGGAACAAACCCCAAGCGATTAAGAACAGAAATAAGGACTTAATGGACCAAATCTGCAAGCTACAGTGCATAAATCGCGACTGGCCAGGGGACCTGCACTGCCGCTAGGCGCAGTACGCCCCAGAGCCAGGCGGGGTGCGCCCAGGCGCAGTGCGCCCTCCCCTAGGCGCAGTGCGCCTCCGAGCAGAGGCCAGGCAGGGGATCAAAAACGCTAACTTTTGCTTGGCTTGTCCGATTTAGCTCAAATTTGAACCATAGGCTCGTTATGGTCTAAAAAGTTTGGGAAAATTTTCATATCGAGTTTTCGACCCCTCGGGGGCACTGTAGACCGATCCGAATGCCTCGGTGAATAGTAAAATTCATATAAAGTTAGTAAACGGAAAGTTTATTAACTAGGCATTGTTTATAACGATATTATATTGAACTCTATTGTATTAGAGTTAATTGAAATGGTTATTAACCTATAATCATTTTGATAATAAATGGAATTATAGGTACGGGACAAAATCCTACGGATTTCATTTCAAGGCAAGGAACGACGAACGCTAGTTGTAGCAAGCCTTCAGGTGAGTAATCTCACTGATATCCGATGTGATATGTGTTATATGAGCAGCTGCAAATGGAAATGATTTTGGGGGACAAAAACGATAAATTACATGATTCGATATATGACAAGACCAGATAAGCCGTGAGTCTATTTTAGACAAGAACGGAGCTGTGAGTCAACAATAATGACACGACAAGACCAGATAAGCCGTGAGTCTGCTATAGACAAGAACGGAGCTGTGAGTTAGTCCATATTAATGGTACGGCAAGACCAGATAAGCCGTGAGTCATTGCGATGGCAAGAACGGAGCTGTGATTCGAACCTATATAGACAAGACCGGATAAGCCGGAGTCATTTCGATGGCAAGAACGGAGCCGTGAGTCTAGGCAACAGCGGGATAACCCGTGAGCCATATATGATTTTTATATTGCATGATATTGCTTATTTGATTTTATATAGAGAATTTTATTCTTATACATGTTATACTTGATTTGATTACTCATTGGGCTTTATAGCTCACAGTTTTATTGACATGTCCCTGCAGGTGAGCGTGACCCTGCCAAGGGAAAAGACAAAGTCCGTGACTGAGGACTTAGCCTTTGAAGTAACGACCCGGCTTGAAGAATGTATAATATTCTATGTATTGTACTTCGTGATACTCTTATACTCGTATTGTATTAACTAATACCCCTACTTATGTTTTATTTGTAAAATATTTGGTTTGAAAAATGAAACTTTTTTGGGGTGTTTTTGGTTAATAAGTCGGGTGTTACAAGTTGGTATCAGAGCCGTGGTTTAAGTGAACTAGGTGTCTTAGACTAGATTCCTGGACTTAAACCTTGAGAGAAGAATAGACAAATGGACTGTTAGATATATATAAGTTTGTTATTATATATGTGATCTAACGGTTTGCTGAAATTTTGAAGTATGAGAAATACACGAAGCAATCCCACTGGTGCGAATTCGCGTGGAACTGCAAGAAGTGGACCAGCTAGGTCACGCGGCTCTGTTGGGCGAAGAGCACCAGCACGGGAACCGGTGGGACAAAATCCACCTGATATTCGGGCGATAGTGGAAGAAGTGGTTAGGCAAATGATGCCAGCATTATCGAATAACCCCAACCCGAGTGGCAATCCTAATCCGAGTGTCAATCCTGATCCTACTGAAGAGGCTGCAAAAAGTGTTCATGACAGAAAGCCAGAAGATGAAAGCCAGGGAGAAAGTCGTGCCCGGGCAGTAAAGGAAACTCAAGGTGGGGAAGCCTCGATAAAGAAAGTTGGGTGTACGTATAAATCATTCCTTGGTTGTAAACCAAAGGAATTCTCGGGGACAGATGATCCAGTCAAAGCTATGGAATAGATCATGCATATCGAGAAGGTGTTCCGAGTAAGCAAGTGTGCGGATGATGATAAAGTGGAATTTGCCACGAACCAACTCACCAGCGGTGCACTACATTGGTGGCAAACCTACTACAAATCACTGGATCTTGATTCATCCCAATCGGTACATTGGGAGCAATTCAAGACAAAGTTCAATGAAGAATACTGCTCAGAAGTAGCTATCCAGAAGTTAGAGGATGAATTCCTGCATCTGGAACAGGGTTCCCGATCTGTTCAGGAATATACTCTTAGCTTTCTGGAGAAAGCTAGGTTTGCGGAACACCATATCTACACTGAAAAGAGAAAGATCGACAAGTATGTTCGGGGGTTGACAACCCGAATTAGAGAAATTGTGCAACCGTTGAAACTAACTACTTTCCGGCAAGTGGTGGATCGAGCCACGGAAAGAGAAACAGAACTGAAGCGACAAGAAGACGAAAAGAAAGTCTTGGAAACGAAACGAAAGGCGGAAGACCAAGGTTGGACGCCTCAGAAAAAGTCACAACAATCCGGGTCAAGGGGAAAGGGCCATAAAGATGAAGGAAAGTGGTGCGAAAAATGCAGAAAAAGGCACACGGGCAGTTGTCGCAATGATACTGGGTCAGTTAGCTGCCGAAATTGTGGAAGAACGGGTCATCTTACACGGGAGTGTCGGGCGGACAGAAGATGTTACCAATGTGGAGCTACAGATCACATTTGTTCGAGCTGTCCCCAACTAAAATCTGGGGTATACAGTGAAAGACCCAGGGATGATCAAGTGGGAAAGAAAGAAGAGCCGAAGAACAGGGGACGACCGGTGGCCTCGCGAGCTTTCCAAATGACCGTGGAAGAAGCCCGTGAGAAGACAGATGTGATCACAGGTATCTTTACACTCAATACCATACCTGTATATGTTATATTTGATCCAGGAGCAACACATTGTTTTGTATCGGAGTCTTTGTTGCCTCGCCTGAATGTGCCGTTGACCCCAATGGATGAAAGTTTGGAAGTGGCTATAGCGGACGGCCGATATGTTTGGGTTTCTGAACATCTGGAAGGTTGTCAGCTTAAAATCTACGGGACCGTTTTCCCTATAGATTTGAAGCCGATGACTACCAATGAATTTGGTGTGATTGTGGGAATGGACTGGTTAGCAACGAATTATGCTAACATGGATTGCAGAAATAAAAACATCACAGTGTTAACACCGGATGGAGAATGGATAAAGATTCAGGGTGAACGACCTCGATTGCGAATGCCAGTCATCTCCTTTGCTCAAGCCCGAAGCTGTATTAGTAAAGGAGGGATGTCCTATCTAGCTTATGTATCGGTGGCTCAACCGATTAAAGTGGGGGTAGCGAATGTGAACGTGGTGAACGAATTCCCGGATGTGTTTCCTGACGAACTTCCAGGGTTGCCACCAGATCGACAGGTTGAGTTCACGATTGAACTGGTTCCGGGAGCTGCACCTGTTGCTCGAGCTCCATATCGATTAGCACCTTCAGAGATGGTGGAACTGCGAAAGCAACTGGAAGAACTGTTAGACAGGGGTTTTATCAGACCGAGTACATCGCCTTGGGGAGCTCTTATCTTGTTTGTTAAGAAGAAAGATGGGTCAATGCGCATGTGTATTGACTATCGGGAGTTAAACAAGATCACGGTGAAGAACAAGTACCCGCTACCCAGAATAGACGACTTGTTTGACCAGCTGCAAGGCGCGTCATATTTTTCCAAGATTGACCTGAGGTCGGGTTATCACCAGTTGAAGATAAGGGAGTCAGACATTCTGAAGACAACTTTCCGAACGCGATACGGTCATTATGAGTTTTTGGTGATGCCTTTTGGATTAACCAATGCTCCAGCCGTATTCATGGATCTCATGAACCGAGTGTGTCGTCCGTTCCTTGATACCTCGGTGATAGTGTTTATTGATGACATCTTAGTGTATTCTCGGAGCCAAACTGAACATGAAGTGCACCTGCGACAAGTGTTGGAGTTGCTTCGCCGAGAAAAGCTGTATGCGAAATTCTCCAAGTGTGATTTCTGGCTAAGAGAAGTTCAATTTCTTGGCCATGTAATCAATGCCGAAGGGGTGAAAGTTGATCCAGCAAAGCTTGAGGCCGTGATGAAGTGGGAACCGCCCCGGAGTCCAACTGAAATACGAAGTTTCCTTGGTTTAGCAGGCTATTATAGAAGATTTGTCGAGAATTTCTCTTCGATAGCTGCTCCGTTGACCAAGTTGACCAAGAAAGGTGAAAAGTTCGTGTGGGCTGAAAAACAACAAGAAGCATTCCAGAAGTTGAAACAAGCTTTATGTGAAGCACCAGTGTTAGCACTACCACAAAGCGGAGAAGAGTATGTGATCTACAGCGATGCTTCTAGAATTGGTCTTGGGTGTGTTCTAATGCAGAAAGGTCGGGTCATAGCCTATGCGTCCCGCCAATTAAAAGATGCTGAAAAGAAATATCCCGTTCATGATCTGGAACTAGCTGCGGTGATCTTAGCATTGAAGCTGTGGAGGCATTATTTATACGGTGTAAAGTTTATTATTTAAACGGATCACAAGAGTTTGAAGTACCTCTTCGACCAGAAAGAGCTTAGTATGAGACAGCAAAGGTGGATGGATCTGCTTAAAGACTTTGATTGTGAAATTCAGTACCATCCTGGCAAGGCGAACGTGGTGGCAGATGCGCTAAGTCGAAAAGAAGCTCCTTTGAAAATTACATCCGCATGCATGGGTGTAGTAAGCCGGTTACCAGGATTGATCCGTTCAGCACAGGAAGAAGCATGTAAGCCGGAGAATGTTAAAAGTGAACGAATGGTTGGATATTTGAAGCATTTGGAAGAAAATGCTCAGAAATTGAAGACCTTCAGAGGTCGAATATGGGTCCCGAAACAAGGAGAAGCACGGAATTTACTTCTAGAAGATGCTCATTATAGCCGATATGCAGTTCATCCGGGAAGTACTAAGATGTATCGGATGTTAAAACCGATGTATTGGTGGCCTGGAATGAAGAGAGAAGTTGGAAGATTTGTGGAAAGATGTTTGACTTGTCTGCAAGTTAAGTCAAACCATCAGAAACCGTACGGGGAAATACAACCATTGCCGGTTCCAGAGAAGAAATGGGACCATATTACCATGGATTTTGTAACAAAGTTGCCGCGGACACCGCGAGGTTATGATTCTATATGGGTGATTGTGGATCGATTGACCAAATCGGCACAATTTATACCATATAAAGAAAAGTACAGAGTAGATCAATTGGCGAAAATCTACATTGATGAGGTAATTTGTCGGCATGGATTACCAGCATCGATTGTGTCGGACCGAGACAGCAGATTTACTTCCCATTTTTGGCAAAGTCTTCAAGAGCAATTGGGTACAAAAGTACTTATGAGTACCGCATATCATCCACAGACCGATGGTCAGAGTGAAAGAACGATCCAAACTTTGGAAGATATGTTGAGGACTTGTGTCATAGACTTCGGTGGAAGCTGGGAAGATCATTTACCTTTGGTGGAATTCGCGTACAATAACAGCTATCATTCCAGCATTCAGATGGCCCCGTATGAAGCCTTGTATGGAGCACCGTGTCGTACTCCGACCTGCTGGACTGAAGTTGGGGAAAAGCCATTGGCTGGACCCGAAATTGTAGCACAGACTGAAGAAAAGATCAAATTGATACGCGAAAATTTGAAGGTAGCTCAGAATAGACAGAAACAGTACGCGGACAAACGGGTGAAACCGATAGAATTCCAAGTAGGAGATATGGTAATGCTCAAAGTATCCCCTTGGAAAGGCTTAATTCGTTTTGGGAAGAAAGGGAAGTTGAGTCCTCGCTTTATTGGACCTTTCCGTATATCCCAAAGAGTTGGAGCCGTGGCGTATAGATTGGAGTTACCTGATGAACTTCATGGCATACATGATGTATTCCATGTGTCCCATTTGAGGAAAACGTTGTTTGATAAGTCTCAACATATACCTCTTGCTGAAATTGAGGTGGATGAAAAGCTGAGATACCCGGAACAACCCGAGCGAGTGTTGGACCGCAAGACAAGACAGCTGCGAAACAAGAAGATCAGCATGGTGAAAGTCCTTTGGCGTCATCACAAGGGTTCCGACATAACGTGGGAGACCGAAAGTGAAATGAGGGAGAAATATCCTCAACTTTTTGTATGATTTCGGGGACGAAATCTCTTAAAGGATGGGAGAATTTGTAACGCCAAAAATATGCTTATTATATAATTATAATAAAAAGAGCAAAATGGTCATTTTACCTCAAAATGGTAATTTGGTCTTTTAGACAAAAAAGGACTTGTTTGGTAAAAATATTTTGAGTCTTGGACTTAAAATGTTATAAAAATGTGATTTTGTCATTTAATTTGTAAATTGTGGCAAAAGTTTGAGAAATGCAACTTCAAGGACCAAAATGTAAATTTGGAGGTATAAAAGCTTGGAAGCTTCTCCCAATTTTGTGCAGAATTTTGGTGAGCTACGGGAGAATTTCTTGGTACGGGAGTTGCAGGATTTTGAAGGAATTCTTGAAGATTGAAGTTTGTAAAGTTGGATTATAGCTTCAAAGGGTAAAATTGGAAGTTTGGAGGTAAGTTTTCCAAGCTCTTGACTAGTTGTTCTTGATGAGTTTTGTAGAACTCAAAAACTGCAATTGCAGTTATAATTGTGTGATTAAAATGGTTAGATACTTCCATTAAGTCATTATAACAAGGACTTAACTAAAGAAAATGGAAGTAAGTTGTTATATTTGGTGAAATTGAAGATTTGGGGTTGTTAGAATTAAGAACCCTAATTCTTCATATGATTGATTGAGTGGGTTTTGATGGTTAAAAACCTTGTTAAAAGGTAAGGTTTTAGCCTAGGAACAAACCCCAAGCGATTAAGAACAGAAATAAGGACTTAATGGACCAAATCTGCAAGCTACAGTGCATAAATCGCGACTGGCCAGGGGACCTGCACTGCCGCTAGGCGCAATGCGCCCCAGAGCCAGGCGGGGTGCGCCCAGGCGCAGTGCGCCCTCCCCTAGGCGCAGTGCGCCTCCGAGCAGAGGCCAGGCAGGGGATCAAAAACGTTAACTTTTGCTTGGCTTGTCCGATTTAGCTCAAATTTGAACCATAGGCTCGTTATGGTCTAAAACGTTTGGGAAAATTTTCATATCGAGTTTTCGACCCCTCGGGGGCACTGTAGACCGATCCGAATGCCTCGGTGAATAGTAAAATTCATATAAAGTTAGTAAACGGAAAGTTTATTAACAAGGCATTGTTTATAACGATATTATATTGAACTCTATTGTATTAGAGTTAATTGAAATGGTTATTAACCTATAATCATTTTGATAATAAATGGAATTATAGGTACGGGACAAAATCCTACGGATTTCATTTCAAGGCAAGGAACGACGAACGCTAGTTGTAGCAAGCCTTCAGGTGAGTAATCTCACTGATATCCGATGTGATATGTGTTATATGAGCAGCTGCAAATGGAAATGATTTTGGGGGACAAAAACGATAAATTACATGATTCGATATATAACAAGACCAGATAAGCCGTGAGTCTATTTTAGACAAGAACGGAGCTGTGAGTCAACAATAATGACACGACAAGACCAGATAAGCCGTGAGTCTGCTATAGACAAGAACGGAGCTGTGAGTTAGTCCATATTAATGGTACGACAAGACCAGATAAGCCGTGAGTCATTGCGATGGCAAGAACGGAGCTGTGAGTCGAACCTATATAGACAAGACCGGATAAGCCGTGAGTCATTTCGATGGCAAGAATGGAGCCGTGAGTCTAGGCAACAGCGGGATAACCCGTGAGCCATATATGATTTTTATATTGCATGATATTGCTTATTTGATTTTGTATAGAGAATTTTATTCTTATGCATGTTATACTTGATTTGATTACTCATTGGGCTTTATAGCTCACAGTTTTATTGACATGTCCCTGCAGGTGAGCGTGACCCTGCCAAGGGAAAAGACAAAGTCCGTGACTGAGGACTTAGCCTTTGAAGTAACGACCCGGCTTGAAGAATGTATAATATTCTATGTATTGTACTTCGTGATACTCTTGTACTCGTATTGTATTAACTAATACCCCTACTTATGTTTTATTTGTAAAATATTTGGTTTGAAAAATGAAAAATTTTTGGGGTGTTTTTGGTTAATAAGTCGGGTGTTACATATGTGAATCAAATTGAGTAACACAACTCATCTCATCATTCAATTGTGATACTGAAATCATATTACAAGTCAGGCGAGGAACTAAGAGTACACTTTTGAGTGTAATTTTATCTGACAACGTGACGCTACCCTCATGAGTAGCAACCACTTTTTTTCCATTAGGCAATCCGACAAGAGTGTGAGGGACTTGTCGTATATTATGTAACCAAGCAACATTACCAGTAACATGATGGGTTGCCCCAGAATCAATAATCCGAAGGCGTTTTTGAAACTTACCGTTCAATCTCTCTTCAGGAATTTTAGAAGTACTCATCAAACCTGTTAGAGCCTTCCACTGTTCAGCCGTAAACAACAAAGGCGATGTTTCTGTGTTATGTGTCTGAACCGACTCGGCATTCTGAGTAGTAGAGACGGAGTTGGCCCGATGCGAGCCCCTTCCTCGTCCTCCAGAACGACCGCTGCCTCTACCCCCTCCATTATTTTTACTTCTGTCTTCCCACCACTCCGGGTAACTGACCAGCTCAAAACAAGAGCTTGACTCATGACCCGATCGCTTGCAATGGGAGCAGTTCAAAGAAGATTTATCTACCTTTTCGACGCGGCCTCCTCTTCCTTTGCCTGTGGTTGCGCGAATATTAAACCCTAATACATCAGTGGGTTTCTCTTCTACCGTACCGTGTGCCGTTCGCACCCTCTCATCTTGGATCACGAGTTGGTATGCCTTGTCTAGAGATGGAAGAGGATCCTGTGATAAAATACTGGTGCGCAGAGTGGAGAAAAGATCTCCATTTAACCCCATAAGGAACTTACGGAGCATATCGGTTTCTCTTCTCTCTTCATGTCTAGATCCGGTGGTACAGGCTTTACAGCAGGAGCAGTCAATAAGCGGTTCATGTTTGTGCAGTTCTTCCCACAGTCCAGATAATTTTCCAAAATACTCAGAGACAGGCATACCTTTTCCTTGTTCACACTTAGCGATGAGTGATTTCAGTTGCTAAATCCGTGGCCCATTGACCACAGCGTATCGTGACTTCAACGTCACCCATAGCCTTCTTGCATCTCGATGCTTTGACAACGAGCACTTAACTTCAGGATCAATCGTGTTCATAATCCAGGACACTAACATCGCATTGATCGTATTCCAATCGGATTCCGTTACGGGAGGCACCCTCTCGGTAATCGTCCCGTCAAGAAATCCAAACTTTCTTCTAACCTCCAAGGCCATCTGGATGTCACCCGCCCAGTCGTCATAATTATCTCCTCGGAGCCTTGTTGGTGTGATAAAGTCCCCCGGTCGATCTTGAGGACCGAGATAGAATGGAGAATTAGCCTCGATTTTCTGAGCGGTATTCGCTCCAGAGGTTTCTTCTCCAGGTTTATTCATGGCGCAGGATTATTGTCACCTGCTCTGATACCATGAAAGAATCGATACAAGCCAAAAAACAGGAGACTGCAATTCATTGATTTATTGATCCGTATTACAAGTATTTATACATCAAGACCTTATCGGAAAAACCAAACAAACTAACAAGATAAATCTAATCTATATTTAAAATACATTTGTATATATGATAAGATTAAGTCGGGATAACACCGACTCTCGATAACTCCAATAGTATGCTTTGCAAGTTGATAATGATGCGAAAGTGGATTAATGGTTTTTTAAATGGGACTTGGAGATGGGAGAGGAGGGCATTGTTGAGGCAAAGGAGTGAATGTACATAATTTAATGACTTGACGAAGGCATTCATTAATGTTGTCTTAACGAACAATGTTGATAAGTACACTTGGGAGTTGAGGGACACACGTGATTACTCATCGGCTTTTATTCGAAAGGCTCTCGATCTTAGTACCATGGATGTTACAAATAACCATACTCATTGGAACAAGGTTGTACCAATCAAACTTAGGGGCAGTTTGGTAGCATTTGCATGATTCATATCTGAATGATTTAAAGGTTGTAAATGAATATGCCTCTTAATGACTTTAAGAAAAAAAATATGCGTGTTTTTTTGTTTATAGGTAAAAATAGTATACTTTGACCTTCTTGATGATTCAGAGGCTTAAACCTGATGAATCAAACGCTCTTAATGACTAAATCATTCAGAGGTTGCCTCTGAATGGAACCATTAAGAGGCTACCAAACAACCCCTTAATATTTTTCCTTGGAGAATCCCATTGGACCGACAACCTACATGGAGTAATTTATGCAGAAGGCGGTGGATTTGCATTCAACTCAAAGCCCGATTTGAGAGTCAGATGTTGAGACGAGTTTACATTTATTTAGTGTCATATTGCACAAGTTATTTGACATAAACTTTGTAGTTAGTGGAATATCTCTCTATTCCTACCATAGTCAATCTTATATCCATTCTTAAATGGGCAAGATAACACTCCTTAGTTAAGTGTGAACAAAATAGATTCTTTCATGTGGTTATCCTCATGGCGTTTTGAATCGTTTGGATACTAAGAAATTATATTTTATTCAGAAATGTTAATATGAAGAAATACTCCATGTTCGATTCAATAACAGTGATTTCTTATTCTTGGGTTTATGGCATGAGTTCTAAGTTTGAAGTAGGATGAGCTGAATGGTTTAAAAATTCTAATGTCAGTTGCTAAAGTTTGTGTCTGGTTTTGGTGAGTTTCTTGCTATTGGTTGTTAAAGAAAATTAGGGCAAATTCCAAAAAAGACACTAAGTTTTCATAAAAAATCGATTTTGACACCGTGTTATTATTATTTTTAATTAATTCACTAAGTTTTCAATTTATTCCAATTAAGTCACTATGTTTTCAATTTTGACCATTTGACCGGTCAACCCGGTAGTCAGCTGACATGACATGATGACGTGTCAGTCTTTGATGATGCGATGCTGACATGGCATGCTAACATGGCACCCTAAGTGTCAAAATTGAAACAAAATTAAAAACATAGTGACTTAATTAAAAAAATTGAAAACTCAGTGACTTAATTTATAAAAAAATATAACAATGTGTCAAAATCGAATTTTTTTTAAATTTAGTATCTTTTTTGGAAATTGCCCTACATTTTTTAAAAGTATAAATACGTCTTTTTACGTTTTTAGAAGTATAAATATACTTTTTAGAAGTATAGATGTATTTTCAGAAGTATATATACATATTTTTATACTTTAAAAAGTATAAATACGCTTTTTGCATATAAACATGTATATATATATATATACATATATATATATATATATATATATATATATATATATATATATATATATATATATATATATATATATATATATATATATATATATATATATATATCAATAAAAGATGTATTATAAAACGAGTTCAAGCCTCTTTCTAAATATTTTTTCCATTATACACATGCTTTTGATTGATACGATACGTGATTGTATGCAAAACAAAACGTATTTATATTTCTAAAAACATAAAAATAAGTATTTGTACTTCTAAAAATATATATATCTATAATTAAAAAACGTAAAATATGTGTTTATACTTTTAAAAAAGCATTTATACTCTTGAAAGATGTATGTATACTTCTAAAAACATAAAAAGTTGTATTTATACTTCTAAAAAACATATTTTAACATATAAAAGAATATATTTATACTTCTAAAAAACATAAAAATGTATTTGTACTTCTCAAAAACATAAATATATGTATTTATACTTCTAAAGACGTACAATACGTATTTATACTTCTAAAAAACACAAATATATGTATTTTTACTTCTAAAGACGTAAAAATACGTATTTATACTTCTAAAAATGTATTATACTTCTAACATAATTGATTTAAACCAACATAAAAATACGTATTTATGTTTTTAGAAATATAAAATTCGTTTTGTTTTGCATATAATCACGTATCGTATCAATCAAAAGCATGTTTATAATGGAAATTTTTTGAGAAAGAACTTGAACTCGTTTTATAATACGTCTTTTATTGATGTATACATGTTTATATGCAAAACAATGTATTTATATTTTTAAAAATATAAAAATACGCATTTATACTTGTGAATATATATATATATATATATATATATATATATATATATATATATATATATATATATATATATATATATATATATATATATATATATATATATATATATATATATATATATATATATATATATATATATATATATATATATATATATTTCTAAATGAACAAACATACACGAACAAACTTAAACCAAATAACCGAACGAACATAAACAGACAAACATAAATTAACGAACAAATTCTTATTTTATGTTTTTAGAAATATAAAATACGTTTTGTTTTGCATATAATCGCGTATCATATCAATCAAAAACATGTTTATAATGGAAATTTTTTGAGAAAGAACTTGAACTCGTTGTATAATACGTCTTTTATTGATGTATACATGTTTATATGCAAAACAATGTATTTATATATTTAAAATCATAAAAATACGTATATATAATTCTGAAAATGTATCTATACTTTTAAAAATATAAAAATACGCATTTATACTTGTGAGAATATATATATATATATATATATATATATATATATATATATATATATATATATATATATATATATATATATATATATATATATATATATATATATATATATATATATATATATATATATATATATACTACTAAAACCTGTATTTATACTTTTAAAAAATGTAGGGCAAATTCAAAAAAGACACTAGATTTTCAAAATAAATTCAATTTTCTCCATCATTTTAAAAAAATAGATTACAATTTCACCATAGTTTTAAAAGAAAAAAATTACGTTAATAATGATAATTGTTGTCCCTAGATTTTTTTTCAACGTAAGTGTTGTCCTAGCTAGCAAATTTTTTTAGAACAGCAGCTGGCAATTGAACATATGTGGCATGTTAATGAACATGGGCATAACTAAATATACACCTCATTTACACTATTATGCAAAGTTAATGTATTTTTATTTGTTAAAATTACATTGTTTTTCTAAATAAATTAGATATAATGGGTAGAAAACAGTTTGATTTTTTTAAAGTGTATATTTAGTAGATATGATTTGTCTTTTGTATATTTTGACGTCGTGAAAATATATGATGTTTATGTAACTTTTGAAACGACATTATGAGTTTGGAATTTGCTGTTTATATAACTTTTAAAAGAAAATTGCAGTGGTTAATCATTACATAATTTCTCCCAGATTACATTACATCAATCATAATTCATTCACAAGCACTTAACTATTCAATGTCACGCCTTCAATAATCACTTCAACAATTTCCAATTCTTTAGTAAACAATTTGGAAGAACGAAATGTATTTTTATTTTTCTTTTAGTTAAAGCATATACTTTCAAATCAACATTCTAAGATTCCTGTTTTAAAATTACGTATTTTAAGTACATGTGGTGATTGGTTTCGCCACTAACAATACGAGGTGCTCAAATGTGTTTTTAACAAGATATAAATTTTATACGTTAATTTCAATAATTTTGAAATATATTAGATCATTTAATAATATACATCAACAATACCCAAAATCGCATGTGCATGTGGTAAGTGGAGCTTATATGTATGCCGTATGTCTATTTAATAACAAATAGATACTTTTCATAGACCCCTAACATAATATATGATATATCTACTTACAAATAAATATAAGCAACTACACCAAGTAATGAAAAAAAAAGCATGTTTAAATAGAAAAGCAGTAAAGCACTATGAAAAAAAGGAAGAGAGCAAGCACTTGTATAGTATACATATAGAACAATAACTATGACCTATAATACTCAGAATACCCTCATTCTAAGCTCCCACTTCCTCCTAATTGGTCTTGTCCTCGAAAGTCATTCATATCTAACATCAAGTTATCTTCCTACTTCCTTCTAGGGCGTTGTCCCCTCCTTTGACCATCAATTACGACCGTCTCCACCCTCCTAATCTTAGACGATACTTGCCTCCCTTGCATATATATGAACCACACCAATCTACATATATATGTAAAGCCTGTGTTTCAGGTATAATTTTAAACATTTTAAAGAATTAATTTCTAAGTATTTTGATGGGTTTGGCTCTAGGCAGCGCTATCATTATTGTAACACCCCAAATAATATCATAAAGTTAGAATTTCCTTCATTTAAAAAACTTTCTTTAAATCTTTAAGTCATCATTTAAGACTTTTGGTCCCAACTAAAACAAATAAGTTTAAAAGTATTTAAGCAACATTGAGGGTTACAAACTCATATCAACAAGACCATAGTAAAACAATAGAACATTTAAGAGCTAATGTCCCAAAAATAATTTAACATTTCTACCGAAATTTCGGTATTCTATTTGGATAAAATCCATACTGACCAGACTCAAGTAAAATAGCCCAACAAAACTCGGGACATAGCCAAGACATCACAATACATCTACAAGGGTATTACTATACCATAAACAATGTCTCTCAATATATAAACTACTACTATACCGTCTATAGAATAAAACTATCTTCCAGTCATCGGTTCTATCTACGAGTTCTCAATTAACTTCTAAGTTCTTCGTTTCTTTGATCCAATGCTAATCAACCTGTTCCTGAGATACATAGCATTAAAAACAATATACGTAAGACAAATTGTCTCATGAGATACATGAGTTTTAGACCAACAAGATATTAAAGTAAACCAATCATTTTAAAAGCATATATTTCTCAATTTAAGATCATGTAACACGACACTTGAAACCACACTGAAAATTTATCTATAGAATCCTTTTGAAATCATATTACAACTCATATCACCAATTCATAAATTTTAGACCCAAACAAAGTTATAAAACATTAGTCCCATATATCAATTTCTTCATTGTCAACAAAACATGTTATGGATCTAGGATCAAGTAATGACACACAAGGGTATGACTCCACTTTGTAACCCAAAAGAAATCAATCAAAAACAAAGTCACCAATAAGTCAACAATACGGGCACCCCTGTCCTATACACTCCTCTGTAAGGTAAGACACACTCGCCCTACAAATCATGACCGCGTAAAGGTCCGGGGTATCAGAAAGCCTTCGAACCACCAAGGATGAAAACCCAAAGTATCGGAAAGCCTCTAAGCTACTAAGGGTATGTCCAAAGTATCAGAAAGTCTCTGAACTACTAAGGACCATATTAATCCAAGACCGGATGAAACAAAATTACTCCATTACAAGGACAACATAAAACACAGCTACATCGCGAACCAAGGGGTACCACCTAGTAGCGTCTATGTTATCAGGTCTGGACTTTCACATGAATGCATTCACATCATTAACAAGTCAACAATATCCAAATTCAACAAGTCAAATCCATAAAGACACTTTACTTCATGTCAAAAAAAATTGGTACATGAAACCCAACATTTAAAACTTTGAAATAAACTTGATCCAAGATTCAAAAATATTTCCAAATCACATTGATAATAAGTATTTGATCGTTCTTTCAAAATCAAGCATTTTGCTCAACATCATAAGCAATTATAAATTATCAAACTTTAAGGATCAAAACGCAAATCATAATCAAAACCCAACAATTTCATAAGCAAGTGATCCAAATTCACATAAGTCTTTCGACAAAGCATTTGTAAGATTTAATTTCTACATTAGTAAGCCAGTTGCTTGAAAACTATAAACGTTTAAGCATATTTTTAAACTTGTATAAAACAAAGCATTTCATCATCAAATTCATTTAGTGTTAAAAGCCTGATAGTTAAAGTATTGTTGCTATGTACCCAGTTGAAAAGTCCACATGTACTCACCTCGGTAGCTAGGTATGTCTAACTACACTAATTCACACATTTCTCGGCTTCAACCACTTCCAAGCGTCCTTTAATATCTATTGAATTAAACAAAGATTAGAATATAATACGAAACTAATCGCATAATATTTATCTAATCATTGTTACGTTTCTACTAACCATTATCTAAATTCATTCCAATGGTCAAGTATGATTCTTAAAACATAATAATCATTTTGGTACCATTTACCCCTTTTTGTCCCACTTAAACTAATTACAGTGTTCTCAGGTTTCTATAAGGTTATTGTTATAGCATTCCAATTGTTACTTCTTTTTAAGCTTACTTCAATTGTTAGATGTCAAAACATCCATCATTTTACTCATTTATGTCATTTTGACAAACTTCAATCGATAAAGTTTCTAAAAATAGAAACCATTGTAAAACATGTTATTTTCCATACACTTGACACCAATGTATGCCCAAAAACAAACTGTTGAAGCATATTGATTGTAGGCTTCTTCCTGGCTTCTAAAAACAAACTTTTGAAGCTTTCAAACAACCCATTCTCAACAGTATCACAACAAGTGCCAATCAAAAAGCTCTGGACCATGTCTTTGGATCTCTTTCCAACAGGTGGTCGTAAGCTGTAGGGTTAAGCAATTGGATTTCCTTCATTGCTTCGTTGAATAGTGACTAAATGGCTGACTTGCTAGCTTTCCAAAAAACATTTTCAAAATGTGCTCCAAATAATAATTTTTTTAAGTTGGCATAGATATGCCTAGCACATTGCCTATGTTCTGCATCAGGTAAGACTTCCTTGACTGCCTCCAATAGGCCCTACAAGTAATTAGATATTCGTAATGTTAATACATAAGAAACTGTATGCTTAACTGAAGGGTTACATACCTTGTGTTTATCAGACATTAATGTAAGACTATGACAACTTTCAAGGTGTAAATCATATTTCAGTAAATCTAAAAACCATTTCCAGTTCTCTTTATTCTCCACACAAACCACAACCCAAGCAATTAAGAAGAGTTGGTTGTTAGCATCTCTACCAACTGCACTTAACAATTACCCACTACAAATCCCCTTTAGAGAACATCCATCCAAGTTTATCACCTCCCACACCCTTCTTTCCATCCTTTATTCATACCTTGGAAACAAACATAAAACTTACTAAAGTAAGTGGTCCCATATGGCATTGAGTTCACACCCATTTGCATAGTCGAACCTAGGTTGGATCTTCTGATCTCTTCTCTATATGACCATAGTTTGGCTTAACATTCAACAAGTGTACCCTCAATAAGAGTAAGTGCATGTGCCTTTGCTCTCCTACACTGATTTATACTAACCTCAATACCAAATTTCTTTTTGACCTCCTCTCAAAGAATTCTAACACTCATTTTCTGCTTTTCCAAAAACTCTTTAGTGCAATGGCTACCTATCCAAGCATAATTCATTATCGAACCTAGTTTGAAGTTTCTAGCAAAACTATGCACATCTTTTAGAGACTTAATTTGAAAAGAGTTCTCATCACTCATCCACTGAACCCCAAAGCCTAAAGGTGCATTCTCTATCACAACATTTAACTAATAACCTTTTACTATCATTTTTTTGTAACACGATTAATACCCGTTAGCAACTGCATAATTGCAAAGCATGTGTTTTAATTGATTGAGATTCTCAAACCTCATACCTAGTATAGGTTTTTGCTTCTTCCAATCAACATCTTCATTGAAGGTTGTGGACATGTGTTCCAAAACTGGATCAATTCAACACTCTCTTCATTCGGGTGAATCATATCAATTTCCTGATTGGTGTTTCTTTTTTAGCATAACTTACTCAAAAATGCATCGTTTTGTCATGTTGATAAGTGCAGCAGAAACTTCATTCAACTCATTCTCCTCCTCGTCTTCTGTTGACAATTCTCCTACCCTTGGCATGTTCTCCTCCACACTAGCAACTACATGTTGGTAATCATCTATTAACTTCTGAAGGCTTACTCCAAAATGATCAACATACAAGGGTATGACGCACCCATAGTGGTACGCAACCTCAATAAAGTCTGCATACTCTAACTTACTTGAAATCGGCCTTAATCCTTCGGGAATCTTAAACTCAGACAAGCAAGAATAAAGTTTCACACACTTTTCTTGAGTAAATCTTTCAAGGAACGCGTAACACTCATCTACATCCATCGCAGCAAAATCAATGGTTTCAAACACATGTGTTATGTCATCAACGTATGCGAACGGTCGGCATACAAACATACCTTGGAAATGAAGTTCGATGGGGATGTGCAATGCCATGCTCCCTCGTAGATTTCTGTTTCAATAGGAAGGGTTTTAGGGGGATTCGAACCAAATATAGACTAGACTATACCATATGGTTCTTATTCAACTTTCCTCACCTTTGACATGGAATAAAAGCCTCGCCACCTGGCCAATGGGGCCAAAGACGTGGCAAATCCTTTTGATGATTCAACATCACTCTTACCGGCTTACCTGGTCACTCACCCGTGGGTGACCATTTAAACATTAATTTTCTAACATTAAGCCCCTAGGCAACAAGAAGAAAACATAACGGGCCATTTAGATGCACTTTCAAAACCTTGTGGCGCTATTGTAGCATTTTCCCAATAAAAATTTATGTGAAGTGCCTATATTACCTTTAGGATTGAATAGTTACTTAATTTGAATAGTGATCCAATGTGGCATGTTTTGTTTCTAAAACATGAGTGATCAATGTGGTTGCCAGTTTCCTACAAACACTAGTGTTCCATTTTCATACAAAATTTTTTTCCAATTTCATTCATCATACCGACACTAAATCATATCAAAAGAAATTGTCATTATCATTCGTCGTACTAAAACAGCATAGGCACCTTACGTACACATTACAAAACTGCAATTAAAATGACATTCGAGTAATTGAGATAATGCCATTGCATGATTAGTTTCAAAAAAAATATCAAAATAACAAAAATACTAAAAGTGTTGAAAGCAACATTAAAATGTCAAAACCCTTACCAAGAATATCATACTACAGGTTTTATCAGTCTAAGACACCGAAAATCTAACTTGAATACCACAACATCATCTAAGAAATGATTGATTTCTTTGTCTATCATCCATTCTAAAAGATAATGTATCTTTCCGATTTAAACTTTGTTTTTGTTAATACAAAAAGTGAAAAACTAGAGCCTTACTAATTCGGCTCATTTAAACTTTTGAGTATCGCCGGCGTCCCATCATTACTTTAAATTAAATGGTTTCTTTAGCTCTAAAAAGAGATGCTTTTGTTTTAAAATATATTATTTTGGTATTAAATCCTATATAAATATCTAATTGATGAGTTGAAATCAAAATATAACTTTTGACAATAAAAAAAGCTAGAAAACATGTACCGCTAAATAAATTATTATAAGTATAATGTGATGGTTATTATTTATTAGGTGGTACGAAGATAAAATTTGAAGCATAGTTTTATAAGAAGTTTTCTATTTAATGCATTTTTTTCGTATATTAAAGTTCTTTTTTAGGTAACTTATTAAAATTTTACAGATATATCGTTAAAGTTCATGTTATATCTTACTTTAATAATTTATAGATTTCAAATCAAACTAAAATGAAATACATAATCGTCATTTATTAAATTTCCCCGACCATTGGCCAAATTTAATATGATAACATTAATTTAAAATAAGAGATGTTTTTTTTATACATATACAAATTTCGACTGTTTAGTTATATAGTATGGATTGTGACACGTCTAACAATTATGGTTCTATCTTGTGGCTGTTTAGTTATATAGTGGAGAGTGGCCCATTCTTGAGGGGCATGATGTGAAATAAAGTATGGTAAACTAGTTTTTTTAAACAGATATGGTAAACAAATACAACAATGAAAAATATTTATCATTCTATTAGCTTTGCATCTAATTTGACATGTTTAACACATCTTTAATAGTTAAATTTTTATAGTTTTATGAAATTAATAATTTATTTTTAGGATTAATTCTATAAAAATCCAAAAGTTTACACATCAATTGCTAATTTACCCTAACATTTTTTTTGTTACTCATTTGCCATTAATTTTGAAAAAACATTTCAAATTTGAACTTTTAGAAGATCATCAGCAGGTTACCACTGTAATGACAGTTTTCATTAAGTTTGCATTCTATAAACTTTTGGATTTTTATATAATACAAAGTCAATGAAACCGCCATGTCAGCAATAACCTGTTGGTGATCTTCTAAAAATTTAAATTTGAAACGTTTTCTCAAAATTAATGGCAAAAGAGTAACGAAAAAAAATGTTGGGGTAAATTAGCAATTGAAGTTCAAACTTTTAGACTTTTATAGAATTAACCCTATCTATTTTAATGCTATAAAAAGGTAGTCTTAAACAAGCATCATCTTTTTTCTTTTTTTTTGAACGGCAAATCTATCCTACTCCTACTCCTAAACTACTCCTTGTTATGTTAGTGCCAAAGTTTGAACCTATGACCACCATGTTAGTATATCACATTGTTAGCCAAGTGAGCTAGCCCCAACTTGTAACAAGCATCATCTATGTGTGTGGATGTGTTGTATCATGTTAGAGTTTACCCCCACACATATTTCCTATCATGGTGGTCTTTTTAGCACTCCTCTTTCTTCAAAGATTCTAACTCCAGCTTTTTTTTTTTTTTTTTTTTTTTTTTTTTTTTTTTTTTTTTGCAATAAACCCCCTTCATCGTTTTTACGTCATAACCACCAATTTTTTTCATAATAGATCATTGCTTTTCTTCCTAGACCCTTTATGTTTGTTTTATCTTTTTTTTTCTTATATATTACAAATATGTTTTTTTATTGTTTATTGTACAATTTAAATTTGAACATATAAAAGAAATTGATGAGCATTAGCTGATGACATCTCACTGACTCATCAAGTGTATTGATGGCACACTTGAGTGAAATTATAAGATAATGATTCTTGTAATTATTTGCAAACAAAAATCGTTAGAATTGTCTAGTGTTTAATCATGAGATTAAGCCCCACAGATCGAGTGATAATAATGTGCAAGGTTTAAAAAATATATGAAATTAATATTATATATATATATATATATATATATATATATATATATATATATATATATATATATATATATATATATATATATACTATCCAGTGAGAATACTAGGATTCCTTACTTAAATGCCTCTTCGACTCTATTATTTATAAGAAAGATGTTTGTGGAGTTGGTAGTAATGTTACAAGTTGTTGGAAAAAGTGTGCGTTTTTTCAGATTATTGTAAATATGCATCTCATATACATCATTTAACAAAAAGTCATGTAATTTTCAACCACTCATAACTTTTTTTTTTTTCAGAAAATGATGCAGTTTCAACAAATAAGAAAAAAGATTTACTTTAGATAAATGTGTATATGAAGTAAATTGGGTGTTTAATTAGTCATTCCCTTGTAAAAATATGTAAGATTTATCACATTTGGGACATTTGCTCCAAAGTTTGGATAGTTGTGATTGCCTACATAGTTTCTAGTATCCGAATAGTTATAGATCATGAATGTTTCATGAACGATATCCTACTACAAATAAATAAAATAGATTTAATATTATCTTGAAACATCATACCGAGATAAATACATACAAGGGTAGGATTCTTTTTAATTCTTTCATGTCCCATATAAAAGATAAGCACAATATATAATACGTAATGCATTTTGTAAAAGAGAAAAAACAAGTGCTGTTTCTAAAAGAATATAAAAGAGAGGGACATTTCTTAAAAGCTGTTGATACTCGAAGGAGCAATTTTGAAATCTACACTTGTCATTGCCCTAGGATTAGTGACCCTAATCATAATCTCAAAACATCTTTAGATTATGTTTGGAATACTTTAATGGTTAAACATTACAAGTAATTTCTCTATAAATTTCCTAACATTTTTGGGTTTAAATATAATATTTATTTGTGTTACTGTTATTAAATAATTAAATACCTAAAATATTATATTTTAATAAAATAAAATCAACATTAATTCTATCTTATATATAAACAAACATTTTAATACATAAATGCAAATTGAAGGATTAAACCCACATTATGGAAAGGGAAAGCACATTGAATGGATGGGAGTGATAACTATCTCCCCATTCCCAATATAATTACTTTATTAAACAATTAATTTAAAGGCATTAGAGAGTCCATTTCCTTGATGGCCCTATAAATCTTCTTTCTATTTGCTAATCGAGTAATCGGTACCCCAACCATTCACGGTGCTCTTCTCCAAAAATCAACTTGTATTTAGAAATTGGTGGCAATATTAAAATAATTAACACACACACACACAAATATATATATATATATATATATATATATATATATATATATATATATATATATATATATATATATATATATATATATATATATATATAGGGATAGTGAATATGTGACTGTTATATACCTAATATTAGGTGTAGATCAACTCAAACAACCCATTTTTAATAAAAATAAAAGCTCAAGCAACATAATTTCTTCTAAATCGTGGTACACAATTTGTTGTTCCATTCAATTCAACTTGTTTATGTGCTATTTTAGTGATGTTTCTTCTTACCGCTAACTTTTATGTCATCGCCACATGCAGGTGTAATACTTTTAATCACTATATTGTATGATTCATACCATACTTTTTCATCCTTTTATAATCAATCACATGGATTACGTATATTAAAAAAATAAAAATGCATGTTTTTCATAAGAAAACTAATAAATTTTGATGGTTCTACACCTAAGCTTAGGTGTATAATAGCCACATATTCACTTTTCCATATATATATATATATATATATATATATATATATATATATATATATATATATATATATATATATATATATATATATATATATATATATATATATATATATATATATATATATATAAGCGATCGGGTGAGGACTCTTCTTAAATTGAGTACTCATGAGGACACCTTAAAAAAATTTAAAAAAAATAATAAAATATAAATAATAAAATGGATCATAGTACTATATTGGAGAAAAAAAAATCGAAAAAAAAACTTTTGGATCATTATTTTTTTTATAATGAAACAATGATCCAAAAAATAAAAAAAAATTGGATCGTTACTGTTTTTCAATGATCCAAAAAAAAAATTCCAAATTTTTTTATAATGATATAGTACTATTCTCGATTTTATGATTTGTATTTTTTTATAATTTTTTCAATTTTTTTTAAGGTCTTCTTACGAGTTCTCACCGAAAAAAGAGTTATCACCGGAACGGCACCATATATATATATATATATATATATATATATATATATATATATATATATATATATATATATATATATATATATATATATATATATATATATATATATATATATATATATATATGAACTAGGATCGCGTGAATACCCAATTTCGATGAAAACTATGAGGACAAATGTGTCTCTAGTCTTGAAAAATGGTGGGTAATATTCAATGTTAAAAATTTGACATATTTTAAAAGTTTGAGGGCTAATTGTCTAAAACTTATGATTCAAGATTCAAAACTTGTTGTGATCCAAGATCCAAAACTTGTTATTATCCAAGATCCAAAGTTTGTTATGATTCTTAAGTCAAATAATTTAAAACGAGTTAGAAAAAGACAAAAACAAGTTTTAAACAAAAAAATGTTTAAAAAATAGAAAGAACAAACGCAAAAGGAAAAAACTGAAAAAAAAAACTAAAAAAAACAAAAAGGAACTGGAAAAAAATAAAAAAAAAGGAAAAAACTAAAAATCGAGTTTATTAAAAGCCAAAAAATTTGTAAAATTAAATAAATAAAAACGAAAAAATAGAACATGTAAAGAAAATAAATAACTCGGCTAAATTATGTTGTATGGACGTGCATAACATGTGATTATATCATCGAGTCTGTATTACTTTCCATTGACGAGCACCGTGTGCGATTAAGTGTAACACCTCGTTTCAGGTACGCTCGTAAATCCGACTTAAATTATTATAATGCTTAAATTATATAAAAATATATAAAATAAATAATAATAATATAATGATGCTAAAACTAAATTATATGATTGGGGGGTATAATGTCATTGATGAAAACCCATTATGAGGAATGTTTCAAGATTGAATTAAAAGAAAATAAGAAGGGAAAGTGTAGGGACCATAATTGCAATTACCCCAAATATGCATGGCTGGGTTTTCGTTGCTTCCTGTTGTGCGACGACCGATTAGAGAAGGCCCTAAAGCCCTCCGGTGTGCCTTGCGAGCCCATGTCCGATGTCATGCGACTCCGCGGGGATTACCCCCATGCGGGTAGCTCGCATTCTTGACCCCGTGCAACGTCTTGGCACCGTGCGAGGGAATGGTTAGTCGTTGGCTAACGGCTAGTTTAAAAAAATTAATTATCAATTATATATATATATATATATATATATATATATATATATATATATATATATATATATATATATATATATATATATATATATATATATATATATATATATATATATATATATATATATATATATATATATATATATATATATAATTGAAAAATGGCTGGGGTGGAAAATGGAAACATTCGTTGGGGATTGACTCAACAACAAGAGGCAGCTTTAGCGACCACCTTCATCAATATATCTGAAGACGACACTGTGAGGCGTAACGTCCAAGGTTTCTGGGAACGTATAGCGGAATCGTTTCACACAATTTTGGGTGCAAATGAATATCGGAGTAAGGATCGCCTTTGTAACAAATGGAGGCATATGTCAGTTAAATTGCATAAATTTAACCAAATTATGAAGGCGAACCGACAACCGGGGACCACCGACGATCAGATCCTTGACCAATCCTTACAAGAGTATCGGACGACACACGACACTGATTTCACGCATCTCGATGGATGGAATGTTATCTAAAATTAACCTAGTTTTCGTTGATCATAGTTACCTTTTAATTATTGTATTTTAGGTTTTAATTATCGTATTTTAGGTTTTAATTTATCGTATCTAGGATTTAAGTTATCGTGTACGACTTTTTTTAAACTTGCATTTTAATGTAACTTTATATTTTAATGAAGTATTTTATTTTGAAGTTATTAATAGTTTTAATTTTTTTAATTAAGTTTTTAAATTAAAAAGTAAGAGGAATTGATAGTTATTGAGAGGTGACCATTTTCAAGGGTGAGGGGAGGAGAGAGAGATGCTGACTGGATGCTGATGTGTCATGCAAAAAGTAAGAGGTGGTGAGAGGGTACACCTGAGGGCCTATGTAACACCCGACTTATTAACAAAACACCCCTTAAAAATTTTATTTTTCAAACCATATATTTTACAATCAAACCATAAGTATAGGGGTATTAGTTAACACACACAGGTACAAGTGTATCAAGGATTACAACACATATAAATATTATACATCCTTTAAGCCGGGCTGTCACTTCACAATCCTAAGTCCTCAGTCACGGACTTTATCTTTCCCCTTGGCGGGATCACGCTCACCTGCAGGGACATGTCAAATAAACTGTGAGCTATAAAGCCAAATGAGTAATCAAATCTACTATAACATGTATAAGAATAAAATTCTCTATACAAATCAAATATGCATTATCTCATAACACATGATCATATATGGCTCACGGGTTTGTCCCGCTTTTGCCTAGACTCACGGCTCCGTTCTTGCCATCTCAATGACTCACGGATTATCCGGTATTGCCTTTTCAAAGTTTGACTCACAGCTCCGTTCTTGTCTGTCGTAGACTCACGGCTTACCTGGTATTGTCGTATTATTATTGTTGACTCACAGCTCCGTTCTTGTCTATAACAGACTCACGGCTTATCTGATATTGTCATTTTAATTCATCTTAAAATCTGCCAAATTTGTCCCCAAAATTGTTTCCATCTGCAGCTGCTCATCCAATATTTATCACATCGGATATGAGTGAGATTACTCACCTGAATACTTGCTACCACTAGCTTTACTTGTTTCTTGCCTTGAAATGTATTCCGCAAGATTTTGTCCCGTACCTATAATTCCATTTATTTCACAATGATTATAGGTTAATTGTAACATCCCAAAATTTTAGGGTAAAATTAAAAAAAAATTTTAAACGAACACTTCAATATAAGAAAAGCCACTTAATTAATTTTAAAAAAATTCCATAAATTATAAGTTTAATGAAAACACCCCAGGATTAACAGAAGTTAACGAAATCACAATATAGCGGAATATTAATTCAAAAACAGTCCTCCAATGAAGCAGCATAGTGTATACACGTCACGCCTTGCCATCCATGGTACCTGATGTACCTGAAACAGTAGTTTATATAGGGAAAGGGTAAGCACGGAGCTTAGTGAGTTCCTCAAAATACCATACGATCCATCACATAACATACAACACATCATAACCATTCATATGTCTGTGAGACTCGCGGGCTATCCCTGTTCCGCTGAAGACTCACGGGCAGTTCCCGTTCTGTCTTATTGCTCGCAGGCTTTTCCCGTTTCGTCTAATGACTCGCAGGCTATTCCCGTTCCGCCTATTGGCTCGCGGGCTATCCCGTTCCGTCTAATGACTCGCAGGCTATTCCCGTTCCGCCTATTGGCTCGCGGGCTATCCCGTTCTGTCCACAAACAATCATTATCATAGCAATAATTCATACAATTATCATAACAGGTAAGATCACCTTAATCAAACATATCTTCCTTCCTACGCATGCAATATCACCTATAGTATAGTGAGAAGACTCACCTGATTATAGTTGACTATTTCGTTTATCTTTCTCGGCTTTGTATTTCCTTCAACTTTAACTGTTAACATAATAAGAAATCTATCATTTCTTAATCCTTAACTATATTGTAGTCGTATCATTAAACCCTTCAGTAATTCCAATATGATACTCCATGATTTATCAAGTAAAGAACAGCCAGGTAGAAGATTAGATGGGGTGGCAGGATCCTTTCAGCATTTTAGCCTTTCGGAAAATCCAACAACCAGATCCCAAGTAATCGGCCTAGTCACCGTCCTCGTAAGTAAATCAATCGGTATTATTTTCGGAATTACGAATTGTTATAATAACGACATTTTAAGGTTTTTGTTTACTATTGTTAGAAATGAGTATAATATAACATATGTTATACTTATTAAATATTCTACTTCTTAACACAAAAACTATTTTACAATACCTAATTAAGCTATAGAAAAGTTTGTAGTTACCTTATGACCAGTCGTCGGAACCTATAACTTCTTCGCTAGGCTTTTGAGCTTCCTTCCACTCATTTCTTACACTCTAGTGCTTAGAAACCTCTATATATTGGATTGAGATTTGTTGGTGTGGTTTATGAGATGTTTTGGGGGGTATTTATACTTGAATTCTTGAATAAAAAATGGCATGACACTTTTGACAAAAGATTTTAATAATATAATTTTGTTGAAATTAAAGGCCTTCTAGAATCAGTCTGTTCAGACTGGTTTAGCCGATCTTAAACCCATTAAATTCACGTTTTTATTTGATATTCAGAATATTCATCTCAATACCTTTTCAGGGATGTATTTTACGTATTTATACGATTTTTCTATGATTTATTATGAATTTTTGAAAACAGACTATCTAATCTGTCAATTCCGAACTAATCAGTAAAGATTGCATTTTTTACCATAGATAATGTCATTTCCAAGCTTACGATTATTTTTGGTAATTGTACTAGACTCAATTTGTAAACTTTGTGCACTGGTTTGAGGTCCAAATGATTTTTCTAGAATTAATTATGATTTTTCTAAAAACGACACAAAATGCTGATTTTCATATGAAATTGTAACTAAAGTTTTTCTTAGCTTTATAACTACCAATGATCATATAATTCCTAACACTCTTATTTTAAGTATATGTTATAATCAGGATACGGGTCTTACAAGTCTCCCCTACTTATTTGGATTTCGTCCCGAAATCCGCATTCTCGAACGCCTCTATGTATTTCCCATCGAGTCCTTGTGTCCTTAAAAAAACCCTCCTCGTCTTATTGCCGAAACTTTACAAGATTTAATTATCTTTCCCTTTCAACATTCACATACATCTGTAAAAATGCTTAAGGTCCTATTATTCTCATTCACTCCATACTTCTTTTCTTCTAATTACTCTAGATGTACAAAAAAAAACTCTAACTGTTTCTCACAGTCCCACACATCGACTTGACCGGCTACTATCTACAGTAGATATTTAGTACTTTCTAATCTACCTATATACATACTTAACCTTGCAATACCTAATTTTAACACTATTTCATATTTATATGAATTCGTCATATTTCAACACACATTTGTCTCAATTCAACATTTCTTTTAAATACTTTTTGGCTAAATAAGTCTATTTTTGTAGAATCTCCAAATATTTCTGTTTCACCGAAATATAAAATTTACATCATCTTTTGTAAGTTTTTTATTATTATTTTTATTATTATTATTTTTTTTTTTGGAGTACCGAACACTCTTTAAACTATTTCCATTATATGGAGACATAAAATTTTGTTTTATTTCAAAAGTCTCTTTATTATCTCGTTCTTACCAGAGTCAAGCAGGGAATTTTGAAAAAATGTCACTTGGGGTAGTGAAAGGTCGCATCTACTATAGTTAGTTTGAATTTCATGAGGTGTCCTTTCAGTTCCGTGTGTCCTTTCGGTTCCAGCTGCAAGATACTATATATACAGGTATGTAGTATCATTCATTTTCAGTCTCATCCTCTCTTATCACTAGTTTTTTCGTAAACGAACTCATATTTAAAGTCGAGTCATGGAAAACAGATCTTCAATGGGCGATCTGTCGAACCCTGGATCTGGTTTTCCACAAGGAGATGGTACTTCAAACCAAGCATTCTTAATAGAGTTCGGTGACTCTAACATTCTAGACATCTATCATCCATACTTCGATTACCTTTCTAATGTTTTGTTTGATTTTGAATTATGGTACAGTCTTCCAGATATACTACCAATAGAGCAACTCCACGATGAGCCGGCAATTTTTCCCGAGTTGAACATTAACTCAGATGATCTGGTGCATGCATCTGACTTTGCACTTGACTTTGCACTTGATCAGACTCCATGCCTTCTACCAGGTTAAATTCTTTTGAATGATCCATTTATAAGTATTCTATTTTGTTTTATCATTTGACATGTGTTATTTGTAGACCCATTTGTGGATGGTCTAACTGAGTACAATCCATTCATCGACGTACCCTCAATGAGCAGTGAGATCATCCCTATGAATCAAGGATTCATGGCTGACATTCAAAATGACAATCAATTACAGACGATTGATAACATCAATATTGATATGAATCCCGAGTTTGGGGTTGGTTTTCAATACCAAAATCACCTTCAGGTGATTCAAAGGAACCTAGAAGGATTTCAAAATCCTGGTATTTTAGTTGAAAACCAACAATTATTACCGATAGAAACCACTGGCTTTAATGAATCAATGTCCATCTTTGGGTCAGAAAATCAGGATCATGTTCAAATGATCCAGAATGATAACAATACAATTGGATTTTAACCTTCTAGTTCAGAAAACGTAGCAGGTGGCAGTGGAAGAGGTTTCAGGCACTTATTAAGTAGGGAAATAATAGCTGAACACTTCAGCGAACCAATCGAGAAAGCTGCGAAGGAATTCAACATTGGAACGACACAATTAAAAAAACGCTGTAGAGAATTAGGTATCAATCATTGGCCCCAACGACAACTTACGAGTTTGCAAACCCTTATTGATCGTGCTGAGGTAAAGAACTACATTTTTTTTAATTCCTTTATATCATAAGGTTGAAATTACTAAAGTTATTTGTGCCACAGGAATTTGGTAATGAATTTATTGAGGCAACAGAATTATCGGGAGATTTAATACCCAACCTAAAAAGAGAAAAAGAAGCGATAATTGAAGGGTCACAATCGGGTCTAACAGACGGCACAAAGAAGCTAATACAAGCTGCTCATAAGGTTGTATTTAGGAAAAGAAAAATTCAGGAAAAGGGGGAAACTTCATCAAGAACTCATACACAGCAGCAATCTCCGCCATCTAATTCTGGTATGAGTAGTATTAACCCTGGTTTACTCGAGTCTTCGAGTGAGGAGAATTTTTGAGGCTTTGTAGGTTAGTAGTTCTGTAAACTTTTCTTAATGTATTAATAATAAGTTGTAGTAATGAATTAAATATATAGACGTGTTACTATAATTTTAACAATTTCATCGATTCAATATAATATTCCTGTTGTTCCCTTAATTTTGTATTCCTCCCCCACTTGGACTAAAGTCCAAGTCTGTTTATTCGATTTATAATTTTTTTTTACGAGCCCTTACTCTCGAACAAAAACCAAGCCCACTCTGCTCAGCCAACAACTTGCATCAGGGGCAAACACCATCTCAATAAACATGTTTCGATAATGTAAAGACGTTTACATCAACCACCATATGTTACTCATCCGCTTGCGACCCTAGTCAACACCTCTATCGTCAGTTACCTCAATCACGAGCGAGTGATCCAGACTCTCAACCCACACGACCTGATCAATCACTCAAGCAAGATCAATACAAGGGTAGGTAGCCCCACTATTACACAGCATGGCTCAAAAATACCCGCTATCATCTCAGGCGCCGCTTGCACCTCTTTGACCGTGAGTTGGAAAACTCACCCTTGCATCCTCTAGTCCCTGTCTGAACTTGTGTGCCCATTAGTTGCATGAAAAATAGCTACCACAATAGCACTTTGACACTCTCCCTTTCAACAGTCTTTAAGCTCAGTAATCAACTTAAGCATGATCGGTCCAACCAAACTGGTATGATTACATCTTAATTGTTCCTACTGAACCTCACAATCAACATTCAACAATTGAATGGATAAAGGTTTACCACGTTACACTAGCATTTAAGTCAACTATGCTAGACACTCACATACTCAGCTCCTTGGATCCTTCGTGACAAACTCCCGACTCGAACGCGGATCATGTGCTTTCGATAGTAGGAGCTCTACTACTACCTTCCACACCTATCCATGTCCGTTCCAAGACCCGTCTCGAAATATCCAATTCGCTTCTCACCGATAATTTTAACACATATGCCCTTATAAGGCATATGTCAACCCTTCTAGGAATACTTGGAATCCCACCCCCACCCTGCTATTCTAACTAAGACGGAACTTCCTCCAGTGATGACAGGTTGTTTCGCGAACGTAGTTGTATATAATATCGAACTAAACAGTCTTTCAAATAAGAGAATCTTCCCTAAGGCAACAACCAAACAAGGAACATGCAATAAGGTCAACTCACACATTCTATGACTATTCAGTCCATATTGTATACAACTTAGTGGAAATCTCTAAGCAACCTATCGGCACTAGCATACAGTTCTATTAGCAAATAGCAGATAATAATACAACAATGTGTGATCTCTACCAGGCATTTCAGCAAATATATACCATATGTTTTTTTTAACATCCATAATATTAAATACTTAACCCTTTTCTCATACTGGCGTCGGCTGGCGGTACACACTGTGTCTTCAGTTCACCCATTATAAAACATCTTTCTTTCGTAAAAATGTTTTAAGAAAACTCTTAAGCCTCAACTTGAGTCCAGAACTCACTAAGTGAGCCTGATTCTCTCAAGTTGTGCTCTGATACCAACTTGTAACATCCCAAAATTTTAGGGTAAAATTAAAAAAAAAAATTTAAACGAACACTTCAATATAAGAAAAGCCACTTAATTAATTTTCAAAAAATTCCATAAATTATAAGTTTAATGAAAACATCCCAGGATTAACAGAAGTTAACGAAATCACAATATAGCGGAATATTAATTCAAAAACAGTCCTCCAATGAAGCAGCACAGTGTATACACGTCACGCCTTGCCATCCATGGTACCTGATGTACCTGAAACAGTAGTTTATATAGGGAAAGGGTAAGCACGGAGCTTAGTGAGTTCCTCAAAATACCATACGATCCATCACATAACATACAACACATCATAACCATTCATATGTCTGTGAGACTCGCGGGCCATCCCTGTTCCGCTGAAGACTCACGGGCAGTTCCCGTTCTGTCTTATTGCTCGCAGGCTTTTCCCGTTCCGTCTAATGACTCGCAGGCTATTCCCGTTCCGCCTATTGGCTCGCGGGCTATCCCGTTCCGTCTAATGACTCGCAGCCTATTCCCGTTCCGCCTATTGGCTCGCGGGCTATCCCGTTCCGTCCACAAACAATCATTATCATAGCAATAATTCATACAATTATCATAACAGGTAAGATCACCTTAATCAAACATATCTTCCTTCCTACGCATGCAATATCACCTATAGTATAGTGAGAAGACTCACCTGATTATAGTTGACTATTTCGTTTATCTTTCTCGGCTTTGTATTTCCTTCAACTTTAACTGTTAACATAATAAGAAATCTATCATTTCTTAATCCTTAACTATATTGTAGTCGTATCATTAAACCCTTCAGTAATTCCAATATGATACTCCATGATTTATCAAGTAAAGAACAGCCAGGTAGAAGATTAGATGGGGTGGCAGGATCCTTTCAGCATTTTAGCCTTTCGGAAAATCCAACAACCAGATCCCAAGTAATCGGCCTAGTCACCGTCCTCGTAAGTAAATCAATCGGTATTATTTTCGGAATTACGAATTGTTATAATAACGACATTTTAAGGTTTTTGTTTACTATTGTTAGAAATGAGTATAATATAACATATGTTATACTTATTAAATATTCTACTTCTTAACACAAAAACTATTTTACAATACCTAATTAAGCTATAGAAAAGTTTGTAGTTACCTTATGACCAGTCGTCGGAACCTATAACTTCTTCGCTAGGCTTTTGAGCTTCCTTCCACTCATTTCTTACACTCTAGTGCTTAGAAACCTCTATATATTGGATTGAGATTTGTTGGTGTGGTTTATGAGATGTTTTGGGGGGTATTTATACTTGAATTCTTGAATAAAAAATGGCATGACACTTTTGACAAAAGATTTTAATAATATAATTTTGTTGAAATTAAAGGCCTTCTAGAATCAGTCTGTTCAAGACTGGTTTAGCCGATCTTAAACCCATTAAATTCACGTTTTTATTTGATATTCAGAAAATTCATCTCAATACCTTTTCAGGGATGTATTTTACGTATTTATACGATTTTTCTATGATTTATTATGAATTTTTGAAAACAGACTATCTAATCTGTCAATTCCGAACTAATCAGTAAAGATTGCATTTTTTACCATAGATAATATCATTTCCAAGCTTACGATTATTTTTGGTAATTGTACTAGACTCAATTTGTAAACTTTGTGCACTGGTTTGAGGTCCAAATGATTTTTCTAGAATTAATTATGATTTTTCTAAAAACGACACAAAATGCTGATTTTCATATGAAATTGTAACTAAAGTTTTTCTTAGCTTTATAACTACCAATGATCATATAATTCCTAACACTCTTATTTTAAGTATATGTTATAATCAGGATACGGGTCTTACATTAATTTACCATTCCAGTTGGTTCTAGTGCACAAGAGTCTAATATAAGATCAATTCCAAGCATTTCCAATCAATAACCATCGTTATAAAAATTTAATACACTTCCCGAAATACGCGTATTCTACTACAGTACTTTCGGGAGGTCGTATTCGTATTCTGACAATTTTCCATGAAGTTTCACAACATATTAGACTTATGTTCAAAATTTCAGGTCAATCGGATAAGTCTAGTATCGAGATCAAATTTGGAAATTGCTCAAAATTTTAACAGAGAGCAACTTCATTTCTGCCGCGACCACGCGTCGCGCCCAGGGTGAGGGGCGCGTCGCGCCTGCTGCTGGCAGGTCCAGAAAACTCCGATTTAATGCTATAAAATCCCATTTTCTCTTGTTAAGTCTTTAATTCTTGACTTAATCATATTGGGTTTATTTCAAGACTAAAACCCTTCATTAATATCAAGTTTTAAACCATAGAATTGTCAAATTCAAATCCATTTCCACAATTTCCCGTTTTCACAATTTTGGTCCAAAACTGAAATTATCAAGTTTTAATCACTTCCACTCATTTAGTTCTACTAAAGGAACATCTAGAACTCATTTTAAGCCATTAGGATCAAGTTAATCACAAGAACTCATCATCTAGGGTTCTTGATCAAAATCTCAATTCTTCAAGAATAGCAACCTACTTCCATATTCTTGAATTAAGTCCTTTTAGCATGACTTACTGGAAGTATTAAGCCACTTAACACATAATTCATGACTGAAATTACAAATTTCAGTTTCTATAAAAACCCATCAAGAACAATCTAGGTTAGAACTTGAGATACTAACCTCCAATGCTTCCAAATCTTCAATTTTAAGCCAATAATCGAATTCCAAGCTCAAACCTTCAAGAAATCTCCAAGATGCTGCAACGATCGCTCAAGAAAACCCTCTTCCGTAGCTTCCAGATTTTCTGCACATGTGGGAGAGCTTTTCCACTATTTATACTTCCAGAAATTGCAATTTAGTCCCTAGAGTTCTAATTCTTGAACTTTTGCCACAACTAACAAAGTTTTATGACAAAAACCAGTTTTTATAATATTTTAAGTCCAAATCTCAAAATATTATTGCAAACCAAATCCTTTTCTGTCAAAAAGACCAAATTACCCTTCTAAGGTAAAATGACCTATTTACCCTTTTTATTATATTTACATATAAGAAATGTCTTGGCGTTACAAATTCTCCCCTCCTTCAAGAGATTTCGTCCCCGAAATCATGCAAAGAGTTGAGGGTATTTTTCCCTCATTTCGCTTTCGGTCTCCCACGTCATGTCGAAACCTCTGTGATGTCGCCAAAGCACTTTGACCATGCTGATTTTCTTGTTTCGCAGCTGTCTTACCTTTCGGTCTAACACCCTCTCGGGTTGTTCCGGATATCTCAACTTTTCATCTAACTCAATTTCAGCAAGAGGTACATGTTGAGACTTATCAAACAAAGTTTTTCTCAAATAGGACACATGAAATACATCATGTATACCATGAAGTTCATCAGGTAACTCCAATCTATACGCTACAGCTCCAACTCTTTGGGATATACGGAAAGGTCCAATGAAGCGAGGACTTAACTTCCCTTTCTTCCCAAAACGAATTAAGCCTTTCCAAGGGGATACCTTGAGCATTACCATGTCTCCCACTTGGAATTCTATCAGTTTCACCCGTTTGTCTGCATACTGTTTCTGTCGATTCTGAGCTACCTTCAAATTTTCTCGAATTTGTTTAATCTTCTCTTCAGTCTGTGCTACAATCTCGGGTCCAGCCAACGGCTTTTCCCCAACTTCAGTCCAGCAAGTCGGAGTACGACACGATGCTCCATACAATGCTTCATACGGGGCCATTTGAATGCTGGAATGATAGCTGTTATTGTACGCGAATTCTACCAGAGGTAAATGATCTTCCCAGCTTCCACCAAAGTCAATTACACAGGTTCTCAGCATGTCTTCCAAAGTCTGAATAGTTCTTTCACTTTGGCCATCGGTCTGCGGGTGGTATGCAGTACTCATGAGTACTTTTGTACCCAACTGCTCTTGTAGACTTTGCCAAAACCGGGAAGTAAATATGCTGTCCCGATCTGACACGATCGATACTGGTAATCCATGTCGACATTGGTGGTTGTCGAGGCCAACAAAAATAAACCCTAATTCTCTAACACAAAATAGTGCATAGTGGTAAAGGGATCGAATCCACGGAGATTGGTTCAATTTGTAAAACAATGTGATCAGTTCAAACAAGGTATATTTTTAAACAAAATAAAATAAAAGGAGGGGTGAAAGATCAATATTGGGATTATAAGTGACAAATTTTGACGAAATGATTTCAAGAAAAATAAGCATCTTAAACAGTAGAATTCAATAACGGGTGAAAGATCAATATTGGGATTATAATCTAAGCACAATTAGTTCATTTATCATCATGGTTTATGGTGCAATGTCTATGTTCAACCACATTGGCTATAACAACTCAAAAGCTTGAGTCATCTAGACCTTCTTAATTCATAAAGACATTAGAAAAGCTCTTAACATCCGTCTTAATCAAAATCATGACTCAAATAAGCATTTGATTCAAATAAGTTGATTAGCATTAAGTTCAAAGAATCACCAATCCTAAACAAAAGTTACAAAAGCTTGCACTTTAATTTTTAGAGAATAAAATCTTATGATTATTTATGAGATAATAAGCATCCATAAAAACCATTTGTTACCAAATTACTTCTAAAATCAATTACGTAATTAAAGAAGTAATTAACAATAATTATTCAAGCATTTAAACCATGGAAGTAAACACAAGAACAATCATATAGAGTTTCAAACAAAGATTTCATTCATGGATGAACTTCAACTCATAAAACCATTCAAAATGTTCTAATTGCTCAAAGATTAACACCCAATATTGAAATTAAGAGTTTTAGTCAACCATAACTAAAACAATAAACAAGAAAATGCTTAAAAATATACCAAACATAGAAGTTAAATCAAGAAATGGTGTAGCAAAGTATTCTTCTCTTTCAAAGCTTCCAAACTCTCACGCCGTCTGTTTTCTGTTCGAACCTGCCGAAAATGAGGGTAAAAACCCTAAGATAAAACCCCTTTTCTAAATTACCAAAATGTCCTTCGCTTTTGCTCGGCCGAGTGGAACATTTCTTCACAAAATAATCGGGCCGCACGGAAAGAAACGGAAAGAACAGACCTTCCTGTTTGACATTTGAATTAAAGTGCGGGCAGAGCAACAATTGTGCATAAAAGTGTGTGGCTAGCACACTTAGATTTTTGCCTCAAATTGTTATTGCTCGATCGCTCCTTAATTTGCTTTCTGATTGAACTCGATCGCACAGCCTTCTCCATATCTTTGTTGCTCCTTATTACTCGATCGAGTAGTGCTTGCGTTCTAACAATAGCTCGATCGCACACTTGGGTTTCCTTGATCTTTCACGTACTCGGTTTTGCATAGGAATACTCGATCGCATGAGATGGTCGCACATTTTGTTTTTACATTTCTTTGCTTTTCAAACGCTCGGCCGCATGTTTAATTGTATTCCTTCTTGCTTCGCTCGGTCGCTCACTCCTCGTATGTATGGGTGCTCGACTTCAGGTTGGGCTCCGTAAAAATTCGCTTAAAGTCCACGATCCAGCCCAAACTATAACATTAAGCCCAATTGGTTTCTTCAAGTTCCAGCCCATATTTCTGTATTTAATCCATCCAAAGATCCATCAAATATCTAAAACTTGTCTTCAATTAGCCCATACGTCGCGTTGAATATTCCGTCCCGTTTCGATCGTCTAAAAATCTGCAATTACACGTAAAAACTCGAAACCTCCCGATATAGTCATAAAATAAGATAAGATGAAAATATGCATGATAATTCAATTAAAACAACTAAAAAAATGCTAAAATAAACTATAAAAAGAAGTAAATAAAATGCACCTATCAAACCACCCCAAGCTTAAAACTTTCCTTGTCCTCAAGGAAAACAAGAACTAGAACAAGCTGAGATGATTAAAACACATAAAGGAAAAAAATAGACATTTTAGGAAGCAACCAAGACAACATTTGCCATAACTAAAATCATGCCAATTTGGACCCCATGCGCATAACAATTATACCAATGATTGAAACAAAAGATCATCAAGAGAAACAAATTTTCACTAAACACTTAGCATAGGCACGTTAGGTTAAAATATAAACTCACACATGAAACTTTCACTATATATACAAAGCGTCACGCAAGCAAAGGACGTGCTCACAATTGTTCGCTCCCCTCGTGTTTCACTCATGTCACAATATGTGTGACCTCGCAAACGCCGTCTTCAAATATTTGGTTATAAACGCTCATTTTATAGGAGGGGCGCTCGGGTGTCGGACAAGGTAATTATACTAAGTTGAATTTGCTCAAGTCCTCCAACCGACCACATTTGCATACCACACACTAAACACATGATCTTCCAAAAACAGAGGGACAAAAACAATGATTACAAAAAAAAAACTAAATACAAAATAGAACATAAATATCTAAAACGACCAAAACAACTAAATCTTAAACTTCGATTGACTCAAAATGGATAAAAAGTTAAAAACGTAGTCAATAAATGAAGTTGTAAACCAAAACGAGATTTAGTTGTTATTTTGAAACCCAACTAAACGAGATTTCAAAACAAGTAATTACTTTATTATATTTTTGTGAAAAATTTTATGAAAACTTTTACTAAAACAACTTGAGTGATCACTTGGTTCGGTCTTTTTTTTGTTTTTTTTGTTTTGTTTTTTTTTAAATTTTTTTAGACCAATCTTTTAGAACCAAGTGAAATAATAATTTCTGGAATTTCACCATAAAAAAATGACTTCATTCTAAAACGACTAGACAAAAATAACATTTTTTTTATAATTTACATCTTTTTCAAAACAAAATATAAAAATGACACTACTAAGTTTACAAACCTAAATAACTAATGCACAAATGACCAAAACAATGTGTACAAGGTCATTGAACACTACTAAACACAAAGTGCCTAAACAAAACTAAAATGGTATAAAAACAATGTTTTTGTCCGTATCGTTGGAAGATCGCGATTTGCGATAAATCTTATGTTTAATAAACACTATTCAAATGTATTGGTCATGAGGGGGGACTAGTGCAACTTCCATAGTACTTTCGCTAGCCGATTACACACAATGATGAACTCACGGGTATATAATGCGTCCTTTGCTAGTATACTTTTGATTCGGTTTCATGTGTGCTTTCATATCTTCACCCAACGTGTCTATACTAGGCACAATAACAAAAAGAGGTTCCTAAAGAGGATCTAAAGTTTCAAAAGTTGGTAATGTCGCATGTGCACGGGGGACAAAAATACAAGGAGCTAGTCATGGAAATGTATTATGGTTGCAATTGAAAACGTCACATAGATAGAAGCAACAGATAACCAAAAAAAAATGCATGAGAAAATACAAGTGGTCCTAAACTAAAATGCAACTAAAAAAAATAGAAAAATATAAAAAATTAATAAAAATAAATAAAGAAAAAGGGGTCCTAAGATGCAACCTAAAAATACAAGCTACTAAAAAAAATAATAATAAAATACCCCACCCCAAGCTTAAAATTAAGCATTGTCCTCAATGCTTGGGACGGTAGGGTAAAAGAAAACGACTACATCGGAGGATTTGGAGGAGAGTAGTCGAAATGGCCTTCCTGAATGTGCCAATCCCAAATGCTGCCCACCCGCTGATGAAGTTGTTCCGTTTGAAGGCATAACGCGTCAAAACGGGTGAAAAAATCGGGCGGGAATTCTTGAGGGGCATGCGCTTCTTGCATAGGTTCATCATCACCGCCATGATTAGCTAAAGCTTCTTCTCTTTCATGGATGGTACGGGTGATGATCCAAGAATCGGGGATTCTTGGGTTGAACTCGACGATGCGGGGTCGGGGAGAACCAAAAATGGTATCCGATCCGGTGAATGAAACCAAGTGAAAATCCCTAAACCACGAGGCCGAATCAGGTTCATGTGACCAAGAGTTGCGAGATCGAGAAAAGTAGAACCTTCGGGTCGTGCATAGGGAGGACTAGTATAGTTGAGGGACAGGGGCGGACTGGTGGCTAAAATGGTGATTAGCCCACCGATGCAAATCTGCCCACTCGGTTCATTCATCACCGAGATACACCTCTGCAAGAAAAAGGAAGCAAAATCGGGAATAGACGGGACGGCTCTCGTCATGCACCATAGGAAGTACAACTCCCATTTGCCAACTTGACCCACCTCTTTGTGGGCGAAGATGGTGCAGACGAGGATCCGATGGGCTAGTCGGATGCAAGGATGGATGATGTCAGTGGCCTTGGAGCGGGACGAAGTGTAGGACTCTTTTCCAGAGATGCTGAACCAAAAATCGTCTTAGTCGAAGTCTTCAAAGTTTGGGTTGGTGGGCGTGGAGATATTCTCGGTAGGGGTACCCATAATGCGGTTCATATCATCGTAAGCGAGCGAGAGAGGCATCTCTTGCAGCCGAAATGTGACCCTCCGCTCATTGTCGTTACGCTCGAACGATGACAAGAACTCACGAGTCGGGGTCTCGAAAGTGTAGGCATGGAGGTTGAGAAACGGCCCCCAACCAATATTCTGAAACAATGCGACGACCCCACCGAGAACACCCAGAGTTTGGAAAGAATCGGCGTGCATAAATCTGGTGGGCTTCACCTCCCGGTCTTGCAAGGCTTTGAATTTGTTCTTTTGAGTTCGCCCGCCAAAATGCAGCGTTGGTTCTTTGGGTTCTCCGGATTTGCTGCCCTTTGATGATCCTCTCTTTGAAGAACTAGCCGTAGCCGAATGACGCTTAATGCCTTTGGAGGACATGATCAAAAGCAAAGATGGGTGAAAAGAAACTGGGTGAAGGTTGGTTTGATATCAATACACATGCACTATAAGAATGGACGTAAGTTTGCATGAGATATTAATAAGTGTTTTTGAAGAAGAGTATGGACAATAGCTTGACTTGACATATGCATGGAAGTAGAGACAAAATGGTGCAGGGAATATATTCCCTGCTGAGTTCTAAGATTTCCCTAAACAAACAAAAATGCATGTACTGGATGTAAGGAAATCGTGGCATGTGTCAAGCTAGGTGAGAAATAAGGGAGGTTGAGTGGAAAGGTTTGTAGTTCACGTGAAATGAGTGATGCGATCGAGTGAAATGTTAGGGTGACGTGTGAGTGGGTTAGTGTGTGGCCGAGTGAATTAAAGTGCAAAGATATGTGTGGGTCGAGTGATAGTGATTTGTGAGGGTGAGGGTGCTCATGTGCGGTCGAGTGTGATGTGAGCGAGTGAAATGTGAGTGGGTTTGCGGCAAATAAGATTGTGCGGCCGAGTAACAAAGAAACAGTACAATTGAAAATTCCATGCGACCGCACACAAAAAATGCATACAATTAAAACGGCCCGCACATTTACATTAAAAACTCACTGTATCTTTCTGTTTGCCAAAACCAATTTTGTGTGGGCCGAGTGGAATTACAAACACTTTTTGTGCGACCGCTCAAAACGAAATTTTTTGCATTTTTTTTTTTTTTTTTGTAAATAGTAAAATTCCTGCACAGTTTCATTTCAAGTTAAAAACTTCTATGAAAATTTCAAAAGCCATAATTGTTTATATCCAAATTTAAAATCGTTTTTTGAAAATAGAAATGAAAATTATAATTTTAAATAAAGATCTCAAATATTATTTGATTTCAAAAGCAACTTGAAGATATCAAAATGTTGCAAAAATTTTATTTGTGATCGAGAAAGATTCGATTTACGAATTTTCTTCCAAAAAGGTGCACTTCTTTAACGTCTTTGGCAAGACGTGGTACCAACTTACGCTCATTCATACTCGGGGGCATCCAAGCGGGTATTGTCGAGTACGCCCGCGTTAAAACCTTCATAGAAAGGCTTCAAACGATGCCCGTTCACCTTGAATATTTTCCCGGTATCAACACTTCTTATCTCCACGGCTCCATGATCAAATATTTTATCAACTATAAACGGCCCCATCCATCGTGATCGAAGTTTTCCCGGAAACAACTTCAAACGGGAGTGATATAGTAACACTTTTTGTCCCGGAATGAAGTTCTTTCGGGTGATGGACCGATCATGGAATGCCTTGGTCTTCTCCTTATAAATTCGCGTGTTCTCATACGCATCATTTCTCAATTCTTCTAACTCTTGGAGTTGCAACTTCCTATGCCGTCCGGCTTCATCAATGTCGAAATTGCACTTCTTGACCGCCCAAAAGGCTCGATGCTCAAGCTCGACGGGTAGGTGGCATGGCTTCCCGTAGATCAAACGGTAGGGTGACATCCCAATTGGAGTCTTGTAGGTCGTTCGATAGGCCCACAAGGCGTCTTCAAGTCTTGTGCTCCAATCTTTTCTTGTTGGGTTCACCGTCTTCTCCAAGATTGATTTAACTTCTCGGTTGGAGACTTCCGCTTGTCCGTTTGTTTGAGGGTGATAGGCGGTGGACACGCGATGGATGACATTGTATTTCTTCAATAAGACCTCCATCGCCTTGTTGCAAAAGTGCGTTCCCCTATCACTTACCAAAGCCCTAGGAATGCCAAATCTTACAAAAATATTAGATTTCAAGAAATCGATAACCGTTTTGGCATCGTCCGATCGGGTGGCTTTGGCCTCAACCCATTTTGAAACGTAATCGACCGCGAGAAGTATATATATGTTGCCAAAAGAAGCGGGAAATGGACCCATAAAATCGATTCCCCAAACATAAAAAATTTCACAAATAAGAATCGGATTTTGGGGCATTTGGTCTTTTTGAGAAATATTTCCCGTTCTTTGGCACCGGTCACAACTTTTACAAAAAATGTAACAATCTCGTGTCATGGTGGGCCAAAACAAACCACATTCAAGAATTTTCCTTAAAGTGCGATTAGGACCGAAATGTCCTCCACAAGCATATTCATGACAAAATTGTAAAACGGATTGATGCTCATGTTAGGGGACACATCGTCTAATCACTTGATCGGGACAATGTTTCCACAAATACGGGTCGTCCCACACATAGTATTTTGAATCACTTTTTAATTTGGCCTTTTGGGCTCTTGTGAATGTGTCGGGCGCCCGTTTTGTGACCAAAAAGTTAACGATATCCGCATACCACGGTAAAGAATTAGAATTAGAAAGGGAAAAGAGATGCTCATCCGGAAACTCATCACGCAAGGAAGATGGCTCTCCTTGTGACACCAAACGGCTAAGATGATCGGCTACAAGATTCTCGGAACCGCTTTTGTCCCGAATCTCTAAATCGAACTCTTGTAGGAGCAATATCCATCGGATGAGTCTTGGCTTCGCGTCTTTCTTGGTCATCAAGTACTTCAAGGCCGCATGATCCGAGAAAACAATGACTTTGACACCGAGCAAGTATTGACGGAACTTTTCCAATGCAAAAACAATCGCCAAAAGTTCTTTTTCCGTTGTTGAGTAGTTGCTTTGAGCATTGTCTAACGTTCTCGAGGCATAGTAAATCACATGAGGAGCTCTTCCCACTATTTGTCCAAGCACAGCCCCTATAGCATAGTTGCTTGCATCACACATAATTTCAAAGGGGAGGTCCCAATTGGGCGCTTGGATAACGGGAGCCGACGTTAACAATTCCTTGAGTTTATCAAAAGCTTCTTGACAAGCTTGGTTAAACTCAAACTCGACATCTTTTTGTAGTAGCAAACACATTGGTCTTGTGATCTTAGAAAAGTCTTTAATAAATCTTCGGTAGAAACCCGCGTGACCAAGAAAAGAACGAACTTCTCGGACTCTTGTTGGATAGGGCAAACTTTGAATCACATCTATCTTCGACTTATCAACTTCAATTCCCTTCTTGGACACAATGTGCCCCAAGATCAAACCTTGACTAACCATAAAGTGGCATTTTTCAAAATTCAACACCAAATTCGTTTCGATGCATCTTTTCAAGATTTTGGTGAGGTTAGCCAAACATTCTTGGAAGGAGTTCCCATACACGGTAAAATCGTCCATAAAGACTTCAATTATGCTTTCAACATACTCGGAAAAGATGCTAACCATACACCGTTGAAAGGTAGCCGGCGCATTACATAGTCCAAATGGCATTCTTCTATAGGCAAAGGTACCAAAGGGACATGTAAAGGTTGTCTTCTCTTGATCTTCCGGGGCAACCGGGATTTGATGGAAACCGGAATATCCGTCAAGGCAACAATAATGTGATTTGCCGGCTAGACGCTCTAGCATTTGATCGATGAATGGCAATGGAAAATGATCTTTTCGAGTACCCGCATTTAATTTCCGGTAGTCAATACAAACTCTCCAACCGTTTTGGACTCGCGTTGGCACCAACTCGCCTTCCTTGTTCTTCACAACCGTGATTCCGGTTTTCTTTGGAACAACTTGAACCGGGCTCACCCATTTACTATCAGAAATCGGGTAAATCACACCCGCATCAAGGAGTTTGAGAATTTCTTTCTTTACCACCTCCATCATGGGTGGATTCAACCTTCTTTGAGCTTCTCGGCTTGGTTTACATTCATCTTCAAGCAAGATCTTGTGCATACAAGTAGACGGGCTCAAACCCTTGATATCCGCAATCGTCCAACCCATGGCTTGTTTGTGCTCTGTTAAGACTTTGATGAGTTTCTCTTCCTCGGGTTCGGTTAAGTGAGTGGATATGATAACCGGAAGGGTGTCACCATTTCCCAAGTAAGCATACTTCAAATGATCGGGTAACACTTTCAATTCCAATTCCGGTGGTTGCACAATAGATGGTGGTAACTTCTCATGCGAGTTTGAAAGTTCCACTTGTGTCACATCATACTTCATCAATTTGCACGCATCCAAATCATTGACCGTTTCTTCAATTTCCGGTTTCAAGGCAAAATAATTCATCTTACTCTTCAAACTCTTCTTGTCAAGGCCTTTACTCAATATCATTTCCAATGAATCTTCGGTGTTTAATTCAAACAAGTCTTGAGTCAAAGGCTCAACCACATCAACAAAATGACACGACGACACATCACTCGGATACTTCATGGCTTCATTAATGTTGAACTCGATCTTTTCACCATCAAACTCCATAGTAAATGAACCACCATGGACATCTATAATGGTTCTAGCCGTACTCAAGAATGGTCTTCCCAATAATATCAAACCGGATTTGGAAGAGGATTTCTCATCCAAATCAATGACATAAAAGTCGGCGGGAAAAACCAATTGGTTTACTTGAACTAGAACATCTTCCAACACGCCTCTAGGAAATATGCTTAATTTATCCGCCAATTGAATAATCACGCCCGTTTCGGTTAAAGGACCAACATTGAGTGAAGAATAAATCGAATACGGCATGACATTGATAGATGCACCCAAATCAAGCATGGCATGACTTATCATGGCGTCCCCAATTTTGCATGGGACGGTAAACATACCCGGATCTTCGCATTTGGGCGGTAATCTTCTTTGAAGAACGGCGGATACATTTTCGCTCATGGAAACCCTTTCATTTCCTCTCAACTTCCTCTTGTTAGTGCAAAGATCTTTCAAAATTTTGGCATATCTTGGAATTTGTTGAATTGCGTCTAACAAAGGAATGTTTATCTCCATCTTGCGAAAAATGTTCATAATGTCTTTCTCATCTTCTTTCTTCTTGGAAGCGGCTAATCTTGATGGGAAAGGCGGTGGTATGACTAGAGGTGTAGGAACTTTAGGTGTTTCCGCTTTATCATCAACTTTCGTTTCTTTCACCGGTGGCACTTCAATCTCTTTTTCTTCATCTCTAGCGATAACTTTTGGGTCAAGTTCTCCGGTTTTCTTTCCGCTTCTCAAAGTGATGGCATTTACATCTCCTCTTGGATTCTTTTCGGTTTGGGAAGGGAATTTGCCACGCGTTTCCAATTTGCTCATGGATGAAGCCAACTCACCCATTTGGGCTTCAAGATTGGAAATGCTAGTTCTCGTTTCTTGTTGGAATTTTTGGGTGGTAGTGGCTAAGGATTTAACAATGTCTTCAAGAGACATTCCGGAGCTACTTGGTTGAGAATGGTGCGTTTGGTGTTGTTGATAATGAGGTTGGTGTTGTTGTCTCGGTTGATAAGATTGTTGATATTGTTGTGGGTATTGTGGTCTTGTTAAGGCGTTTTGTGGAAGAGGTTTTGGAGCATAACTCAAGTTGGGATTTGGCCTCCAACTTGAATTATATGATGAATGGTAATCCGGTTGTTTGTGACGTTGTTCTTGATATCCTCCCATGGCATTTACTTCGACGGCGTCTTCATGCAAAGTGGGACACATATCCGTGGGATGACCCACGGTAGCACAAATACCACACATCATTACTTGTTGGCTACTTCCCGTTGCTAATTTTTGCACAACGGTTGTTAGATCCGAAAGTCTTGATTCAATATTGGATGTGTCCACTTCATTGACCCGGTGACTAGAATCTCTACGCATATCTTGACGAGGGCCAAAGTGTTGTGAATTTGCGACCATTGTTGAGATAAGTTCCCGACTTTGTTGTGGTGTTTTACTAAAAATGTCGCCGCCACTAGAAGCATCAACTAATCTTCTTTCCATGGGTAACAACCCCTCATAAAAGTGTTGAATGAGAAGTTGTTCCGGAATTTGGTGTTGAGGACAACTTGCGCAAAGACTATTAAATCTTTCCCAATAGTCGTGAAGAGTCTCGTTTTGGCCTTGGTGAATTCCGCAAATATCGTTTCGAAGAGCGGACGCTCTTGTTGTGGGATAAAATTTGTCTAAAAATGCTCTCGCCATTTGGGGCCATGAATTTACCGATCCCGGTGGAAGGTAAAATAACCAATCTTTTGCTCGATCCGCTAAAGAAAAGGGGAATGCCCTCAACTTGATTTGATCATCCGTGACTCCTTGTGGCTTCATGCTCGAGCAAATGATGTGAAACATCTTCAAATGTTTGTGAGGATCTTCGTTTTCCAACCCATGGTAGGTAGGAAGATGATGGACTAGACCGGACTTCAACTCCATTCCGGGTTCAAGAGCGGGATATTGGATGCCAATGGGAGTTTGGGTGACATCCGTTTCCATCATTTGCCTCAAGGTTCTCTCGGGAATGCGGTTTTCTTCCATTTGGATGGTCTCTCTTTGATTTGGGTTTATCGGGTTGGGTTGTTCAAGGTTGATTGTATCGGTTGTGTTTGGGATAATTTCGGGTGTTTCCGGAATTTCTTGTCGGGTATCGGGGCTTGACTCGGTCTCGATATCCGTCCCACTCGAAGAGTCGGATTGATTTCCCAACGCCACGGTGACACCGGAACTTTGACCTTTTCGAAGCCTCGTTTCCTTTCTCAAGCGTTTTGCTTCTTTTTCGATTTCCGGATTGAATTCCAATATACCTGTTCGAAGGGATCTGGGCATAGAAAAACAAACTGATTAAAAATACCAATCCCGGCAACGGCGCCATAATTTGGTGGTTGTCGAGGCCAACAAAAATAAACCCTAATTCTCTAACACAAAATAGTGCATAGTGGTAAAGGGATCGAATCCACGGAGATTGGTTCAATTTGTAAAACAATGTGATCAATTCAAACAAGGTATATTTTTAAACAAAATAAAATAAAAGGAGGGGGTTTTGTTTGTTTTGGTTGAAAGTAAAAACGATATAAGTGACAAATTTTGACGAAATGATTTCAAGAAAAATAAGCAACTTAAACAGTAGAATTCAATAACCGGTGAAAGATCAATATTGGGATTATAATCTAAGCACAATTAGTTCATTTATCATCATGGTTTATGGTGCAATGTCTATGTTCAACCACATTGGCTATAACAACTCAAAAGCTTGAGTCATCTAGACCTTCTTAATTCATAAAGACATTAGAAAAGCTCTTAACATCCGTCTTAATCAAAATCATGACTCAAATAAGCATTTGATTCAAATAAGTTGATTAGCATTAAGTTCAAAGAATCACCAATCCTAAACAAAAGTTACAAAAGCTTGCACTTTAATTTTTAGAGAATAAAATCTTATGATTATTTATGAGATAATAAGCATCCATAAAAACCATTTGTTACCAAATTACTTCTAAAATCAATTACGTAATTAAAGAAGTAATTAACAATAATCATTCAAGCATTTAAACCATGGAAGTAAACACAATAACAATCATATAGAGTTTCAAACAAAGATTTCATTCATGGATGAACTTCAACTCATAAAACCATTCAAAATGTTCTAATTGCTCAAAGATTAACACCCAATATTGAAATTAAGAGTTTTAGCCAAGCATAACTAAAACAATAAACAAGAAAATGCTTAAAAATATACCAAACATAGAAGTTAAATCAAGAAATGGTGGAGCAAAGTCTTCTTCTCTTTCAAAGCTTCCAAACTCTCCCGCCGTCTGTTTTCTGTTCGAACCTGCCGAAAATGAGGGTAAAAACCCTAAGATAAAACCCCTTTTCTAAATTACCAAAATGTCCTTCGCTTTTGCTCGGCCGAGTGGAACTTTTCTTCACAAAATAATCGGGCCGCACGGAAAGAAACGGAAAGAACAGACCTTCCTGTTTGACATTTGAATTATCGTGCGGGCAGAGCAACAATTGTGCATAAAAGTGCGCGGCCAGCACACTTAGATTTTTGCCTCAAATTGTTATTGCTCGATCGCTCCTTAATTTGCTTTCTGATTGAACTCGATCGCACAGCCTTCTCCATATCTTTGTTGCTCCTTATTACTCGATCGAGTAGTGCTTGCGTTCTAACAATAGCTCGATCGCACACTTGGGTTTCCTTGATCTTTCACGTACTCGGTTTTGCATAGGAATACTCGATCGCATGAGATGGTCGCACATTTTGTTTTTACATTTCTTTGCTTTTCAAACGCTCGGCCGCATGTTTAATTGTATTCCTTCTTGCTTCGCTCGGTCGCTCACTCCTCGTATGCATGGGTGCTCGACTTCAGGTTGGGCTCCGTAAAAATTCGCTTAAAGTCCACGATCCAGCCCAAACTATAACATTAAGCCCAATTGGTTTCTTCAAGTTCCAGCCCATATTTTTGTATTTAATCCATCCAAAGATCCATCAAATATCTAAAACTTGTCTTCAATTAGCCCATACGTCGCGTTGAATATTCCGTCCCGTTTCGATCGTCTAAAAATCTGCAATTACACGTAAAAACTCGAAACCTCCCGATATAGTCATAAAATAAGATAAGATGAAAATATGCATGATAATTCAATTAAAACAACTAAAAAAATGCTAAAATAAACTATAAAAAGAAGTAAATAAAATGCACCTATCAGACATAACACCTCATCTATGTAAATTTTCGCCAGTTGATCCACCCTGTACTTCTCGCTAATCGGTATGAATTATGCTGATTTTTTCAGTCGATCAACAATCACCCACACCGAATCATGACCTTGCGGTGTCCGCGGCAACTTTGTTACAAAATCCATAGTGATGTTGTCCCACTTCTTCTCTGGAATCGGCAATGGTTGGATTTCTCCGTATGGTTTCTGATGGTTTGACTTCACCCCCTCAGCATTAATTACATGACCAAGAAATTGAACTTCTCTTAGCCAGAATTCACACTTGGAGAATTTTGCATACAACTTTTCTTGCCGAAGCAACTCTAACATCTGTCGAAGGTGCACCTCATGCTCGGCTTGGCTTCGTGAATACACTAGGATATCATCTATAAATACTATCACCAAACTATCAAGGAACGGACGACACACCCGGTTCATGAGATCCATAAATACGGCCGGAGCATTGGTTAACCCGAAAGGCATCACCAAAAACTCATAATGACCGTATCGTGTGCGAAAAGCTGTCTTCGGAACGTCAGATTCTCGTATCTTCAACTGATGGTAACCCGACCTCAGGTCAATTTTAGAAAAACAAGATGCTCCCTGTAACTGATCAAACAGGTCATCTATTCTTGGTAGCAGATATTTGTTTTTCACCGTGATCTTGTTTAATTCCCGATAGTCAATACACATGCGCATCGACCCGTCTTTCTTTTTAACAAACAGAATAGGGGCTCCCCAAGGCGATGTACTCGGTCTGATGAAACCCCTGTCTAACAGTTCTTCCAGTTGCTTTCGCAGTTCCACCATCTCTGAAGGTGCTAAACGATATGGAGCTCGAGCAACAGGAGCAGCTCCCGGAATCAGTTCAATCGTGAACTCTACCTGTCGATCTGGTGGAAACCCTGGAAGTTCATCTGGAAACACATCTGGGAATTCGTTTACCACATTCACATTTGCTACCCCTAATTTAATCGGTTTAGCCACCGATACATAAGCCAAATAAGACATCCCTCCTTTACTAATACAGCTTCGGGCTTGAGCAAAGGAGATAACCGGCATTCTCAACCGAGGTCGTTCACCCTGAATCTTTATCCATTTCCCATCCGGTGATAATACTGTGATGCTTTTATTTCTACAATCCATGTTAGCATAATTTGTTGCCAACCAATCCATGCCCACAATTACACCAAATTCATTGGTAGTCATCGGCTTCAAATCTATAGGGAAAGTGGTCCCGTAGATTTTAAGCTGACAACCTTCCAGGTGTTCGGAAACTCAAACATATCTACCATCCGCTATAGCCACTTCCAAGCTTTCATCCATAGGAGTTAATGGTACATTCAGGCAAGGCATCAGGGACTCCGATACAAAACAATGTGTAGCCCCTGGATCAAATATAACATATACAGGTATGGAATTGAGAGTGAAGATACCTGTAACCACATCTGTCTTTTCACGAGCTTCCTCAACGGTCATTTGAAAGGCTCGCGAGGCTACCGGTCTTCCTCTATTCTTCCCCTCCTCCTTCTTTCCTCCTTGATCAATTCTGGATTTATCACTGAATGCTCCAGATTTCAATTCAGGACAGTTCGGACGAATGTGATCCGTAGCTCCACATTGGTAACACCTACGCTCCGCCCGACACTCCCGTGTAGTGTGACCCGTTTTTCCACAGTTTCGGCAACTAACTGATACAGTATCAATCTGACAGCTTCATGTGTGTCTTTTTCTACACTTTTCACACCACTTTCCTTCGTCTTTTTGACATTTACCCTTAGACCCAGTTTGTTGCGACTTTTTCTGAGGCGTCCAACTTTGGTCTTCCGCCTTTCTTTTAGTTTCAATCACTTTCTTTTCATCTTCCTGCCGCTTCAATTCTGTCTCCCTCTCAGTGGCCTTATCCACTACTTGTCGGAAGGTAGGCAATTTCAGTGGTTGCACAATTTCTCTGATTCGGGTCGTCAACCCCCAAACATACTTATCAATCTTCCTCTTTTCAGTATTGACATGGTGTTCCGCAAATCTTGCTTTCTCCAGAAAACTCAGAGTGTATTCTTGGACAGACTAGGAACCTTGTTCCATGTGCAGAAATTCATCCTCCAACTTCTTTATGGCTACCTCGGAACAATACTCTTCATTGAACTTGGCCTTGAATTGTTCCCAAGGTACCGATAGAGTTGAATCAATACCCAATGACTTGTAGTAAATCTGCCACCAATGTAATGCACTGCTTGTGAGTTGATTTGTGGCAAATTCTACCTTGTCATCATCAGCGCATTTGCTGACCCGAAACACCTTCTCAATATGCATTATCCACTCCATTTTCTGGACTGGATTATCTGTCCCTGAAAATTCTTTTGGTTTACAACCAAGGAAAGCTTTGTAAGTACATCCAACTTTCTTTGTAGAAGCTTCCCCGCCTTGAGTTTCTTTTACTGCACGGGCACGACTTTCTCCCTAACTTTCATCTTCCGGCTGCTTATCATGAGTTCTTTTTGCAGCCTCTTCACTCGGATTGGGATTGGCACTCGGGTTGGGATTATTCATTAACGTATGCATAAGTTCCCTAACCACATCAGCCATAATTTCCCGTATATCAGGTGGATTTTCTCCCACCGATTCCCTTGCTGGTGCTCTTGCCCTTCGTCTCGCTGAGCTTTGCGAACGGGCTGGTCCACTCCTTAAGGTTCCACGCCCCGAATTTGCACCAGTGGGATTACTTCTTGTATTTCTCATACTTCAAAATTCAGCAAACCGTTAGATTACATATATAATAACAAACTTATATATGTCTAACAGTCCATTTGTCCACTTTCTCTCAAGGTTTAAGTCCAGGAATCTAGTCTAAAGACACCTAGTTCACTTAAACCACGGCTCTGATACCAACTTGTAACACCCGACTTATTAACAAAACACCCCTTAAAAATTTTATTTTTCAAACCATATATTTTACAATCAAACCATAAGTATAGGGGTATTAGTTAACACACACAGGTACAAGTGTATCAAGGATTACAACACATATAAATATTATACATCCTTTAAGCCGGGCTGTCACTTCACAATCCTAAGTCCTCAGTCACGGACTTTATCTTTCCCCTTGGCGGGATCACGCTCACCTGCAGGGACATGTCAAATAAACTGTGAGCTATAAAGCCAAATGAGTAATCAAATCTACTATAACATGTATAAGAATAAAATTCTCTATACAAATCAAATATGCATTATCTCATAACACATGATCATATATGGCTCACGGGTTTGTCCCGCTTTTGCCTAGACTCACGGCTCCGTTCTTGCCATCTCAATGACTCACGGATTATCCGATATTGCCTTTTCAAAGTTTGACTCACAGCTCCGTTCTTGTCTGTCGTAGACTCACGGCTTACCTGGTATTGTCGTATTATTATTGTTGACTCACAGCTCCGTTCTTGTCTATAACAGACTCACGGCTTATCTGATATTGTCATTTTAATTCATCTTAAAATCTGCCAAATTTGTCCCCAAAATTGTTTCCATCTGCAGCTGCTCATCCAATATTTATCACATCGGATATGAGTGAGATTACTCACCTGAATACTTGCTACCACTAGCTTTACTTGTTTCTTACCTTGAAATGTATTCCGCAAGATTTTGTCCCGTACCTATAATTCCATTTATTTCACAATGATTATAGGTTAATTTACCATTCCAGTTGGTTCTAGTGCACAAGAGTCTAATATAAGATCAATTCCAAGCATTTCCAATCAATAACCATCGTTATAAAAATTTAATACACTTCCCGAAATACACGTATTCTACTACAGTACTTTCGGGAGGTCGTATTCGTATTCCGACAATTTTCCATGAAGTTTCACAACATATTAGACTTATGTTCAAAATTTCAGGTCAATCGGATAAGTCTAGTATCGAGATCAAATTTGGAAATTGCTCAAAATTTTAACAGAGAGCAACTTCATTTCTGCCGCGACCACGCGTCGCGCCCAGGGTGAGGGGCGCGTCGCGCCTGCTGCTGGCAGGTCCAGAAAACTCCGATTTAATGCTATAAAATCCCATTTTCTCTTGTTAAGTCCTTAATTCTTGACTTAATCATATTGGGTTTATTTCAAGACTAAAACCCTTCATTAATATCAAGTTTTAAACCATAGAATTGTCAAATTCAAATCCATTTCCACAATTTCCCGTTTTCACAATTTTGGTCCAAAACTGAAATTATCAAGTTTTAATCACTTCCACTCATTTAGTTCTACTAAAGGAACATCTAGAACTCATTTTAAGCCATTAGGATCAAGTTAATCACAAGAACTCATCATCTAGGGTTCTTGATCAAAATCTCAATTCTTCAAGAATAGCAACCTACTTCCATATTCTTGAATTAAGTCCTTTTAGCATGACTTACTGGAAGTATTAAGCCACTTAACACATAATTCATGACTGAAATTACAAATTTCAGTTTCTATAAAAACCCATCAAGAACAATCTAGGTTAGAACTTGAGATACTAACCTCCAATGCTTCCAAATCTTCAATTTTAAGCCAATAATCGAATTCCAAGCTCAAACCTTCAAGAAATCTCCAAGATGCTGCAACGATCGCTCAAGAAAACCCTCTCCCGTAGCTTCCAGATTTTCTGCACATGTGGGAGAGCTTTTCCACTATTTATACTTCCAGAAATTGCAGTTTAGTCCCTAGAGTTCTAATTCTTGAACTTTTGCCACAACTAACAAAGTTTTATGACAAAAACCAGTTTTTATAACATTTTAAGTCCAAATCTCAAAATATTATTGCAAACCAAATCCTTTTCTGTCAAAAAGACCAAATTACCCTTCTAAGGTAAAATGACCCATTTACCCTTTTTATTATATTTACATATAAGAAATGTCTTGGCGTTACAGCCTAAGACCTTCGTATGTTGTTGCTCCTGCCCATGCAAGTGCATTTGATCGATATATATATATATATATATATATATATATATATATATATATATATATATATATATATATATATATATATATGTGTGTGTGTGTGTGTGTGTGTTATGACACTCTTTCAAAACCCTAGTTTTCCCACTTCTAGCCGTGAACACCATCTTCCACCCTTATCCCGTACTTTTTTTTTCTGCCAAGCCGTGAGAAGCAGAGAAGAGGCCAGAGGGGGAAGAAGCTAGGTGAGAAGAATGGTTGCTTGAAGTCTTTTGGTTGCATCAATCGATACATTTTTCTTTTTGTTTTCTTGTTTCACCGTTAAAACCAAACCATATCACCACTACATCCCCATTGTAGGTTTGTGTGAGTGTGTGAGGGGGATGAGCTTGTTTCTTCTTAAAGTTCTCATCAGGTTTTGAGTCTTAAGTTCATGTTCTTAGTCTCATATATGAAGAGGTTTTGGGTTACTAGCTTGCTTCTAGTTGAGTTCCCACATCCTTTTTGTGTGCACGTGTGTGTGTGTGTGTTTGGTTGTGGATAGGAATGAGGTTGAATACATCATGTTCCTTTCTATCAGATTGTAGTGTTCCTTTTAAAGTCAATAATTCAGACCCTAGAGGGGTTAAGGGTTGAAAACCATAACCCTAGTGTCATTGTTGGATTGTTGGAAAATCCCCTCTTGAGGGGTCATATTGGAAAAATCATGTAAAATCATGGTAGTATCCATTATGGTCAAATCTTATGTCCCTGAAAAGTAAGAGTATAGTTTCTTCCACCAAAAGGGTTTAATCTGATTCCAACCCTAAGTTTGGTGAAATCGACAATCTTTGTTGATTGGTCTGAATCTGACAGAATCGATACCCAATCTTGTTTAATTCGTGTAAAATAGAGTAAAAATCATTAGAACAAGTACCTTATATCCCTGAAATGGTAAAAATATGAACTAAGTGACTGTGTAAAAATATCCATGATTGGTTGGGTTTAGGATGGTCTAAATGGGTCATCAACAGACCTTCTGTTTAGGGTTAAAAGCTGAAAATGAACTTAATTGGTATTTTAATACTACAAGTATATAATTAGGATAAGGCTTAGTTATTATACTTTATGATAACTCAATATACCTTATAAGAGTATAAGGAGTGTTGGTTGAGCTTGCGTGGAGTCTTTGAGTTGTTACACATATTTTTACATTGCTGATTCGAGGTGAGTTCATCACTACGCTGTATTGACATTGTACATTATTTGATGTAGCTCGTATGTGTTGTATAGGATGTAGGTGGGTAGTACTAGGCTATGTGGAGGTCTAATAGGTATGTGAGTGTGGTTAGTGGGTATAGAGCAATACTTGCATACACGGTTCAAGGTGCTGAGCAGCTGGCAAGATGCACAGAGCAAGACTTGTATGCATGGCTCGAGGTACTGAGCAAGATGTCAAGGCTCAACGTACTGTATGCGGTAGACTAATGTTTATTGTGATGATTATGCTGTGTGCCTTTGATAGGGGTAGAGTATTTGTGATTGATATACCGTGTTTGTGTTGAATTCACTAAGTTGTGTGCTTACCCTTTCCCTTTCAAAACCATTGTTTCAGGTACTTCGGGTACGAAGGATGGCAAGGCGTGACGTGTACACACAGTTGCAGCTTCTTTTGGAGATTATGTTTTGATTTAACTTTTTTAGATTTTGACTTTATTGTAGAATTGTGTTGACATTTAAATGTTTTGGTGATTGTGAAATGTTTAAGTTTCTGAAGGATTTAAATAATATGGTGATTAATTATTGAAATTGTTTTATTAAATTTTTTAAAATTTTCTCTGAAAACTGGGATGTTACATTACATCAAATCCAATATATATATATATATATATATATATATATATATATATATATATATATATGTATATATATATATATATATATATATATATATATATATATATATATATATAATATTTTAGCAGCTTGCAAGCTTTAAAAAACAAACAATTTTTTCTTGCAGACTGCAGACATATAGTCCACCTCATCTTGTACAGATGTGGTCCGCAAACTGCATACGTTTTATATCTTAAAGAAAACACCAAGTTACTTTTCTTAAGCTCGAAGTTCATCATCTGCTGCTCCTAAAAGTCACAGGAGAATAAAAGAAATTTTTGGCAAACATCTGTTGCCATTTGGTTTATTTTTCATTAACAACTCTCTTTTTGTGGGAGTTGAAGTTAAAGAGTATAGGATGATTCGTGATCCTATAAATGGCATGTTCTATAGAGATGGACATGGGTCATGTGCTTTATGAAAACAGATGATATTCCTCTCGCTCCTACTGATCATGTAGTCTATCTAAGACATTAATGTTTGATAAAGAAAGCCGCTGAAAGATTTTTTTATCTCCTATCCTTTGAAATGGATAAGAGAATGGGGGAGCTGAAGCAAGATGATTACAACTGGATCAAGCTTGAAATTATTGATGAAGCGAAAAAAGTTAGCTCTTGGCAAATGAAGTTATAGGCAGATGGTGTTATTGATGGGTTTTGACATCATCAAATTGGGGGAGATTGTTAGGTCGAAGCTAAGAATTTGATGATTGTTAAAACACTTTCATGCTACTAAGTACTTCAGCATATGCTTACGCTATGAAAATATTCTTACAACATTAGTGTGAAATATTTTTTTGTGTTGCATGCTTAGATCTAATATCTTAGTGACCAGGATCAATTTTGTATAGTTTGCTCTTATCTCGGATATATATTATGTTAGGGTTTGTATTTTTTGTAAGTCGAAAAATTGTAATAATCTCTTTGTGAGAAATTTAACACCCTTAATTTGAGCGGCTATATTTGATAATATCGACCATGATCAAAGGGTTGTCTTAGGGGAGTTTTCATACTCACTGGGAACCATTATATCTATAATAAGTTATTTGGATATATAACAATTTATGATTACATTTTAAAGTAGTAAATAAAGTAAGAAATTTGAATTATTTTGTAATGCAAGATAACCCATCACTATAAAAATAGACCTGGTAATGGAGCGGGTTTTGACCCTGATCCACTCCAAACCCGTGAAAAATTTATGGGTTTGGATAACTGTTTGTGCTCCGTTTATGCGTTAACGACCCGTACCCGTTACGCTTTTATTCAAAGGGTTGTGTTTGGATCACTATCGATCCGATCCATTTGACCCGTCCCGTATAAATTATAAAAACATAAATTTATTATTTATGAATTATTAGTTTACAACTTAGTATTCACTTATATATGCTTACTTTTGTCCAGGTGATATGAAAAATGTTTTATAAGTATTAAATAAAAATACGATTCATGTTATATTTGTTGTAATGCATAATTATTGTATAACTTTAATATTGTAAATGGGTCGGGTAAATGAGTTGGGTATCCGGTGAATAAGGATATGAGTTTGATTCTTCAAAATTCCAGCTTTTGAAATTTGCTAAAAGGGTTTGGATCAATACTGATCCGCTCCAAACCCGCTCCAATGTCAGGTCTATGTACAAACATAAATTAAAAAAAAAACTAATTGTTATAACTTCACATCACAATACTCGGTTCAAAAACACACTTGCAAACATTGTTTTGATAACTATCAAGATAATAAAAAATTTTAACTTGTGAACATAGAACAATAGTATTATTAATTTCCATGATTTCTCTACTATGTACGCTAAACAAGTCTTCTAAGTACTTCAAAAAACATCCAAATTCTAACTACTTAATTACACAAAAACTGTAAGCATTGAGATGAGTCCTACGATGATAACAATTTGAGAACATACTGTACTATCCACCTTTAATGACACTGCTTCGCTGCTGTTTGTTGACGTTTGGTTTGCAATTTCAGTAATATTTTCATGCTCCAAAACCTTAACAATCATCTTAAGTCCACGTTCACAGTGCCCTGAAACCCCACTAATGAAATAAAAGTATCCAGATCGGTCCATTCCAAAAGTAGTGTCACCATTGTTGGAGAAAAAGATCGGGTGCGATGACTTGCACTTTTCATGCTCCTCTTTGCTCACAACCAACACGGAATCCTTCTTGTACGCAAAATCTACATATAAAACAAGCAAACTTATGATACTTTTTGCATATTATGTATAGGGTTAAATGCAATAAACAACACTTTACCTCCATGTAACTATGTATTACAGCATTTTCGTACTATTTCTTTTTACTACAATACTGTACCTTTAAATTTTCTTTTTGTTATTGCAATGAAAACTGTGTTTTTCAAATAAGTTACTTACGAAGTGTGTCGTTGATCTTAAACCGGTTCTTGGAAGCCCATCGGTTGTAGATATTGGTGTCGTTGTTGGGGGGGATTACCCACCCTTTATCACCATTAACTTGGAATTCGAGAGAGTGGACTTTAAAAATGGAGGTGAAGAAGGTTAACGCCATGAAAATGGTGATCATGTTCTTCATGGTTGTAAAGGGTTTTTGGGAGAAAGGTAATTAGTGGTGGTTTTACGGTAAGTATGGAGTGCTTTTTAAGGTTGATTTGAATTACGGAGTTGGTTATTTTGAAGAGAGTGGAAGAGAGAGTTGAGGAGAAGTTGTGGGGATGTAATCTTTGACTTGGTAACTTCTGTTTATCCTTAATTAATTTAATAATAATAAATTTATATGTTTCTTGCGTAACTAGGCCTAATTTTTATTAATTTTCGACTATTTACGTCATATAATAAAATATTTGCGTTGTATATATTTTGATAAGAATATAGTATGATTTTATTGCACAAAGTAATAATAACAATTTTATTGAAATACTAAAAGCGAATTGTAATTTTTTCCGACGGTAAATGCTATAATTATAAAATATGAAAATCAAAAGGGGAGGAGGAAAATTCGAGCTTATTGACATTGGGCCCAGATAGATTTGCAAAGTTCAGAACTGAATTACATCTGTGTTGAAGCCCACATATACCTCTTTGAATTTTCTTTACCGTATATGTAAGGCTGTAAGCTACCATCACCGCCGTTCAAAAAAAAAAAAAAAAAAAATGTAAGCTACCATCAATACATCTAAAAACCACACAAACTTACAAATAGAAAATACAAACATATACACATAATGAAAGTAGAATGTTATTCATGACGATATTGCAATGCAGTAATGAAAATGAAGTTAGATTGTTATTTATCTCAATATTTGAATAAAGCAACGAGTTAGATAACATTGTAGTTATACATAGAATATTATGGCAAAAGAAAGCCATAAATAGCATTCTACTGTCGATTTTAAAGCAAAAATATCAACAGACACACCATTAGTAAAATATATATATTTGCTTGAAATAATTTGTATTTAGCCGCTTAGATAATTTATTTTGCATTAATCACTTAGGAAAACAAATACAAGTGCGTTGTTGATTTGGTTTAAATATATAAGCACATTATTTCAGGTTATAGATAAACTACATTTATCTTTTAGTTTAAAAATATAACTATGTTGTTTTGTTGGATTAAAATTAAAATAATGTTCTTGTTTAGGGTTAAAATAGAAGTCTGGTGTTGTTTTATGTTAAAAAATAAAAGTAAATTGTTGTTTTGGGTTACAAATAAAAGAAAGTTTTTATTTTGGGATAAAAATAAAATAAGTTGTTGTTTTGGATTAAAATAAAAGTATGATGTTGATTTGGGTTAAAAATAAAAGTATGTTGTTATATTGAATAAACAATTAAAGTATATTGTTGTTTTGAGTAAAAAATAAAAATACAATATTGTTTTTGAGACGCATAACAAATAGTTGGATGAAGATCCATATGATCCAACATATCATTCTCCACATAAAATGGCCAAATTATTCCATCTTGCTTATGACATTGATGACCACAAATATTTTTAGAAAATTTAACTTTGAAAAAAAATCTCTTTGCAAACATCATGTTGATAAGAATAGTTGAGAGTCTATATGGAATGAAAACATTCAAATAACATCCACATTAATAACAAATTCCATAATTTCAATAATATTCATAATCATATGAGCAAAGTTTTTGCAATATTTCAGTCTTGAAATTAAATCATTTGAATCTACATAAGACATATTGTTATGAGACAAAGTAATTGGGTTAATGAATCATTTTTAAGTTCATTGTCAGATAACAAGTTCAGTTTATATGAATCATGTAAGAATTTAGAAATACTTTAAAAATAGAAAAACAAGGCTTGCCATTCTTTTTCTTCTATGAATTTGTAGACTAAGAGAAAATAAGTATTGAAAATCTTCTAAAAAACAATATAAAGGACTAAATTATGTTCATTTATATTTATATATTTGTTATTTCTTATGTTTTTTCATTCAAGGTCTGAACCAAGAAATGTGTGTGTGTGTGTGTGTGTGTGTGTGTATATATATATATATATATATATATATATATATATATATATATATATATATATATATATATATATATATATTAGTTATACAATTTTTATGGGACTCTAAAAATTCTAGGCCTTGGCGGTGGCCCATGTTGCACCCATCGAAGGGCCAACCCAATGGATTACGCTGCTAAGTTGAGATCTATCTTTGATGGGTGCAAATGTATACCCCCAGTACCTAATGTTGATAGGGTAGTCGACTATGACAAGTTAATGTCAAAAACTTGTAGAGTCCTCGTTATGTTGTATGTGTAACTTAGTGTGAGGGCCATTCAATGATTGTAGAGTTTTTGTTTCCATGTTCATAAAGTTTTTTTTAGTATGGGAGGTCTTTATGTGTCAACAAGTATTATACATGCCACTATACCGTACTGTAGGCGTGTATAAGAGATTATATACGGATCATACAAGTATAAATGTTTACTTGTTCTTTTTCAAACTATATAAATATTGTAAAATTTGTGAAGTTAGAATATGTTTATTACAAAGTCTCTTACAATGATCGCTCACTTCTTCTACAATGTAAAATCGGTCAAGATTCTCATACAATAACCGATTGTTTTTCATGTTTTTAAAATTTCAATTCTTTTTGCAATATTTTTGGGTACTTATCAGGCACTTTTAATAAATATTGCATTGCGATGATCTTAAGTTTCAAACTATGATTAAAACTTATCCAATACATGTATACAACCAAAGAAGACCTTGATTGGGATCCAGAGGCTTCAGGTCTACAATTACCACCGATGATATCAACATGGATGAAACGTCTATCGATGACCTTGATGAATACAACATAAAGAACATCCAAGTGTTGTGTGCATGGACTATCTCGGAAGAAGAATTGAACAGAAAAAAAAAAACAGATCAATGAAACCACACAAAAAGTATTGGGACAATGGGACCTTCCTAAACATCTCCACGGTCCCAAATGAAAAGATTCAAAAAACACATTAAACAATTAAAAAATGTACACCATTTCATGAAGAAAATAATTATTTTGGACTTGATGTAAGTTTCTCCCTAAACAATGAATTCCAATTCCAATGTCAGAGAATTAAACGATTTTATAAACAATTATGATAGATGCAATCTCATAAACTAAATTTGTTACTTTTGTAAAATAAATTGTAATAATCTTTTGAAGGCCCACTTTATATATATATATATATATATATATATATATATATATATATATATATATATATATATATATATATATATATATATATATATATATATATATATATATATATATATATATATATATGGGAAAATGACTTAAAATGGCAACCAATAACATGAAACTTGCTTTTTAAGTCACTAAACTTTTAATTGTACCCGATAAGGGATAAAACTATGTATTTTTGGGCTTAAAATACCCCTTAACACAATGTTCACCGGTTATAGCCGGTTTTCTAACCACGTGGATTCCAAGTCGATATTAAACCAAACCTTTTGTCAACATTGACTAAAGTGGACTACGTGAACTGTGAAGAGATACGCTAAACCCGACCGTTCCCTCCACTGGTGCGATACATAAACCCCAAATTCGATTTGCTGGTATATCGATTGCGATTCTTTCCATCTGGTGCGATTCCTTCAAGTGGTTCGATTCCACCATTGTTGAGGTATGTTTGTGGTCCAAGCCGTTGCCCTATCTTCGTATTTTAGGGTTGATAACAAATTTTGTTAGAGTATGTTCGTATTCCATCTGGTGCGATTCCATCTGGTGTGATTCTTTCCATCTTATGCGTATTCTAGGGTTCACCTTTAGAAGTAGTCAATTTATGGTTGTCTGCATTGTAATGTAATAGTTTCTTATGAGGTTCATATTTTCAATTTTTTCAGAATGGGATCAAATGGGTTACTTACAGTTGACGTTCACCATGATGGAGTATTTGTACCAAAACCACTAACCTACTGCAATGGGATTCTTACCAGTGTAACTGGTATAGATTTTGCTGCTCTAGACTTTACCGACTTTGTTTGTTTTCTCAGAAGACTGACTGCTGCTAAATGCAAAGATATATATTATTGTGTTCCGAATTTGTATTTAGTTGATGGGTTAGCAGCGTTACAGTGTGAAGAACATTATGCAACATTTATTCAGAAAGGATATGAACTCGGTAATAGAATGTCCGTATATGTTGATCATTATGCTGAAAACCTAAATGATTTTATTGATGAAGAAAAATTAGACGAGTCTTATGAATTAGAAAACGAAGCTGAGGATCATGAAGTAGAAAAGGAATCTGCTGCAAATGAAGTAGAAAAGGAATCTGCTGCAAATAAAATGACCCCACAAGTTGAAGGAGATGAATCTGATACTAGTAAAGAGGTATCTGAAACAGCAAGTTTAAATGAAAAAGATGAAGAAATGGATGGTCCGAAACTGGTAGTTTACCCAAGACATGACCCTACACAACCGTGGAAGTTAATGAAGCCTGTTTTGGGGATGAAATTTGAGAGTCCAAAACAGTTAAAGCAATGTTTGTGTAACTATGGCGTTGCTAATGGTTATCAGCTGTGGTATGAGAAAAATGACTACAAAAGGCTTTTAGTTAGATGTGGCAAAGGAAACGATGGTGTTCGTTGTCCTTTCAGACTTTGGGCAACTTGGATGGGTGGGGAAGAAACGTTTCAGATAAAGTCCCTTATTTCCAATCACAATTGTTCAAGAAATTTCAAACTAGGTTCTATTGTCTCATATGCGTGGATTGGGAATCACTTTGTTAACGAAATATTAGAAAACCCTAAAATGAGTGTAAGGCAGCTTCAGGCAGAGGTAAAGGAAAGGTTTAACATACAAGTAAGTGTTTCACAATGTCGGAGAGCCAAGTCTTATGCTAAGAAGGAGATTGAGGGAAGTTTGAATGATCATTATGCCAAGTTGTGGAGTTATGGGGCGGAAATTAGGAGATCGAATCCAGGTTCTACTGTAAAAATAGGTGTGGAAACAATGCCAGATGGAACTAACTACTTCAATAGGTTTTATGTCTGTTTCAAGGGTCTAAAAGATGGTTGGAAAGAAGGATGTCGTAGAGTACTTGGATTGGACGGATGTTTTCTGAAAGGAATATGCAAGGGAGAGCTTCTTTCAGCTGTTGGAAGGGATGCCAACAACCAAATGTATCCGATTGCGTGGGCTGTAGTATGTGTTGAAAACAAAGCTAACTGGAAATGGTTCGTTGATTTATTGATTGATGATCTCAGCCTTGAAAGTGGAGCAGGTTTGACTATAATCTCGGACCAACACAAGGTAACTCTTGACTATCAGTTTTGACTTAACACTTGACTTAAAAGTTTTGACTTAACAGTTTTGATTTAACAGTTTTGATTTAACAGTTTTGACTTAACCAGGGTCTTGTTGAAGCGGTGAAAGAGTTATTACCTGTTACAGAGCATAGACAATGTGCTAGGCACATCTATGCAAATTTTAAGAAGAAGTTTACTGGTGAGATTTTTCGGTCACTATTTTGGATCGCTGCAAAGTCTACTACTGAAGCCGGTTTTAAAGATGCAATGGCACAAATAAACAGTTTAAGCCCAGCTGCATACAACCATCTAATGGAAAGGAATGAAAAGACATGGTGCAAAGCTTTTTTTAAAGTTGACAGGTACATTTTTCTATACAACATCATACTTATATTTTATGTACTTACATTAAACGTGTTAAATATAGGGCTTGTGATGCCTTCGAGAATGGCATATCAGAAAGCTTTAACTCTCGTATTGAACTAGCAAGGAAAAAACCAATTTTGGGAATGCTAGGAGAGATTCGACTAATTGTGATGAACAGACTTTATAAAATGAAGTTGAAGGGACAGAAATGGGATTTGAATGTATGCCCAAACATAAGAAAGAAAATTGAAAAACTCAAGGAATATCAAAGATGGTGGGGAGTGTATCCTAGTGGACTAGATCAGTTTGAAGTGAGGAATGGGAATGAAGCATATGAGGTTGATATTAATGAGAAAACATGTTCGTGTCGAATGTGGCAGCTAAGTGGAATTGCATGTGTTCATTCTATGGCAGCACTACTTTTTTTGAACAAAGATTGTGAAAAGTATGTGAGTAATTGGTTTAGTAGGGAAATGTTCCTAAATGCATATAAATACACCATTAGGCCTATGAATGGAAGTGCAATGTGGCCTGCAACTGAGTACATCAATCCATTACCGCCAAAGGCAAGAAAAATGCCCGGGAGGCCAACAGTTAAACGTAAACGACATGCTAGTGAAACACCAGGAAAACATAGCATCAGTAAGTCTGGAAAAACAGTTAAATGCAGTTTCTGCAAAGCATCGGGTCATAATCGAGCAACATGTAAAGATGCTCCAAAAACTAAAAAGGGAAAGAAGCCACGTGTCAGACCAGAAAGTGTAGAAGTATGTATTTTAGTTCCCTTTTAGTTATTGTTTCTATAATGTGTGTCTTTTAATTTGTAAAAGTTACAGGAGCAAGTGTCTAAAGAACCAGTTGTGGAGCGTGTAGACCCTCCTATGGAACAGCACGTACAAGCCCCAAGACCAAGAACTACTCCTCACATTATGCATAAGATGCGGAAAAGATCAGAAAGGATAATACTTAACAAGCTTTCCAAACCATTTTACGACAACGACGGGGGAGGGAGGTCGATCGAACAACCGGTGGACCTAGATTAATCGTTGCAGGATTAACGTCTTTTGGGCTGTAAATTATACTTGCCAACCTTTTGTATGGAACATCCGGTGTACCTAGACTAATCAATGCGTTTTTGTGAAATATACTTGCCAACCTTTTGTATGGAATTCCGGTTGCAACTATGAATAGCAACGTACTTTATTTTCTATTAATGGAATAGCAATGTACTTAATTTCATGTTAATGCTCTATTTCATGTTTAATGGTTTAGCAACGTACTTTATTTCATGTTAATGGAATAGCAACGTACTTTAATTCATCTAATGATTGAATGCTACTACTTAATTGCTCCTATCTGTCCGTCAATTCATGTAATGAAAATAAAATTCCGGCAAAGGTTTTGAAAAAACAATCAACGCGTAATGGAAATACCACACACCAATGTCATTTCTACTTTCTGTCCCATGGTTCCCAAGACAGGAAAAACATTAGACAATTTGCCAAGACTGGAAAAACATTAGTCAACTATAAGTCATACCAAAATCAATAGTTAATTGCCATATTTGACAATAATGCCATAGTTAAATGTTATACTACACTACATCCTATATTACATGAAACCATAGTAGTTAATTGTCATTACATTACATTACATAACATTAGGTTCTTCAATTCCATCTAGACATGTTGCAATTAAAACCATAATACTACCACAATTGCCATTAAAATGATAACAACGCATTTGTACTTCATTATAATCCACTTAAGCTTCTTCAATTCCGTCTGGACACGTTGATCTTCGATATGCATCGTTGACTTGTACAATGCAATCTCGTCTTCCATTTTTTTACAGTCCTTTCCATGTCCAACTTCATAATATTGTGTTCTTCAATTATCTTGTTTTTTTTCTTTGTTGGCTGATTTCAGTTTCTCATGTTCTTCAAATAACTTAGCTTTATACCAATCAATTGTAGGCTCGGGTTCAACCCAGTCAAAGAAATCACATTTTTTCTTTGCAACCTACAGAGTGAATGAAATACGTACCAATAATCAAACATAGATGGTATTCATGTATTAATTTGAAGGAAAAAATAACATCACGTACCAAAGAATTAGCACAATTTATGAATTTTCTACCAGGATGTTCTTCTGTCCAAGATGTCCTCATCTTCACTTGCTTCTTGCAATAACATCGACCTGAAAAATCATAATCGTACTCGCCTTCAAGAAAGTAGGAGGATGAAGAAGACATCGATCTAGGTTTTGTGTGGGTGGAGGCGTGAATATGATTTCAGTCAAGAGACGTGGATATGATATAGGGTTTACGTGGGTAATTTCTGACCTGGAGGCCACGTGGGTAAGGAAACCGGGTGTAACCGGTATAAAACGCAATAAATGGTATTTTAAAACCAAAAATAAAAAGTTGGATCCCTTATCGAGTACAATTAAAAGTTTAGTGACTTAAAAAGCAAGTTTCATGTTATTGGTTGCCATTTTAAGTCATTTTCCCTATATATATATATATATATATATATATATATATATATATATATATATATATATATATATATATATATATATATATATATATATATATATATATATATATATATATATATATATATATATATACACTTTAACAAAGGGTTAATGACTTGAGAGGGTAATATACTTTTGCAAATGTTTACATTTAGGTAACATTATTTTTTTTGTGTATATTTAGGTAACATACTTGTTCATATTTAGGTAACAATGTTATTTTTATACACTTTAGTTAACATAGTTGTTATACTTGTTCAAAAACGGGTAACAATGTTTTTTTTATTTTTTTCACATTTAGGTAAGAATATTGTTACCTAAATGTGAACAATATTGTTACCTAAATGTGAACAAAAAAAATATTGTTAACTGTTTTTTAACAAGTATAACAAGTATGTTACCTAAATGTGCACAAAAAAAACATTGTTACCCGTTTCCGAACAAGTATAACAAGCATATTACCTAAATGTGCACACAAAAAACAATGTTACCTGAATATGAATATTTGCAAAAGTATATTACCCTCTCAAGTCATTAACCCCTTAACAAATAGACCTATTTTGATAATTATTCAAGAGGTTGCATTAGCAGAATTAGAAAATGAGAAGTGAATATACACGAAGGGTAATCAGGTGATACATAACATAGCAGCGAGGAGAACTTTTCAGTCTACAATTTGTTCAATTCAATGGCTGAAGAATCAGAGAAGAGATTTCACGCCGTCATGGATAAGCTGTTCTTTGCTCCTCCTTCCAATTCCAAACCCACGAAAACTCCCCGTCCGGCTAGGTATATGATTTTCCTTTAATTGTGTTTTTTTTCAATCCATCAGCTGAATTCTTCGTGTAGAATCTTGTAATTCGTTGTTCTGATCCGCTTATAGCTACAAATTTCGAACCGCGTTTTACTCGACACAAATAAGAAACTCATAACCAAATCAGGCTTGTTTCAGTTCGTTATTAGGGTTTATCCATCTGAAATCATATAAACTTCCATACAGTACAAATGTTTATGCTGCGTCCATTCTATTAGAATAAAAACGGTAAATCGGTTTGGAGGTCAAATGCCTACTTCGACACTAAAATCGATATGAATCCTATGATGTTGAATTTTACGGGTTTGAGTCAGAGATCGGAGATTTTCGTAATCACTTTTTACTTCAATAGTGCAACTGCAGGTGGAGTTTTCAGATACAAGAAACGCTCCCATATGATGACTACGCCTCTAGCTGTAATCGATTCAAAATCCATAGGAGGTACAATTGAGGAGTTACGAAACACATCTGGTGAGACAGAATCACCAATGTGCAGACCATGGGACCGAGAAGATTTACTCAAAAGGCTTGCTACATTCAAGTCCATGACATGGTTCGCTAAACCTGAGGTTAGATACAACTTGATTAACTTTCTGATTCAGTAGTAATGAGATTACTCTTGTAGACACTTCTTCCTCTTACTTTCCATTTCATTTTCAATCTATTTTCACCAGGTAGTCAGTGCAATAAATTGTGCAAGGAGAGGTTGGGTTAATGTAGATATGGACATAATCGCTTGTGAATCTTGTGGGGCCCGTCTCTTCTTCTCTACTCCATCATCTTGGGCACAACAACAAGGTAAAGGATTCCTTTAATCCTTTCATCATACAGAGTTACAGACATTGTTTCTTTCAAGTGGAAATAGAATTTGAAATAGTTTCTTTTATATGCAATACAGTTGAGAATGCAGCCTCTGTTTTCAGCTTAAAATTGAATAATGGACATAAGTTACTGTGTCCATGGGTTGATAATGCTTGTGATGAAAAGCTAGCACAGTTCCCTCCAAGTTCACTTGTGGATTTGGTTGATAACTACAAGAAACGGTGTGCATCGTTACTGCAACTTTTGGAGCTTCCTGTGATTTCATCAACTGCCATTAGTTACATGTCGGGCCCTTTGATGGAACATTTCCTAAAATACCCTCCAACTCTAGAGAATGTCTATGGATCTGATAATGGTTCTGGAACAGGGGAAGAAGTTTTGCCTGTCTTGTACTATCAGGTATGTCAACTTTATGTTAATAAGGTAGGTTTTGTATGATGGAATTGGAGAAGGAATGGAATCGTTCATGCCATTCGAATGAAAAAATTTCTGTTTGTTTTGCCTGATGGAATGGACTATTCTTGAAGGAATTTGATTCCTTCTATTTTGCTAGTTTTTATTCTGGTGTTTTTTTTGTTCATGGAATGAAATGAAAATGGTAATGTAATCTATTTTTATTTATAAAATTTTCAGTGAAATAGTTTTATTTTAGATTTCATGATTTTATGTAGACCATAATTTATTTCTAAAATAACTAGAAAATACATTTTTTTATTATAATCTTATGTTTTAGTGAAATTATAATCTTATAATTATGAATGTATACTGAAATTATAATTTTATGTAGACCATAATTTATTTCTAAAATAACTCCAAGGCTTACAGGTATCTTTTTAACTTTTAACCCTTCATTTACATTTAACATCCTTCTAAATCTATCCAAACATTTTTTCAGGCACAAAAGCTGATTAGTTTATGTGGTTGGGAGCCTCGATTACTACCTTACATAGTTGACTGCAAGAACACAAACAATCAATCCACAACACAAAACTCTACATTAACCGTATACTCTTCAAATTTAGACACAAACAATACTCCCACTACTGAAAATCAACAATATGATCACACATCCGTACTTCTACACTGTAAACTTTGTGGTGCAAAAGTCGGTCTATGGGCTTTCAGTACAACACCCCGACCTCCAGAGTTTGTTAGACTTATCGGACACGCAGAATTAACTGACAAAACCGACTCTTCACAATCACAACAAAATGAACAACAAACAACTAAAAGCGGTCCCGCATCTTCTAACAGAAATGTTTTGAATTTGACAATTGCGGGGGGCCCACCGCCAGCAGAGCAGGACTTCCGGCCGACAATTTCTTTGCCGGTTGTTGGACAAAACTTACGGACTCGGTTTTCGTCTGCTTTTGGTAACCAACAAGAAAATGTGGCGAATGTTGAGAGTGGGAATAGTTTGGATGACGTGGCGGATTGTACAAGCGTGGCTGTTAATGAATCCAGCTCATCTTACGTAGGTAAGTCAACTACTGGCTTTTTTGTGCAGAATAAAATTATATACTTAAAATTTTGGAAAATACATGTTGACAATGAAATATGTTATTGATATTAAGTATAAAATAATATTTTTTATGTTAAGTTGATGCATAATAAAATAATTATTATTTTGAACGTATTAGAAATTAGAATCATACCATTCAATAGCCTTACTTGCAGCTTGTGTTTGAATAAAACTAAATATGGCTTTTGATTTATTATTGTTTTTTTATCGTTATGATTAATTAATTTAAAATTACTTATTTGGTCGTTTTTTCATTTCGATTATATGATGATTATTTATAACATCAATCATTGTTTGTAATGTAACTTAATATAGTTTACAATTTTATGTTTTTAGAACCAATTAATTAGAAAATTTTCAGTTATTATAAAATTTAGTTTTTGAAAACCTTTTAGTTAATTTGATATGATGATTTGGGTTTCATATTTTAAAACATTTGACATTTTTAACTATTTTTAAAAAGTATATTTTCAAGTTTATTTGATGTTTAATATTTAACATTATAGTTAAATTAACAAATTAAGTATTTTTTATTGATAATTTTAAAAGTCTACCATTAATATGTTAATATTTATATATAACTAGTATTCGGACAGTCCGCGCAATGCTGCGGAAGCCCCGTATATTGGAAAAAAGCAGCTCGACAAAGACAAATTACGTAAGGGACGAAAAATATAACTTTAAAATATAATAAGGGACTGGAATCGTAACTTACGAAATACCAATAATATAACTTTATAATAAATAGGGTGAAAACAATTAATTCAAAATTAGTTCAGGGGAAAAAAAGTAAATATAAAAGTTTGCTATAAGAAGAATCAAAATTGCTATTTCCAAATAAAACTTATTTACAATTTGTATCCTATGCTTTACCAATTATACTATTATTTGAATTTAGTAATTATGGCTTTGGAAATAGCAGGTTCCAAATGAATAGTGAAAAGCTCTCACATATTCATTTTGGTAATTAATATATATATATATATATATATATATATATAATAATATATTTTAGTTAATAAATTAGATATAATATGTTGGAAGTTGAAAAGTTTGGGGGTTTCAAATCAATATGATGGAAGAAAAAATGATTAGTTTTTAAAATAGTTATAGATATAGATGTAAACTCATTCCCACCCATTATTCTTTCAGGGAAGGATTCAACTCAAGCAGCAACTACAAAAGCAATGGAATTTGACCCGATAAAGCAGCATAGACATTTTTGCCCTTGGATTTCATCAAGTGGGAAATCAGCTCCTGGTTGGAAACAAACTCTTTCTGCTTTACAACGCCAAAAAGAGTTTGTTTGTCCATCAGAGACCACCCAACCTTCTTCATCTTCACTCATTCAGGTAAACCTCAATATATTCTTTGAGGATTAATGGAATTTTAGGAATTTAAAATTCCATATAATTCTTTGTTTGGTATAAAAACAATAAAGAAATTTAAAATCCAAAAGCTTTTCAAAAACCTGTTAACGAATTTACAGAAATGGTCTCTACGTGATAGCAAAATTAGAGAAATGGTCCCTGTGTTTCGTAAAATTCCAGTGATGCTCCTTGCTTAATAACGAATTTACAGAAATGGTCCTTGTGTTTTACAAAATTACATAGATTGGCCCTGACCAATAGTGAATTTACAGACATGGTCCCTTATGTTTAACAGAAATACATAAATAGATCTTATGTGAAATACCATTACAGCAATAATATAAAAATACACTATTAACAAATTTGCCACCCAGTTATATACATTTACAATAAACAAACATATCTAAATATATATAAAAATTTAAAAATTATCATTGAATTTTGTTCCATTTCAAAAATGAGTTCAGCTTCTGATAATAACTGATTATTTTGCAGGTGGAAGATCCTGTTGGTTCTGTTAAAAAGCTTCTCACACCACCGTCAGCTAAAAGAAAGAAATTTACACATGGCTCACTATAAAATCATCACTTCACCATGTTTTCTCAATTACAATCTTCGTATTAGCTTAAACAATATTTATTAGGGGTTGTATCTAATTTTGATTTATTTGGCGACTGAAAACAAAATTTTGGGCTTTTACATTATCAAAATTAGAACAAGATTCACATTGATGTACACTCATGAATTTATCTCACTAACAAAAATTATCCCATGAACCCGCAATTAGTCACAATTATTTTCGAATAAGGTCTATTGAACCCTCTTTCTGCCACCACCGCTCTTTTATCTCCGATCAACTTTGCCACCCTGTTTCACAAACGAAATTAATCACTTCAATACTTACAAATATATAAAAAAGAAGTAGGTATTATTAATTTAGTATTTTATTATAGTACCTGAAATAAGGAGAACTAGTGTTCTCTTGCACAGTCTTAACCTGACTCATCTTTTCCACAACTTCCATACCTTCTAGAACCTTCCCGACCACCAACGTTGACGCATCCAACTCCGGCGAATCTTTTAACGAGATCGAAAATTCCGTCCCATTTGGTTCCTTCCCGATTTCTTCTTCATCGATCACAAGTTTACCATTGCGGGCAACCAATTTTTGCTTTGGAGGCGGTTTCAGTGGGTCCCGGACGATAATTCCAACTGTTCCGGCGACGTTTTTTGTCCCCGGACATCTTCCGTTTTCTTTCTCTAATTCAGAAACGAGATTGTCGACTGCGAAATTCCTCCCGGTTTTTGCTGCGAGTTCGGCGTCTACCCCGTATGATCTAACACCGCCGTGTTGGACGTAGCCTGGTGTGATTTTTATGAACTCTTTTCTTCTGTAACTGACGCCTGTGATGTTGTATTTGAATGTTTGGATGTAAAATGAAATATATGAAACTTGGAGGACCAGAAGTGGAAATTACCTGCTGCTCCACTGACGAAATCGCCGAACCTTGTAGTTCCGGCGGGAACGGTGTTCCCGTATAGTCCGATGACGACTCGTCCGATGGGTTTGCCGTCGATTGATATGTCTAGGAAAGCACGCTTTGTTAGAGCTTTGTCGGTGCAGCTGTCGATGGTGGTGGTGGTGGAATCGTTGTCGTCGGGAGCATCTTTGGTGGTGACGCTACTTGTCTCGACTGGATTCTCGTCGGTGGGAGTGGCGGTGCTGGTAGCTTCCACTTGGATCTCTTCGGTTGGACTGGTGTTGCCGGTAGTCTCAACTGGGTTTTCTCCGGTGGTGGTGGTGGTGCTAGTCTCGCTTGGGTTGTCTTCGGTTAGAGTGGTGGTGTCAACCGGATTGTCTTCGGCGGGAGTAGTGGTGTCAACCGGAATGTCTTCGGCGGGAGTTGTGGTGGTGTTGCTAGTGTCAACTGGATTGTCCTCTAGGGTTTGGGTATTTTCCGGTGGGAATAGGGTTTGTTCTTGTGCTCTTGCCGTGGGTTGAAATTGGGAAGTGAGGAGGAGGAGAGAGGAGTTGGTGCAGATAGCGAGGTGTCTACGTGACAGCTTGATAACTGGAGGGGAAGTGGTGGTGATTGGTAGTGATGGTGGTGGTTGTTGGTGGTGGCATTTAGGTGTTGAATGCAGGAGGTTTGAGTTTTGCCATATTTTCTCCATCAATGGCTTCATTCCTGTGTTTGAGAGAGAGAGAGAGAGAGAGAGAGAGAGAGAGAGAAAACGGTTATGTTCCCGCCGTTCAAAAAGAATTGGAGATGTTGTGTGGGGTAGGGATGAATTATGTGGACAAGGAGAGAGTGAGAGAGTAGTCCCATCCACAATCCATCCACAATGGGGTCGGAACCCACCCAAAGAAGTGGCTTTACTTCCATGAAATATAGGTTCGCAATCATAATATGTGGTTTGGATTGTCAAAGGGGGACATTGTTATGGTTAGACCAAGTGGTGCGGGCACACCGTACGCAGCGGGTTTTAATGTGGACTAATATATATGTGTGGGTACACTGCCTCACTCGGTGGAAATGGTGTGGGCTTTTTGTTGGTGTGGGGCTTCTTCACGCAGAGAGAAACCTTCCTCTACACACATAACATATATATGTATACATATTTGTATGTATATAAGCGATGTAAGATAAGTGGTGAGCATTTCCAAGATGTTAAAGGTTGAGGTGTTTCTGATATGACACACGTGACAGTAAAAAAATTAAGCGATGGTGAAGGCTTTCATAAGCCCACACTATTTGGTCTTGCGGTGTAATTTTATTTGGAAAATGACAATAATGATCAAACTTTTAAGTTTTCCAAAAAGTAGATGAATGATAAAAAAATTCCACCAATTAATTATGTATTTTGCAGTCACCTTGCAAAATGCTTTTGAACACTGTGAAATATTAACGACGTTTTTGGCATTTCATATCATTTTGTTGGGTGTCCCTATGAACCGGCCAATATCATTGGACATCTCGTGAAATGTTCATCCCCTACGAGCCGGTTATTTGCAATGTTTTAAAAACCGGCTTTTTAATTGAACCGGTCGGGTGACTTTTTCTGGTTCAACCGGATTGTCAAACCGGTTCTATATTTTTATATGTTTTTAATTATCCTGCATACATTGATTACAAAACTTGTCATCTTTTTAGTATTATAAACGTAAATAGGATAATAATAATTATAGAAGTCAAAATCAAACAAAAAAGCCCAAAACAACACAAAAATCCAAGACTGCCCGGTCCATTCCGGTTCAATTCAGCTGGTTGAACCGGTTTTTACCAAAACCGGCCAGTTCAATTCGGTCAGGAAATTGTTATAAAACCAGTCCAAATCAAACCGTCCTCACCTCCGGTTCCCGGTTCAAACGGCCGGTTCGAACCGGTTTTTAAAACACTGGTTATTTGTAAAAATAAAACAACTATATTACGGTCACCAAAATGCCATTTTATATGTATTAGCAGTTGTGATGTCATAATTCTGCTATTCCTAAGGGCACATCATGGTATATTGTTTTTTTTTTTTTTGGTGAATTTCATTTTTGGTCATTATATTTTTCAAATAAATGAAATGACAAAATGGGTCTAATCTTAGAAAAAAGTATAGAAATGGACTGTTTAACAAAATTACAAAAATGATCTCCGTCTAAGATAAAATTATAGAAGTAATCCATCTATTGCAAATTGACAAATTTACAGAAATAGTCTCTGTGTAAGAGAAGTTACAAGAATGATCTACGAGTAACAAAGTTACATAAATGACATTGTCCTCTTAGGCAGGAGGTCCAGGGTTCTATTTCTAGCACAGACGTTACTAACTAGGTGATACTAACTACTAACTGGGTGATACTAACCAGCTATTAAAAAAAAAAAAAAAACCATAAATGGCCTCTGTTTAAGACAGAATTGCACAAATATTTCATGTGTGAAAGGAAAATGTAAAGAAATGGACCCTACATAGCAAAATTACAGAAAATGTGTGAAAGCAAAATGTTTCCGTGTTTCAAATAAAAAATATAATAGAAATGGTTCATGTATGAGAAAATTACACAAATGATCACTACGTAACAAATTTAAAGATAAGATCATCATCTAAGATAAAATTTTAGAAAATATCTATCTGTGAGAAATAGATAAAAATACATACATTGTCCCTTTGTAAAGGAATTACAATAATGATCTCTGTGTATGACAAAATTATAGAAATAATCCATATTTGTAAGATAGAATTACGAAAATGGTCCAAGTGTGTTAAACAAATTAACGCAATGGTCTATGTGTAACAAAATCATAGAAATAGTTCATCTTGCTACAACGTGCAATCCTAAGACCCTTGTTCTGTGCTAATTTACATCTAAAAGACTTTTCTAGCTTAAAGAAAAACTAAAAATAGCAACAAAAAAAAAAAAAACATATTTCGCAAGGAGCCTAAGAATATTTTGATAAACACCCAATGGAATATTCATGCAAAATGGTTGAATCAATATAAACAAAGACTAATTAAAACAAACCATATATATATTATTATTATTATTATTATTATTATTATTAATTATTACATCTAATAGATGATGGGTAATGGACCCAAGTAAATGATCAACTTTCAACTTTTGGTAAATCATCTTAGTATTTGTAACACCGAATAAGTTGAAAACGTAAGACATGTCAACTCGTTACTTTGAAAATATGTCGTAGCATGCTAGACTGAAACACCGAATAAGTTGAAAACGTAAGACTTGGGGAGGTGGAAAAATAAAAAGTAAATAACTGGAAAGAGTAACAGTCTAGGAGTAAGTTGGAAGAAATTCACAATAAATGTAAAGGAACGAAGTCCCAGTTACGGGAGAGTGGCCGAGTGCAATTGTAGAGTATAAAATATTAATGAAAAAGTGAAAACCGAAAATTATGTCTTGACTCAGGCAAACTAATTAGTGGCTTCTACATTACAAAACAATTCAACTTAAAGTTTTCTTTGACGTTTGACTTTAATTTCAGGTATGCCCAATTTACATAAAGAATTAAAAGACTTAGCATATAAATAAACGGTTATTATCGTGTCATCTTCAAAATTCGACAAGATATCAAAATGCTTTTTTCGTATTTTGTATGATTAATTATTAATTAAATAAACCAATGATTATTGCATGCGTGTTATATTTTTCATGTTTCAGTTGAGTCGTTTTTATGTTAGTAAAACAAAACATAGCATCGTGTCTTGTTGTGTTCATGCTATATAAAAAGTAGTTGTGTCTTTTAAGATAAAAATATTGTATGATTATCTGATTTAACAGGCTTGGCATAATCCTGATGTTACATTGATAAATATTACCCCCTTGTAGTTAAAAAAAAAAAAAAAATCAATAAGCGCTATACAAAGAGAGATTCTTATTTATACATTCTAACTACTAAAAAATGTTAATGTTTTATAAATAAATAGCGACACATCAATTTTTATTTTCATGTGAATCCATATATTATGAGATTGCTAATATAGAAGACATTTAACTTTAATCAATTTTCTGTTGTAAAAACTCAATTTAAAGTAATTCCAATATATTATATTTAAGGTAAATGATGGCTTGATAAATAAGTACCCAATACTGATGGCCGGAGACGCTCAAAAAGTCAAAAACCTGATTTGACTTTTTTAAATATTTTGTTGTTGACATTTTGTTATAGATTAAAGAAATAAACTTCCCATCTTAATTTAGACAAAAATAGTCTAATCAAGACTAGGTCAATTTAGACAAAAATAGTTTAATAAAAAAGTAGATAGTTTGGTTGTAAATAAATAAATAAAAAAAAAGAATTAACCTATATATGTCGTAATACTTGTGCAAATGTTTTTCCACCACTGTATTTTATTAAAAATGATCAAATAAATTTAACACAAAGAAAATTTTCCCCTGTTAAATGTCAATAAACAATCCCATATCAACACTTCATCAAAGAAAACTCAACATTTTCAAAGGTACGCATTTTAACATGATCAACATATAAAAACCATCTTACATAGAAAATTATGTAAGTCGATATATTTCAATTTTTTATTGGGTTGCCAACAAAACACCAAAGCTAGTGACATTTTATGACCATCATTATCTATTTTATCGTACAGGAAAGCCTAAAAAGGTAATTACAAGTAAAATGAGAGCCCAAGAGAGATGGAATGAAGTAAAAGTAAAAAAAAAAAAAAAGCTTGACTAAGATTACTGATAAAGTGATAATCATAATTTTGTCATGAGGCCTGTTTTCGTGTACAATTCCTCACTAATTCAAAATCCTATGAAACAAGAAATGTAAGCATAAAAATCACCACCTTAAAGGGGCAAAACGGTAATAATAATGACCTCCAACTATCATCAAAATACCAACTTAAGATCATAATAAACACTAAAAAACAAACATGGTAGTTTGCCCTTCATCCTTTAGTAATAACCAACCCCTTTAATTTCTGCTCTATCCTCTTGGGCATCACTCCCTTTTTCAAGAAACACAACACGACCTGCAATTCAATTATCAATTATGAAACTTTAAAAAAAATCTCAACAGTAAAAATGTGAGAATCCATAAATGAGGTCTCTGACATATCATGATTTACTGACATTATGTGACATGTAAATCAGGTACATAACAACCTGCTTGTCGGTGTTGCCATTTAGCCTTTAACGTTTTTTTTAATAATAATATCATAAATCATAATAGCAAACTCACACTAAATTTGTTTAAAATCTTATGAAACTTACCATCTCGACGTATGGCGATCTCTCTTACGCGTCGAGTTAGACCGGTTATTGGATCATTGAAAATCTTTGTCTCCAAATTTCCCTCCAAATATAAAATTGCACTACAAAACCAAGAATTTACAAATCATTAATTTGAGATGAAAGCACACTTGGGAAAATGGAAAGCTAGTTTCTTTTGACTCAATGATTGCTCATTACAAGTTACAACAGTCAAAATCATTCTTCTGTTCTTCCCCAAATTCATCGAAATCATAGCATTTGTATTTGGGATAATCGTGTAGACTACATAAACCTGAAATTAAAGCACAGGAGCTTAAAACAGGTTAAATTAAGCTTACCCGGGAACAGCATTTTTGACTACAAGCGCACCCAATCTTTCAGGGTAAATCGAGACACGATGCCACTGAATCATACTCCTGTTCGCATAATCTCTGGGCTCTTCGTTCTGTAACGGCCGCCGGTTGTTCCTCATTCCTCCGGTCCCGATTGACAACATAGTCACCGTCCTCCCACTCCTCAGCTTCTTCTCTATAGCATTTTGACCCACTTTCCCGATCAATATTGCCTATTCGATACAACAAAAAGAAACCCTAATTGTAAAATTCACAACAACGATTGGAATCAACTTCTTTTTTCTGTATTATGGAGAAAGTATAAGCGCATATGAATGTACCCTGTAAACGCCAACATCTAAGCCGTTTTCAAGCGGGCGGTCTCCGATGTCCCTTTGCCGGGAATTAGAGTCGGAAGATTGAGATAATGGATCTGATTCGGGTTCCGGGGGGACAGTGGAATCGGAATCGGACCCGGATGAGGTTTGGGTGGAGAAATGGTGGAGAGAAATTAGTAGCGATTGGTGGTTATTAGTAATATGGGTTGTTGAGAGAATAGAACGATATATTCTTGTACAGAGGGAAGACGCCATTGAATTTAATTTCCCCCCTGGATGTTGAGCTTCAAAGCCCTTAAACCCTACTGGTGTTAACAGCACTTGCTGGTATTACAGAGTGAAGATTGCAATAAAACCGGCCGACTACATTTCATATAACCGGCCGGTTCGATACTTTACCATGTTTGTTCTAAGAGTCGGCCCAAATAGGCAAATAATACAATTTATTTCTTTTTAATTGAGGTATTAAAAAATGATAACAATTTATATAGGGCAAAAAATGTTGAAACTACTATATTTTAGTCAAAATTCGGTATATATATATATATATATATATATATATATATATATATATATATATATATATATATATATATATATATATATATATATATATATATATATATATATATATATATTATAAAAACCACTCATATTTTCAAAAAAATCTATTGCGGCCATTATAACAAATCAAAGTAATGATTGTATGTCACAAACTCGTAACACTCATCACCCTCGTTGCATTCAAAATTGAGTTGATTCATTTGAACACCCTACGTACTCATAACTTGGCCGAAGAGCTGCAGTTACAAATACAAAATTCACATGTAGACAACTTTATGCATAATTTTCACTGCAATGGAGTTCTAATATTTGATTCAAACGTCGATATAAAACTTTTCACATAATCCTTCGATGAAAATAATCCTTAAAAGTTATAAAATATAATGAATATTGGTCACTATGAGATTATTTGAAAGTATGAGTGGTTTTTATGTTACAAAAAGAAATATAGTGGTTAAACCAGAATTTTGCTCAAACTACAGTGATTTTTATGTTAAAAACCCACTTATATATAATCAGGGTATGCCCGTCTATTAGTCGGGTTTGGTCGGTGTATCGAAACCTGCCAACTCCTCGTTTGTTTCTGGAAAATCTGAAAAATAACATGCTACTTTCGTTTGTTTCATCTATAATAGCAACATACTTATCTTTTTAACCAATATTAGCAATGTCTCTCTTTTATCAAAGTAGTTTTTTTAATTCTTATTAGATTTTGATTCTTTGGTAATATGATTTTATTTATCAATAATTAACACCAATATGTTAAAGGTTTGAAAGCAGTTGATACATAATCATAAAATTAAACGACTTTCCGTTAGTGTTGGTATTTCTGATCCGAGATGTCAACATTGAGTTTCCTCCGTTTGACTTTTTCTTGATCCCTTTGCCTATTCCATTGCTTAAAATTTCACTTATTTCTTCTGTACATTCCTTAACTGTACTAATGAGTTGTTTGACAATCTCTGAATGACTCAAATCTAAATGATTCAGAGGCTTGAATGATTTAAAGAGTCTGAATTAACCTACCTATGAATGAAAACATGATATATGACCAGACCTCTAAATGACTGCGTTAAATGATAAAAATGATCATTTTAACATTCTGTACTATTTTCTGCCAAATGAAATATTTCTATTTGATAAAATATCTAAACCATCTTTCTGAATGTTTATAAAAATTACAAATCATTACCAAAATCCAAATTAAACATAATCCTTTCAAATCTATAAAAATTGCATAACATAATATAATACTTTGCATGCAAATTTAATTTGAAGCATTTCTATTACATCCAATGTAGTGTGAATCACATTTAAATTTTCATAAATGCTGTTGAAAATTACCATTTTATCCTTCTAAAAAAACAACTTCAAAGTAGCAACATATATCATGGCCGAATACAAGGTACAATTGGAACACGGATCCCATTTGTTTTCTTACGAAAAACGGTTTCTATTTAATCATTTATTAATAATTTTTTTAACAAACACTTACATAAATAGCATCATTTTTTATTTCCCAAGGATTTTCAAGTTAAAAATCAACACATTTGACATTGAAGGTAGAAAAAATTATGCACACCATATGCATCGATTAGAATATGCCAACAAAAACAAAAACATTATCGTTTTCAACTTTCTTGCCATTATTCTTTAAGCTTTCTAATAGCTCTATTTGATGTGTTAGGTTCACTGCAGGAATCACAACCAAATATTAAAGGGAATCGAAAACAACTTGAGTTATCTGAGGTCCTAAAGTGGCAATATGAAGTCAATCCATTTAATTGTCTAGGTAAAATATTATTTTGATAAAGTTCACATTAATTTATAAGAAAGTGGTTAGATGACCAGATGTTATTTAACGAGTTAAGTGTCAAGTTCTTAAAACATTTTATAGTTCATAATTAAACTCAAACACCATGTCACAGTGAACATGACCCCTCCCATTATAGTATGTAGTTACTAGATGTCCCATGAAAAAGATTGCAAATTATGAAGAATACTATGAGATAATTAAGTTTATTTTGATAAACTTACAATAAGGGACCATGGTCCACATTTGATTATCGACTTTTTTCCATTCTTATAAAACAATTATGTGCCATCACGCAGGCCACCATGGTTAGGAAAAGATGTAATCTCATTCATGCATATCATCAAACAGTTAATAAGCATGTAAAATCATAAAGTTTCCATTTAAATCAATCGAATACAAGTAACTGAAATATACCGGAGTATGATACAAGCAAATAAAAATGAAGAAACAAAGCAAAGTTTGTTGGGATACAACAAAACGAGTTAAGCACTTCAAACAAATCGATATTTGATTTCGGTGACACGAGCGGAATAAAATTACCGAAAAAAAAACGGTAAACGAAAATGTAAAATCGGAACACAATATTTAACGTGGTTCGGTCACGGGATCACGACCTACGTCCACGGGCAAACGAGAGAGAAAGTTTTATTAACACCAAGAAAACACTACAATCATACAATGTTAAACTGCACTTGTAATCTGACCACTCATAAGAAAATATCACTCCAACTTTTGGCTGCCAAACTGGACTCTGCACAAAAGGCTATCTCACAAAATCGTGATATATCTATCTATGTGTTTCTTGTGTTTTTGTGTGTTGAGTTGTGTGTCTATTTGATGTGTAGCACCACCCTTTTTATAGCCTTCAAATTTACTAATTCTTCAACATTGGATGGTAGCATAAATGTATTTTATTTGTTTTGCCCTTCTTTGACTAGAAAAGCCTCCATACCTAACAATCTCCCACTTGGAGGCTTCAAGAACTTGGTCATTCTCTGCCATCCAATTCCTGCAACATTTCTTAATCACACTCTCTCTCGTTACCTGCCACGCCATCCTCTTCAAACTTCTGGAAGGCCAGTTGAAGTCATACAAAACTTCAATTTGTCAGTGGTAACTACATTGGTGAACATATCTGCTGGATTCTTCGTTCCAAGGATTTTCTTCAGATGTAGAGTTCCATCATTGATTAACTCTCGAATGAAATGGTACCTCATCTGAATGTGTTTCGTTCTACTGTGAAACACCGGATTCTTTGCTAGGTGAACTGCACTTTGGTTGTCACAATACAGTACACAATCCTCCTGTTGCATTCCAAGTTCTGATAGGAAATTCTTCAACCATATAAGCTCCTTGGCTGCTTCTGCAATAGCCATGTATTCTGCTTCTGTGGTTGAAAGAGCAACACTCTTCTGTAACCTAGACATCCAACTAATTGTGGTACCTCCGATTGTGAAAACGTACCCCGTTGTGCTTTTACCCGAATCCGCACATCCACCCAAATCTGCATCGGCAAACCCTTCTAAGACTACCCCCTTTCTTCTGAAACATAGGGTAATCTCAGCTGTTCCTTTCAAGTAGCGTAACAGCCACTTTACTCCTTCCCAATGCTCTTTTCCTGGATTTGACATAAACCTGCTTACTACTCCCACTGCATGAGCAATATCTGGTCTTGTGCATACCATTGCATACATCAAACTACCAACTGCAGATGCATAAGGAACTTTAGCCATCTGTTCTTTGTCTTCTTCCGTCTTTGGGGATTGCTTCTTTGAGAGTTTTTGACTTCCCAAAGGTGTACTTCTTGCTTTAGCATCTGCCATGCTAAACTTTTCTAAAACTTTCTTGATGTACTTTGTTTGCGAAAGTTTTAATGTACCGGTAACTCTGTTCCTGGCTATGCTCATGCCCAATATCTGCTTAGCAGCCCCTAAGTCCTTCATCTCGAACTCTCTGGACAACTGCTTCTTAAGCTTGTTGATCTCCTGCATGTCGGATCCAGCTATCAACATGTCATCAACATATAATAACATGATGATGTAAGAGGAGTTGAATTTCTTCAAGTAGCAACAGTGATCCATCTCACATCTGTGATACCCACTCCTCTGCATGAAGCTATCAAACTTCAAGTACCACTGTCTTGGAGCTTGCTTCAATCCATACAGACTTTTCTTCAGTTTACACACCAGATTTTCCTTACCGGCTGTGGGAAAACCTTCTGGTTGTACCATGTAGATGTCTTCTTCCAAGTCGCCATGGAGAAAAGCTGTTTTCACATCTAGCTGCTCTAGATGGAGATCTTCAGATGCTACAATACCCAAGACCATTCTGATTGTAGTCATCTTCACAACTGGGGAAAAGATCTCATTATAATCGACCCCTCGTTTCTGTTGGAACCCCTTGACCACTAATCGTGCCTTGTATCTTTTACTGCCATCAATCTCATCCTTTACCCGGAACACCCATTTGTTCTGCAGTGCTTTCTTCCCTGCTGGGAGCTTGACCAAGGACCAGGTCTGGTTCTTGTCAAGTGAGCTCAATTCGTCTTCCATAGCCTTCTTCCACTGTATGGAATCTTTCATCCTTAAGGCCTCTGGATAGGACTCAGGTTCACCATTCTTAGTCAACAACAAGTAATTAGCTGAAGGAGAATACCTAACTGGAGGTCTTCGTACTCTAGTGGATCTACGAACAGTAGGAGTTGAGGTCTCTGCATCATCTGCAACCCCGTCTTCAGAACTACTGTCATCTGTGCTCCCACTATCTCCATATACATCAGAGCTCCCACCGCTTCCTGAACTTTCACCTATCTCTGGAGTACTGATAGGTTTCACAATGTCATCTTCAGAGATCTCTTCAAACTCAACTTGATTTTCTACTTTCTCTGGTGGCTTGTTCCTGCCTGAGTTCTCTGCAAGTTCATCTTTATATAGGACATTCTCGTTGAACACCACATCCCGGCTTCTGATAACCTTTTTATTTTTGTTATCCCAGAAGCGGTACCCCATGTCATCCAACCCATAGCCTATAAAAGTGCATTTCCTTGCTTTTGCCTCTAGCTTGTCTCTCTCCGAGTCTTTAACTTTGACATAAGAGACACAACCGAAAACCTTCAAGTGTTTGAGAGAAATATTACGACCTTGCCATTCCTCTTCTGGAATCTTGAACCCTATGGGGACTGAGGGACCTCTGTTGATTAAATATGCTGCTGTGTTGACGGCATCTGCCCAGAACATCTTGGGTAAACCTGCATGCAGTCTCATGCTCTTAGCCCTTTCGTTCAATGTACGGTTCATCCTCTCAGCTACTCCATTCTGCTGAGGTGTCTCTGGAACCGTCTTCTGCATTCTGATTCCTTGGTTAGCACAGTAATCAACAAATTCTTTACTACTGTATTCACCCCCATTGTCTGATCTGAAACACTTGATCTTCAAGTCTGTTTCATTTTCCATAGTAGCTTTCCATTTCTTGAAAGTGCTGAAAACTTCAGACTTATGCTTCAAGAAATAAACCCAAACCTTCCTTGTGCAATCGTCTATGAACGTGACATAGTATCGGGATCCTCCCACTAAAGAAACTGAAGTGGGACCGTAGACATCTGAATGAACTAGCTCCAACTTCACGGACTTGGGCTGATGACCCACCTTCTTGAAAGTGACTTTCTTCTGTTTGCCAAGAACACATGGCTCACAGAAATCGACTTTCACAGTCTTCAGCTCTGGTATTCTTCCTTTGGAAACTAGCATCTTCATTCCCTTCTCACTCATATGCCCAAGTCTTTGGTGCCATAGAGTAGATGCCCCAACTTCTTCAACAGCGTGTGCTTCGGCATCAGAAACTTCCACAATATAAAGTGTACCCCGCTTCTGTCCTCTAGCAACAACTAAATTCCCTTTTGTCACCTTCCACTGATGATCACCAAATGTAACATGGTGACCTTCATCATCAAGCTGCCCCACGGATATTAACATCCTCTTCAAGTCAGGAATGAACTTGACATTCTTCAAAGTCCAATCTGTACCTAAAGTTGTCTTGAGGACCACATCCCCAACACCTGTAATATCCAGGCTCTTGTTGTCTGCTAGTCTGACCTTTCCTTTGTACTGCCGGAAATTCTGCATTACTTCTCTGGAATGACTAGCATGGAACGACGCACCAGAATCCATGATCCAGGATTCTGTTGAGTTTTCAACACAGCAAATGAGCGCATCATCTTCAGAATCTACTGCCATATTGACTTCCTTCTTGCCTTTGTCTGCCGAAGGCTTTGGGCACTGATTTCTGAAGTGACCTTTCTCCTTGCAGTTCCAACAGGTAATATCCGACCTGTTCTTTGACTGACCTCTCTTTCTCGACTTTGATCTTCCTCTACCACCGCCTCCTCTGTTGGACTTCCTTCCCCTGTCTTCAGCGCTTAGAAGACTACTGGAAGATTCCCCGATACTCCGTCTGCGCACATCCTCACTAAGGATTAAATTTCGAATGCTTTCGAACGTCAGCTTAACACCTCCGACTGAACTGCTGACTGCTGTAACCGTACCGGACCAACTTTCTGGCAAAGATGATAGTAGCAGCAATGCCTGAACTTCATCTTCAAATTTAATATCAACCGATATTAACCTCGACAATATTGAATTGAATTCATTTATGTGATCAGTTGCTGAACTACCCTCCATCATCTTCAAATTTACCAACTGTCTGATCAGAAAAACTTTATTTGACGCCGAGGGTTTCTCGTACATGTCAGATAGCGCCTTGATCAACCCATGAGTTGTCTTCACATTGACAATGTTGTAAGCAACGTTCTTTGCCAATGACAACCTCACCACACCAAGAGCCTGCCGGTCTAAAAATTCCCAATCCTCCGGCCTCATGTGAAAAGGCTTCTCTTCAGACAGAGGTTCATGTAACCCTTTTTGATAGAGATAGTCTTCGATTTGCATTTTCCAGAAACCGAAATCGTGACCATCGAATTTGTCGATCTTAACTCTCCCATCTTCAGCCATAGCTCAAAAAAAATATTTTATAAGGCCAATCGAAACCTCGTTTCTGATGTGGAAGATCAGACTAAGCTGCAACCACAGAGCATACGCGAGATACGACTTCCTTTAAACCCGGAGCTCTGATACCAGTTTGTTGGGATACAACAAAACGAGTTAAGCACTTCAAACAAATCGATATTTGATTTCGGTGACACGAGCGGAATAAAATTACCGAAAAAAAAACGGTAAACGAAAATGTAAAATCGGAACACAATATTTAACGTGGTTCGGTCACGGGATCACGACCTACGTCCACGGGAAAACGAGAGAGAAAGTTTTATTAACACCAAGAAAACACTACAATCATACAATGCTAAACTGCACTTGTAATCTGACCACTCATAAGAAAATATCACTCGAACTTTTGGCTGCCAAACTGGACTCTGCACAAAAGGCTATCTCACAAAATCGTGATATATCTATCTATGTGTTTCTTGTGTTTTTGTGTGTTGAGTTGTGTGTCTATTTGATGTGTAACACCACCCTTTTTATAGCCTTCAAATTTACTAATTCTTCAACATTGGATGGTAGCATAAATGTATTTTATTTGTTTTGCCCTTCTTTGACTAGAAAAGCCTCCATACCTAACAAAGTTTTCACCATTTGGTTCGGTGATGGAAGAACCAACTTGATTTGATTGTTCGGAAACCACAGTTGCCTCAAGTTGAACAGTTTTGCCACCATCTACAACCATTGAATCAACTATCCTGATTATCAAGTACATGTTAGTGAACTGATGAATGTCGATTAATAAAAAAATGTAAAATAATGTTTGAAGTTTCTAAATCAATAAATTTAACTTTGCTTGACAACAAGGAACCTCACGCTACCATCAATGAGAAGGAAAGGCTAGAATTTTATATGTTTGATTATATACTCACATCCATCTCAAATCCCAAGTCATACCACCAAAATATAAACATAAACCTTAAGATCTATTATTTCACCATGCATAATAAGAAATGAGACCTTCTGTTCTTGGAAAACAAACATTTAAACAAATCTAGATATTAATTAAAAGAAAAGAAATCAGAATGGTTTGAGTATATGAATTGTATGCTTAATTACGCCACTTGAAAAATATTACACTCCTCATGTTAAACATTTTAGCTTTTAACATCTAGCTCATTCGTTAGGCTGTCTTCCATGTTATTGATCTTCAAAACACTTTGACATTTTGTTCGTTTTCATCTATATATTTATGAATAAAAGGATCATATAATGAGGAATTAATAAATCATGGAAATTTGATTTTGTCAAGAGTTAACTAAACAATTTGCACCAATGCCAATTTGCTACATAAAAATATATAGAAGATGGAGACAAATACTCATATTCGAAAGGAGATTATGAACATGTGCATGAGGAACATCAATGGCATCGAAAACTATATTTCTAAACTTCCTATTCTCGGTTTTTGTGTTTCATATTCTCTCTTTAAGATTAATTTTAGTTGTTCCATCACTTGATTAAGACCAAAGACGAAAGGAACCTACATAATTGTTAACATGGGAAATTGGTGTCATGTTGCAATAAAAAGAATTTTAATTTCCATGTGATTTACCGGCTACCAGTTACCAGCTTTCAGCTAGTTTTGCCAAACACGCCCTACATTTTCGGAAAATCCTAACAAGATTCTAAAGCTCTGGAAAGGGTTCAATAGAATAAAAAGGTTTGTATTACGTCTTATGTATACAGAAGACCAACACCACCACCACGACTACTGGGAAGACCACCTCTAAACCCTATTCCTTCATATTCATGTCTCCATTATTCCATCTAGAAGACCAACACTACTTCGGATACGACCCTCACTACCACCACCACCACCGCAAGAACCACCTCCGTCACCACCACAAGCACCACCATCATCACTACCACCTCTGCCACCGTTACCTCTGCTATCACCACCTCGACCACGACCTCTGCCGCCACCACTTTCACCATCGCCACTACTACCTCTTTGACAACGCTATCGTCACACGCGTCAAAAACAATTTATAACCCACTTTTTACTATGTAGATAGGGCAAGCGGGGTCGAGTCCAAGGATTTAGTGGTTAACTTTTAATGAGTTGTAAAGTAAATTTTACGGTGATGGTAAAAATATTGAGATTGTAACTTGAGATTAGAGAAAGAATTACTTCCGGTTTAGTTATCAACAATTAGTTTCACATGTTTTTATTACAATGATTCCGATATAATTACTTTGACATAATTACAGTTTACTGACAATTACTATTACTTAGGTAAATACATAACATGTTGAATCAATTATTTGTCTTTGTCTAACAATTAGGTAGATTAGGCACAAACAATGGTATAGCAATATTATGTTTTATCTAGATGATAGTAACGTTACAACTTCTTAGCATATTAATTGGGCACAAAGTATATTAACTGATTATCCGTCTTAGCTCGTTACTTAGGTGAGATAGGCACGAATAATATGTTGGTAATACTATGTCTTGAGAATATGATAGTAAGTAGAAGTAAACACAAATGATTCACTAGTTGTATTCAAAGAGATAAGAGTTTAAGAATTACAATAGTAAAACACTTGTCGGAATCAAAGTAAAAACATGCTATACTAAAAGTTGGATAACATTACCGGAAGTAATCTGAAGAGATTAGCCTTCCATTCGTGTGATGACCGTGATGATGATCTTGGTGTTCCTCGTCATGTAACTTGATGCGTTTACCCTTCGAGTTATCTTGAATTACAACTAGAATTACCACCGAGAGAGGTAATCTTTTGATTCTAACAATTAGCTAAGAGATATTTCAAACTATTACAACTGATATAGAGTACTTAGTAATTTGGTGTCTAAAGGATGTAGAATGGGTGTCTAAATCCGTGCATAGAGAGCTTCTATTTATACTGGCTGAGCACAGTGCTCGCGTCGCGACCATAAGGTCCGTCGCGTCGCGAGGGTGCGTCGAGTGTTGCTTTTGGTCGGCCACTGGTCTGGCTAGTGCGTTGTGTTGGTAGTCTCGCGACTGGGAAGTAGGTATGGTCGCGTCCTATGTCTTCGCGTCGCGACCCTTGTCTCCGTCGCGGCGCGAACGCTGTAGCTTTTTGGGTCTTCTGCCTTGTTTTTCTTCAAGTCGCGACACAGGGCTTGTCAAGTCGCGATTGCTGTATTTTTATGTGTATTTCGCCTTTTTACTCTTCGGTTTAGAGCATCACTTCCTCGGGTTTGTTCTTTTATAGTTCTTGGGTCTTGTTCCTGAAAATAAGCCATAAATGTTAACACACAAATCCCTCTTGTTTTCCTCACACCAGCAGCTCCGGAGAACTCTGTTCAAGTTAAACATGAATCGTAATTCATGTTCAGCCACCTGTTAATATAAGCCTGTTTTGATGTTGAGCTTATCAGGATTTCCTATGGTAAATACCATAGTTCTGGCAGATTTGCATCTGCAACACAGCAGTGGGCTGTGATGTGTAGTGTATGAAAAATGAGATATTCTCTCGGTTAGCTTGCAATTTTTGTGAGGATGTCTGGGGAGTAAAGACAAATTAATCATAATTCTATTGAGAGAATTAATGATATCATAATAGGATTTCCCCGTGATTTATGAGATGTTTTCTATGTGAAAACAAATGGCTGGCATGGGTTAGTGTTGACCCGACAATAGATCTATTATCACCGCCAGACTTTTGGGAGTCTGTGGTGTGCATCAGGAGCTGCCGTTGGAATGTGAGCTTTTGCCTATTTGTTGTGAAAACATGCATTCTTATAAAATGTGATTGTTTGATTTTAACAGATGAGGTAGGTTAGACGGGTCTGTCTGAACCATATCTGTTATGAAGAAGCATTTTGCATGTTTTAAGGCGGTTTTTAGATTCTTTTGTTTTGCACAAAAATATAGTTTTTGCGTGCCTCTGAGCATATTTATGCGATAAAACAGTCTTTAAATGATAGTGTTTTATTGTAAAAATAAAACACTATCAAAATACTACACACTTGAGGTTTGATTGTCCTCAAGCAAAATTGAGTTTTTCGCATATATATATATATATATATATATATATATATATATATATATATATATATATATATATATATATATATATATTTATTTATGTTACGGTCGATCATTTGATACGTTGGGCGCTGAACTGACTGCCAGCATGTTAGATCGCTTTCTGTAATATAATCAACAACACAAACAAACGTCATTCTGAACAATCATAAAAATAATTCACACCACACAATATTTAAATTCAAACCAACAATAATTAAAACACAAAACTGTATTTAAAGTTCACACTAAATTGGAAATAAAAAGATAAACACTCACTCATCATCCTCATCATCATAATAAGTGCCCGATGGTCCCGCCCCATCTCCCTGAGGATGGCTACCCGTGTACCAGTCAGGTACAGGTGGAACGGTACCTGAGTATGGATACTGTGGCTGGAATCCTTGATGTCGGAAGAAGTCGGTCATGCAATCTGCCATCCACTGCTGCTGGACCTGGTGGGCCAGATGCCAGTCCTGCATCTGTCGGTACTAGGTCTGGCTCTCCAGATGCCATGACTGCATCTGCTGATAAATTGTCCCGAGGTTAATCTCAGGCTCTGGGTCCTGTGGATGGACAGGGGATCTCTGTCGCTGGCGCTGGCGGTGCCTGGGAGGTGGAGGTGGTGCTTGAGCGGCCTCGGGTGCCTGCTCCTCCTGTGCTGGCTCGGCGAGTACGAATACGCCTGGTGGACCTGCTGGTCTAATCACTCTCATGGACTTCAGATACTGGCGTCCGATGGCTCTCGGCTCTCTTGGGGTCATGGACCGCATCGCTGGCAATGTTGTGATGCCATATGAATGAGCCAGTCGGGTGATCAGATGATCACCACAAAGGGGGCTAGAAGCTCGGGCCCCTGTGGCCTTGCGGGCCAAGAAAAATGCCAGTGAATACGGGAGGTTACAGTGCCTCCCTGGTGTCAAAAGACACCACAGATAAAAGAGATCTGCTGCAGGAACCTTCTCGCTGCCCCTCCGTTGATTGACGGAGGTAGCAACAAGTCGGTGTAATAATCGATGAATCGGAGAGCGGATCGCACTCTCTATAGCAGTCTCAGGGAGGTATAAAGTATTAGCAATCCCTCCCCAGAATTCTTCATTAACATACTCCTCAGGTGGGCTGGTGATGCAGTGAGCCAGATAATCTCTGAACTCCGGTGTACGGGCGTCACCATGCGGATAGAGACCCAGTCTCCATCCTAACTCGACAACGCTGCACTGCCTCGGCTCTCCTCCAAGTCGGAAAGAGAGACTGGTACGTACAAACATGTCCTCCTCGGTCGGATCGAAAGTGACCGTGGAGAAGAACTCCAGCATCAGCTCTTTGTAGCTGTGCTCCTGAATCTGAAACAAGTTTCTCCACGCCAGACTGGTGTATGCGCCATCGGTCTTGACCAAATATTGGTCAAGAGCTGCTGTAATCCCCAGAGTATTAGCAAAGTTCCAGTCTAATACTAGGGCTGGCTCCACGTCTCTTCTTTTGTATCTGTCCAGGTTCGCCTCGTACACATTTAGCCTTGCTGCGGGAAGAGTGTTTGGAAACCGTAACCACTGATGTGAAGCAACGTTGTCTCTTTCAACTGGTTGTTGGCGTTGTTCCCTTCTACGAGACATATCTGTAAATTTCCAAGTTGTAAAAATCATCAATCCAGTTTGACAAGCAAGAAAAATAGCAAAAAACGAGCAAAATTTTAGGCCCCTGTTCAGTCTTCGGGACCTGGTCGCGTCCAGGTCGCGTTTGAGCTTCAAGTCGCGAGGAGGGCCACCGTCGCGATCGCGAGCGGCGGTCGGACCGACGGGATCGATGATTTCTCATGTTTGGCTCGGTTTCAACTCAATGCATTAAGTTCACAAGGTTCCTACGCAATATATCTAGCTTGTACAAGCATCAATTTAAGAGATTAACAACAATTACACAAACCCGATCGGGAACCTAGGGTTCGGACCGATTTCACGCGATTTTACTAAAATTTAACATGTAAAAACTTAAATCGAGGATAGAGGATTGATATACGTACCTTGGATGATGATCTACGCAAGAAAAACGAAGAAAAATGGTGGTTTTTAGTCGAAATGGTGTCCGGCCGTGAGAGCAATCGCGAAGGAGGAAAAGGTGAAAAATGCGGCGGACTGATTAGGGTTAAGTATATATACCTGAACCCGCTCCTTCGCGACGGAGGGCATGGTCGCGACGGAGGTAGTGGTCGCGGCGCGAACACTGGAAATCTGCATTCTCTTGATCGTGATTTTTATGCTCTCGCGGTCGCGTAGAATTTTCGTCTCGTCGCGAGGGGTCTCCAGAGGGCTATTTTTTCATTTTTCAACCTTGTTTTTATACCCTCTTTTTACCTGTATGTCCGTACATTTAACACACACAATTTTTTTTTTTATGTTTTTTTATGTTTTTATAAAATAAAACACTCTAAATTCAAATAATCAAACATAATAAAAACAACTAATTAAACAAACTACACACTTATGCTTTGCATAATTGTAAATGAGGGTTTGCAGTGAACACTCCCACAAAGTTCTCGGGTTGCCTCCCGAAAAGCGCTAAGTTTAACGTCTTCAGCCGGACGCGTACCTGGATGACAGCTCACGTTCCCGAGTTTCTACCCGGATCAAATGGCATGTCAACTTTGACCTTATCGAATCTCGGTTTTTTAACTTTGAGTCTTTTGAAGGAGCACTTAAACCTTGTTTTGAAAGGACATGTATTTCTCCTTCGATTAAAGTTCTGTAACCGAGTCTTGATACCACCGACCACTTTCATCTTTGATTTGTAGGATCGTGCGACGTAATGTTTCTTTTTCTGTATTCTTTTCTTCACATGTTTACTCCCAATGTTATCCACGTCTTTTGACCTGTCACAAGAGAAAAGTACCTCCGGATCGTGGGTAGTGGCAGCGAGCATATTTGCGGTATGCTCATAAAAATAATCATCCATAGTATTGATTACAAACAAGTCCCCACCGATCGGAGGATCATTAGTACGTCCAAATAGTTGAAGTTTAAATTTTTGGTTTCCATATATCACATCAATCACACCTTCTTGACAACTAATATGGGCATAGATAGTTGTTGAAATGGGACGATTAATGATGTCATTTGGTTTTTTGAATATGTCCAGTCTTTTGGAATCTATCACAAAAATGTCAAAAATAAGTTGCTTTTCTGGTTCTTTGAAATTCGCGAGGTCAGGGGCGGTATTAGACTCCACTGACCCCTCCTCAACTTTTGGTGTTTCTAGTTCTTGGAAAATTATTTGAGATGTTTCCAATTCAAGTTGAGATTTTTCTTGGTTAATTGTTTCTAATTCAGTATTTTCCTCATTAATTGATACATAATCCTCCACCACAACTTCATAATTGGGTGGTGTAGGTTTATGTACATTAATGTCAAAAGATTCATCTCTACACAAGATAGTTACCTCATCCACTTGCATAGTACCTGAATGATCGTCCGATGGTTGTTCTTTTACTTGCTCCACCATTTGTTCCAATTGATTTTCAAGCATTAAGATTGCTTTGGAGTTGTTTTCCTCTTGTTTGAAGCCTTCCTTCAACAATTCCAATATTAGATCTAACTTCTTGTCAAATGACGACTCATGTGATCCTTGATTTGCTAGAAAATAAGATGACTCATCATCTTGATTAGGGTCTGAATTGTTGCTCCCCCACCAATCATCATCGTATGGATCTTGTTGCGGTGGTGGACAATAAAAGTCATAATAACTCAAATCTATGGTGAGAAAATCATTCATTGTCCTTCCTTCATTCATGGAATAAATCCTAGTCTTGACAACACTATGTCTTGTATGCATAAACAAGTGAGTTTGCACAAGAAAGAAAATAATAACAAAAAGGAAAAATTAACTTTAAGCAACTCCTTAGAAATTAAGAGCACATAATCCCCGGCAACGGCGCCATTTTGACAACGCTATCGTCACACGCGTCAAAAACAATTTATAACCCACTTTTTACTATGTAGATAGGGCAAGCGGGGTCGAGTCCAAGGATTTAGTGGTTAACTTTTAATGAGTTGTAAAGTAAATTTTACGGTGATGGTAAAAATATTGAGATTGTAACTTGAGATTAGAGAAAGAATTACTTCCGGTTTAGTTATCAACAATTAGTTTCACATGTTTTTATTACAATGATTCCGATATAATTACTTTGACATAATTACAGTTTACTGACAATTACTATTACTTAGGTAAATACATAACATGTTGAATCAATTATTTGTCTTTGTCTAACAATTAGGTAGATTAGGCACAAACAACGGTATAGCAATATTATGTTTTATCTAGATGATAGTAACGTTACAACTTCTTAGCATATTAATTGGGCACAAAGTATATTAACTGATTATCCGTCTTAGCTCGTTATTTAGGTGAGATAGGCACGAATAATATGTTGGTAATACTATGTCTTGAGAATATGATAGTAAGTAGAAGTAAACACAAATGATTCACTAGTTGTATTCAAAGAGATAAGAGTTTAAGAATTACAATAGTAAAACACTTGTCGGAATCAAAGTAAAAACATGCTATACTAAAAGTTGGATAACATTACCGGAAGTAATCTGAAGAGATTAGCCTTCTATTCGTGTGATGATCGTGATGATGATCTTGGTGTTCCTCGTCATGTAACTTGATGCGTTTACCCTTCGAGTTATCTTGAATTACAACTAGAATTACCACCGAGAGAGGTAATCTTTTGATTCTAACAACTAGCTAAGAGATATTTCAAACTATTACAACTGATATAGAGTACTTAGTAATTTGGTGTCTAAAGGATGTAGAATGGGTGTCTAAATCCGTGCATAGAGAGCTTCTATTTATACTGGCTGAGCACAGTGCTCGCGTCGCGACCATAAGGTCCGTCGCGTCGCGAGGGTGCGTCGAGTGTTGCTTTTGGTCGGCCACTGGTCTGGCTAGTGCGTTGTGTTGGTAGTCTCGTGACTGGGAAGTAGGTATGGTCGCGTCCTATGTCTTCGCGTCGCGACCCTTGTCTCCGTCGCGGCGCGAACGCTGTAGCTTTTTGGGTCTTCTGCCTTGTTTTTCTTCAAGTCGCGACACAGGGCTTGTCAAGTCGCGATTGCTGTATTTTTATGTGTATTTCGCCTTTTTACTCTTCGGTTTAGAGCATCACTTCCTCGGGTTTGTTCTTTTATAGTTCTTGGGTCTTGTTCCTGAAAATAAGCCATAAATGTTAACACACAAATCCCTCTTGTTTTCCTCACACCAGCAGCTCCGGAGAACTCTGTTCAAGTTAAACATGAATCGTAATTCATGTTCAGCCACCTGTTAATATAAGCCTGTTTTGATGTTGAGCTTATCAGGATTTCCTATGGTAAATACCATAGTTCTGGCAGATTTGCATCTGCAACACAGCAGTGGGCTGTGATGTGCAGTGTATGAAAAATGAGATATTCTCTCGGTTAGCTTGCAATTTTTGTGAGGATGTCTGGGGAGTAAAGACAAATTAATCATAATTCTATTGAGAGAATTAATGATATCATAATAGGATTTCCCCGTGATTTATGAGATGTTTTCTATGTGAAAACAAATGGCTGGCATGGGTTAGTGTTGACCCGACAGTAGATCTATTATCACCGCCAGACTTTTGGGAGTCTGTGGTGTGCATCAGGAGCTGCCGTTGGAATGTGAGCTTTTGCCTATTTGTTGTGAAAACATGCATTCTTATAAAATGTGATTGTTTGATTTTAACAGATGAGGTAGGTTAGACGGGTCTGTCTGAACCATATCTGTTATGAAGAAGCATTTTGCATGTTTTAAGGCGGTTTTTAGATTCTTTTGTTTTGCACAAAAATATAGTTTTTGCGTGCCTCTGAGCATATTTATGCGATAAAACAGTCTTTAAATGATAGTGTTTTATTGTAAAAATAAAACACTATCACTCTTCCACCCCCCACCTCCACTTCTACAACCGTCACCATCTCGGCCATCTCCACCTCCACCTCCACCACATCATCTACTGCCAACACCTTCACTACCACATCTCCACCACCACCACCACTACCACCTCCTCCGCCGCTGCCACCACCTCCGTAACAACCTCCACAACGACCACCACCACCACTACCATCTTTGCCGCCACCATCACTATTGTCGCTGCCATCACCACTCCGTCGTCGCCACCACCACCATCTCACTACCACCACCACCACCGCCGTCACCACCACCACCACAGTCTCCGTCGCCACCACCACTACTACCTCCACCGACACCACAACCACTACCGCAACTAGCACCTCAGCCACCATCGCCTCCACCGCTACCATTGCCACTACAACCTTTGCCAACACTAGTTCCACCTCCGTTACTATCTCTGCCATCTCCACCTCTACTACCGCCTCTTCCACCAACACCTGTGCCACCATGCCTCTGCCACCACCACCACCACTACCACCTCCGCAACAACCTCCACAACCACCACTGCGACTACCATCTTTGCTGCCACCACCATCTTTACCGCCACCAACATCACCACCATTGTTGTTGCCACCACTACAACCGCCACCTCCATCACCACCTCCACCTCTATCGCCACCACCATCACCACTTCCACCACCAACTCTACAACCATCATCATCATCACCACCACCACCGCCATCATCATCACCATTGGCATCGGCATTGGTAATGTCGCCGGCTTTTACTATCATCTAGGAATTAATATGGTTGATAAATATATGTATATATTTTATGATTAATATGGTTTAATATAATTTTTGCAGTCTACCGACCAGAAAAACATACAATTTTGCCTGCAAACTGGTTACATTGTATCTATATTTTTCATCTACAAATAAGAAAAAAAACTACATATACTTTACCTTAAAAGACACACGTACGCCACCTAAGCTATTCTAACAATAGAATGAGCGCGTGACAATTAGGAAAGTACAAGCTAACATCAACTTTTTTTTGGAACCAGCGAATAGATATGGTTTCACCTGAGGGTAATCAGCCCCGCAACCCAGGGCGGTTGGCGATTATCTAAGGCGCAAAGGCCTTTCCCCTCCACCTAATTCGCCTTCCAGGAAAATCCCCCACATGGGGTTAGTCGGAGTCGAACTCCAGACCTTACACCACATGGGTATATAACCCGGGTGCATCCACCCAGCTAGACTAGGCTTCGCTTGCAGCTAACATCAACTAATCGGAAACAGCGACTCATTTTTTCCTAGCTCGTCTGCGACGTGGCTGTAGAGACTTGGTCAAAGGTCGCTTTCAGGTGAAAACTTGACTCTCTCCAGGTCTCGGATTTAATAGGATTTTTGTCTGGAACGGCTTCCACTCAAATACCGGTTCGGATTCGAAAGTATTAGATGCCGTCATTTACACCAATACACCATATCGTGGTTTTTATGGAATTTTCGCAACTCAGTAGGTTGCTTAGTAACGAGATTCAGGTAAGAGCCGAAGCAGTAGGAAAACACTGGACACGTTTAGGTGGTGTAATGAACCTGTCACGGCTTGGTAATATGTATTTCCTTAATTGTTTGCTCGTTAGTGTTGTTAGCCTAATAAGCCTAATAAGTTTGTGTGTGTTTGGGCCTTATTTAGCCCACTAGCATTCTTAGCCCTTAGTATATATAGCTTTTCTTTCTTTGTATTTTGTCATAACTTACAATTCACAGCTTAATGAAAGCTCTCAAACCCTAGCTCTCTTCCCTTTCTTCTCTCTTGAAACTTGATCTTTGATAATCAACATGGTATCAGAGATTTCGGCACTTTTGGTATGATTTTCTGCTTCGTTTATGTGTTCCGATTGGTATTTTCGGCTCGATTTGGTCGATTTCAAGAAGGTTATTTTTACTGTTAGTTTGTTTGCTCGATTTGGTTTTCTGATTCGCTTAGTATTCTGGGTTGCTACTGTTTTCTTGAGAAGCTGCTATTCTGGGTTGGTTCTTTGATATTGAGGGTTTTAATTGTTGCTGCTATTATAGGCTTGTTTGTTCATCTGCATAAGGACGATTTGGTATATTTGCTTGACTGTTTATTGACATTATGGCTCCAAGAGATGACTCTCTTCAGTCCATTAGTACACAACTAGATGGTAAAAACTATGCGTATTGGAGTTATGTAATGAAGAATTTTTTACGGGGCAAGGCTATGTGGGGGATTGTTACAGGTCTAAAGGGAAAACCAACAGATGACAAAGCTGAAAATTTTGCTTTTTTATTGGACTCTTGGGAGACTGATAATTCCAAAATTATTACATGGATTAATAATTCTGTTATCCAGTCAATTGGCACCCAATTAGCAAAGTATGACACAGCAAAAGAAGTTTGGGACCATTTGGAAAGGCTGTATACTCAATCTAATTTTGCAAAACAGTATCAGCTAGAATTTGATATCCGAGCCCTCCAACAAAACAGTCTAAGTATTCAGGATTTTTATGCTTCTATGTCTGATTTGTGGGATCAATTAGCTCTCACTGAATCTGCAGAACTAAAGGCTTTCAAGCCTTACATTGCCAGAAGGGAAGAGCAGAGATTGGTCCAGTTTTTGATGGCATTAAGGTCTGATTTTGAAGGCTTACGTGGGAAAATCCTTCATCGTACTCCTCTTCCCACAGTGGATTCAGTTGTTCATGAGTTGATTGCCGAGTAAACCCGTATCAAGTCCCAATCTGACAAAGGGTCTAAGGCAGTAGCCACACCTACTGTCTTTGCTGTTCAAAACCAAACAAGACCATCTGGACAGTTTAAGCCGAACGTTGCATTTGATGAGTGTGCATTTTGTAAAAAGAAAAATCATTGGAAGTCTCAATGTCATTGCTATCGGGGAAGGGAAATTATCAAAACCAAACAAGACCATCTGGACAGTTTCAGCCTCCACAGTTCAACAGGCCTCCTGGACAGTTTCAACAACGTCTATCATTTCCACCATTTCGTCCTCCACAGTTCACTGCTGCTGCTACTGTACCTTCTACAGAGAACGATTTGAATATGAAACCACCATCAGCTTTGGATCCACAGGTTTTTGAGCAATTTCGCCAGTTCATTGCTTCCAATCCTACTGCCATGTCAACATCTATGTCTCACACAGGTCTATCAGCATCTAGTCCTTCAGGTATTCCTTCATCCTTATGGATATTGGATTCTGGTGCATCTCATCATATGTCACCACATTTGTCATCCTTTTCTTCGTTATCAGCTAGTCCTCATGTTACTGTTATGTCAGCTAGTGCTACACCTATGCCTGTTGAGGGTATTGGTCCTGTTGTTACCCCCCATATCTCTCTCACTAATGTCTATTGAGCAGCTCCAAGTTTCTGATATTGCGGCCTCTAGTGTTGATTTGTCGTCTTTTCGTTTAAGTCATTCGTCTTCAAATTTTTATCTTTGGCACTCTCGTTTGGGTCATGTTTCAGCTTCACGTTTACAGTTTTTATCCTCTACTGGTGTGTTAGGTCGTTTGAACAATGTTGACATTTCTGATTGTTGTGGTTGTAAACTGGCAAAGTTCTCTGCCTTACCTTTTAATAATAGTGTCACTCGTTCGTTTGCTCCTTTTGATCTTGTGCATTCTGATGTGTGGGGTCCTTCCCCAATAACCTCCAAAGGAGGATCGCCTTATTATGTTTCGTTCATTGATGATTATACTCGTTATACATGGGTTTATCTTATGAAGCGCAGGTCAGATTTCTTTGTCATTTATAGCAATTTCAGAGCTCTTGTGAAGACCCAACACTCTGCTGTCATAAAATGCTTCCGGTGTGATTTAGGAGGGGAATATACCTCTAATGATTTTACTCAGTTACTAGCATCTGATGGGACTGTTCACCAATCATCATGTACTGATACTCCTCAACAGAATGGTATAGCAGAACGGAAACATCGACACCTTGTAGAAACGGCACGGTCTTTGTTATTATCTTCTGATGTTCCTAGTGTCTTTTGGGGAGAAGCTATCCTTACTGCTGCCTATGTGATTAATCGCATCCCGACTCGCCACAACTCTGGAATGTCTCCTTATGAAAAGTTGTATGGTCAATTACCTGATTATTCATCTTTACGGGTATTTGGGTGCACCTGCTTTGTCTTACGGCCTCATGTAGAACGAAGCAAGTTGTCTCCAAAGTCGGCTCTTTGTGTATTCTTGGGATATGGTATTGGTCAGAAAGGATATCGGTGTTATGATCCGGCGAGTCAGAAACTGTATGTCTCTCGACATGTTACTTTTCTGGAGCACATTCCTTACTATGCTATTCCTGTACAGTCTCACAACATGACTCGGTCAGAACTTCAAAATATTGATCCTTTCACTATTGATAGTGATGGCACTACATCTAGTTCCCCAGTTGATGATGCTTCCATAGCTCCAGACAACCCTCCTGCTCAGTCTGTAACTGCTCCCACTCCTGCTGCCGCTCAAGAAAATCATCCACCACCATCGAGACCTGTACGTACTCATAAGACTACTAAACTGCCAGATTTTGTATATTCTTCTTATTCTCCAGCATTTGCATCTTTTATTGCAAATATACATCGGCTTTCTGAACCGGAGTCTTACAAAGAAGCTGCTTCTGATCCTCGTTGGCAGAATGCTATGGCAGAAGAGCTTACGGCTCTTTATCAGACTCATACGTGGGATCTTGTACAGCTTCCTCATGGAAAACGTACGATTGGTTGTCGTTGGGTGTATAAGATCAAAACTAAGTCTGATGGCTCAATTGAAAGATATAAGGCAAGGCTGGTTGCAAAAGGATACCCGCAGCAATATGGTATGGATTATGAGGAGACTTTTGCCCCAGTGGCAAAAATGACTACTGTCCGCACTCTGATCGCAGTTTCCTCTATTCGTCAATGGAAGATATTCCAAATGGATGTCAAGAATGCATTCTTGAATGGTGAACTTCATGAGGAAGTTTACATGTCTCCTCCTCCAGGTATTGCTCACCAACCAGGTGAAGTTTGTCGGCTTCGGAAAGCCTTGTATGGTCTCAAACAAGCCCCTCGTGCTTGGTTTGAGAAATTCTCTACTGTGATTACTTCTCTCGGTTTTACTCCTAGTAATCATGATTCAGCGTTATTCGTTAGATGCACGAATGCAGGTCGGATTCTCCTATCCTTGTATGTTGATGACATGATTATTACCGGTGATGATCATGATGGTATAGAATCTTTGAAGCGTGATTTGGCTTACCGCTTTGCTATGAAAGACTTGGGATTGCTACGTTATTTCTTAGGGATTGAAGTTGCACAATCTTCAAAAGGTTATCTTTTATCTCAGACAAAGTATATTTCTGACCTATTTGAACGTGCTCGACTCTCAGACAACAGGACAGTTGATACTCCCCTGGAGACTAATGCCAGGTATTCTCCAACAGACGGTGTCCCATTGTCAGATCCAAGCCTATATCGAACTATTGTAGGAAGTCTGGTTTATCTTACTGTTACTCGACCAGACATATCTCATGCAGTTCATGTGGTTAGCCAGTTTGTTACCGCTCCTACTACTGTTCATTGGGGAGCTGTTCTTCGTATCTTGAGATATCTTCGGGCACTCAATTCCAAACCCTTGTGTTTCCTTCCACGTCCTCACTCAAGTTGTGTGCCTACAGCGATGCTGATTGGGATAGCGATCCTCATGATCGAAAATCCACCACTGGTTTTTGCATCTTTCTTGGAGACTCATTGATTTCATGGAAGAGTAAGAAACAAGATGTTGTCTCTCGGTCCTCTACTGAAGCTGAGTATCGAGCTATGGCTGTCACCACTTGTGAGATTGTTTGGCTACGTTGGCTTCTTGCTGATATGGGAGTTGACGCTTCTCATCCTACTCCCTTGCATTGTGACAACAACAGTGCAATACAGATTGCCAAGAATTCAGTTTTTCATGAACGGACAAAACATATAGAAATTGATTGCCATTTCACTCGTCATCATCTTCAACTTGGGACCATCACTTTGCCACATGTTCCATCAACCCTACAGATTGCTGATATGTTTACAAAGGCATTGTCTGGTTCTCGATTTCGTTTCTTGTGTGACAAACTCTCAATGCTTATAACTGTCGCATTGTGAGTTTGAGAGGGGATGTTAGCCTAATAAGCCTAATAAGTTTGTGTGTGTTTGGGCCTTATTTAGCCCACTAGCATTCTTAGCCCTTAGTATATATAGCTTTTCTTTCTTTGTATTTTGTCATAACTTACAATTCACAACTTAATGAAAGCTCTCAAACCCTAGCTCTCTTCCCTTTCTTCTCTCTTGAAACTTGATCTTTGATAATCAACAAGTGTTTTGTAATAAAACTGCCGTTTTACAAAGAAAAGTTCTAATGTAACCCCTTTGTTTTAAATAATTTTATTATAAGGCCGTATCAATGCATCAGGATACAGGACTACATGTACCCTATACATATAGTCATTGTAATTTTACTTTTAACTTTGGATTGAATATAAAATATAACAATTTAAGAAGACCGTCAAGAATTTAAAGCTTCTGTTATCATATATCCGAAACAAAACAATACCGCCACATTTTCCTACACTGACAAATTCCAAACTTTTGGCACTTATAGTAACACGTGTAGATTTGCATGTCTACTTACCAGTTAACGTGTCCCTAAATATTTTCCCATCTTCATCTGCAAAAAAAACTTATCCAGCAACAGCCGGTCTCAACAAATGGCCGATCGGTATAACGTAACCGGCCAAGGCCAACTTAAGAAACGACCAAGAGCTGCGATCACCGGCGATGGAGGGGCATATTTCCTTAGGCCCCATGGACACCATCTATCGGAATCAACGCATTTCAGGGGTATTATGGCCTTGCTTATCTCCAGCGGAATCTTGCTCTTTCTCTCCGGTATTACCGTGACCACAACCATCATCGGCCTCATATGCTTTGCACCAATTATCATCATCACCAGCCCGATATGGATTCTGATCAGTATCCTCCTCTTCTTCGTTGTAGCGGGAGTGTTGTCTCTTTGTGGGTTGGGTCTGGCGGCGGCAGCCGCTGTCTCTTGGTGGTCCAGATACTTGTAAAGGTGTTGCGCCTTCTACTACATATGAGGGATTTTTCTGAACTAAATCAAAGTACATATGCATAAGTAGAGAATTGTAGCTTGTTCAATCAATAAATTATATTATTTTTAGTACGTATTAATCTGGTGTTTGGTCTTCTTATATCAACTGCTGTAGGGTGATCGTTTATGAGACCATGACCACGTCTCTTTTCTCCTCTGTTGAACAAACACCGCCAGCATTCTCCGCAATTTCCATCCACCGACATCATCGTCGATCGACCCATATGTTACATGACTCACGTATGTTGATTTTTCTGATTAATTCGGACAGATAAATAAAATAGGATTGATATAACTAATGAATAGAACATCATAAAAAAATCACGTAATCGTTATCTCTAAAGTAGAACTTGATCGTTGGAAGGCTGTTAAGTTTAGTGTCACATGAAGATATCATAAATAAACTAGATTAGATTTTTGAAGAGCATAACGATTGTATGTATTTGTTAATCAGAACGAAGAGATTGGATTGAATCTTTTTCTTTCTATTGATCTATAAAATAAGTCCTCAATTTAGACGCATTTACACATAGTTATACAAGGAAAAACACACCGGCTGTTATGGGCTGGAGATATGGGAAAACATGGAAACTTGACCCTTAAAATGGGGAGATGATGTTGGCTTTAACTAATCCTTTTTTTATCAGAATTAAGTTTCCTTTTTAACACTCGTTCTCAAGTATGAATAGTCGGATTTCCAAAATTCAACTTGGCCAAACAATTTATGATGATTCTTCCATTAACGGCCTTTGTTAGGATGTCGGCTAGCTGATCTTTTGATCGAACAAACAACAACTCAAGGATCACTGTTTCTAGTTTCTCCTTAATGAAATGTCAGTCTACTTCAACATGTTTAGTTCGATCATGCTGCACTGGGTTCCCTGATATTTGAATAGCTGCTTCGTTATCACATATAATCTTGCTAGCCTCTTTATAGGGAAAACCAATCGCAGTTAAGAGTTTCTGTATCCACAAAACTTCTGCTAATCCTAAACAATATTATACTGGGTTCTCGTAATAATCTAGATTGATATCATCAAGAAAGGGAATAAACATCATCATTACCAACATGCTTACAATTTTCAAGATCTATATAGTGAATCAATGGTTGTATTTGTGTTCATATACAACATGCTTAAGGACACTAGGTGGCATAATAATACCTACATGGTTGTTGCTCACCACAAGTGATAGATTTCCACCAGACCCTTTTCATTAGATCGCTACACTAGTTTTGCTCAACAACTTCACTACAATATATCGAATAATAGAAGCCTCTTCTATAAGAGAATCACCAACATCTACCAAATACAAATATACAACACAGAGGCACTATTATTAATATATTGCAAACCAGAGTGTTGGAATTACAAACTAATATTGCAATTACCAACCAAACCGGTCTGTAATTTCACCAAATTTAACATGTGGGGAAAGTTAATATTTTCTAGAAATTGTACACTATGAATCTTTAGAAAAGTTTTAACATATTGAGTTTTACAATTTACGATCTTCAATAATTTTTCGATACAAGCAATAACGGAAAAATCAGTTGAAAATAAATTCATAATTTGTTGACATAAAAAAATAAAAAATGTAATTCATATTTTCTTTACAGATTTATATAGAACAAGTTATACAAATTTTGATAAAGTACGCCGATTTACACAGATGTCGTATTTTACAGTGCATATCTCAAAAAAGAAAAAAAAAATTGTAGGCAATACATGATTTCACGAGGCTGGTCCGCGAAGGGGGATTTCACAGGGTGACCTCCGAAATGGGAATTCGCATGTTTTTCTAGGGATTTCGTAATTGTGACCCGCAAAATTCCAAATTTTATATAAAAATTTTCAAATTTTTTGCTTAAATAAGTCGTCTATTTTGCTAGGTCAACACAAATTGGATCTTCGAAATTAGTGATTATTTGGAGAAAAACTTAACTTTTTTTTTAAATCTTGGAAAACTTTTAAGTATAACTTAATTAGTCTTTTTTTTTTCTGTATAATTCATTAAATTTTATTTTAATTTAATTAACATATAAAAAGGACAAATTACATTAAATATTTACCGTATTATTTTTATATGCATATGTTTATTTCAAAATTACGGGTAAATCTAACGTAATGAGACGATAATATGTACAATGTTATTTTTCTTTTGAACCACGAATCTAATATACATTTAAAATGTACAAGATTAATTAACCATTGACTCTATGTATATCAGTCGGATATATAACCAGTGTTGATATATAAATGTTATTGTTTGACATGATCAACGCCAATCAATCACACATGTATTCTTCTTAGTTCATACTCCTTTGGTACAGGATCCAATGAGGAATATTATTAATTTTTTAGTACACACAAAAATTCCAATTTTTAAAATTATTCTATATCTTAAAATGCGTGACTTTGGACCGTGTTATTTTAAGTTGTTCACGTTTTTTTTTCTTACGTTTTCTTTATGGGTTTTCAAACTCGGCTTTAAATGCGGGTCAAGGCCTTTATTCTTTTTGCCTTTGACACGTGGTCTTCACAGGTATTTTCTTCTTATACCCTTGCCGCTTCATCTTCTTTTGATAGTTCTTCGATTGGAGTCTGGCGAATTCACGTCCTTAAGGTGGTCTGTCATCTGAGGTGTTCTGCGATTTGCTTTGCATGTTGTTGGCTTCGGCTTTACTTCCATCGTTATGCTTGGAGCTGTGTTCGTGGCAGGTAAGTTCTTCCAGTTCCTTCTTTTCCTTTGTTTTCAGAACATCTTCTGTTTGGGTATTGCTTCGATGATTCCTTTCGTTGTTTTAACTCTTGAATTGTTGTTATACTTTTTTATGCTTTCAGGATCTTCTTTCTTACTCTCCACCGCTCACGTTGTTCTTCTCCGCCTTGGTCGTCCCCAAATAACCCTTGTCTTCATCGTTTCCATTCGTGTTGTTTTTTCTCTGTTGACTCACCCAGGTATATGCATATATGATTCTCAACCGGTAGCAGTTCGACCGACAACAAAGCTACGGTTAGCGACAATCTCGGCAGGCTCGATTGCTTCTCAACGGAATTTGACATCAGTTGCCAAGGTTGAAAGCTTTTGTCTGGAGAGCTGTCATCGAAAAAGAGGCGGCGGATTATAGGTTTAGAAATAAGGGGTTTATTGGACGATTTGAATGCTCCGGTAGTGGCGGCGATAATAACAATGACAACAGCGGTAATGGAGCAGGAGAAGACGGCGACATGTCTAAGGATTCAAATTTGGCAACGATTTCACCGGAAGAGACCACCGCCGGTGGTGAGGCTGATTCTCAGAAGTCGGTATCTCCGCCTACACCCATTTCGTCTAGGGTGAGTTTCTCTGATTCTGTGATTCACATTCACTTTAGAATCACTATTCGTTGAGTGATTATTATCTAAACCTACTGTAAAAGAACTGTTGTTCATGCCAAAACGGAAATAATAACTACTGGTTTTGAACAAAGTAAGTAATGTTTGCATTTCTTTTACAGCCACCAACAATTTCTCCAACTGGACCATCATACAACAACTTCCAAGTTAACTCTTTTAAGCTCATGGGTCGACTTTTTCTCATGGGTCGACGTTTTCGACTTTGGTGGATGTAAAGCTCATAAAAGGTATTCTCTTTTTTCGAAATCTAAGGGGCAATAGAGAAGAAGTTTTCACCAAACTCCAAACTCAATTAGCTGAAATAAAATGAAAAAGGGTGAAATCGAGGTTGCCCCTGGATAGATCGGAACAGTTGATTGCTTTCTCGTACTATTGAAACTATTGATGATATCGACTCTGCTTATGATTGATTGTTGATTTATTCCTTTTAGATTCCGACTATTTACTAAGTAGTTTTGTTTTGTTATCGTGAAGGATCTTCAAAGCTGGAGATCGAAGTTAGATAGTCAAGTTAAGAGCTACCGTGATGTACGTATTTCTTATAACTTAATTATTATTATTATTTAGAAAAGTAAATGAAGCTTATAGTGCATTTTGGAACCGTTTGTACAGGAGCTTTCAGACCTCAACAAAACTCTTAATGTGGAATTGGATCAGCTTCGATCTGTAAGGACTGTTTCAATACCTTTCACTTGATGTTCAACTTATTTACACTAATTATGCTAATTTATATCATCTTAATAGGAGGCAGGAATTTCAAGAACTAGCAAATACTCTATGAAAAGAGTAGCTATACGATATCATTCTATCCATGTAGAATATTATGTGTGTCAAATGCTTGATTCACAGCAACATCAAAGTTTACTCAAAATATATTTTGTTACTCGATTATGCAGTCATGGCGGGCGCTGCACCAGAAGGTTCCAAGTTCAATGCTCAACAATTTGATTCCAAAATGAATGAGTTGTAAGTTTTCCATTCTACTTTTTCATGTATCTAAGGAAAAAAAATACCAACTAACCAACTCTCATGTACTGATGACATTCTGTTATTGCTAAAAAACAGGCTTTCAACTGACGGACAAGACTTTTAACCTTATACGATGAATTTTATGATAGTTTTCATGCTATGGGTTTGCAAAAAAAAAAATTTAAGAGGCATCTATGCCTATGGTAAGTCTAATGTTTCTATATCCAAACACTATCTTGAGTATCTTCCCAATATGATATTTTTTGATGACAATTTATAGGTTTTGAAAAACCATTTGCAATTCAACAAAGGGGAATTGTCCCATTTTGCAAGGATCTTGATGTCATCCAACAAGCTCAATCGGGAACAGGAAAGACTTAGAAAAGAAAAAATCACAATTGATCCCGAAGACCCAGCAGTTGTCTCTCAGTATGCTAAGGTTATGAAAACCGTAAGGGAAAAGTAAGTTCTATATTTTATTTATTCATTTCAGTTTTTAATAATTACATTTTATATTTAAATTTTCGCTGACATGCCAACAGGGCGGACCTGTTTTCAAAATCTCAAAGGATTCAATACACAATCAAGACACGAACTGAGGGAATCCAAGATGCGCGATCTTATCTTCTTGCCTTGAAGGAGATACGTCTTAAATATGTAACATTTAGGAAATTTTAGTTTTTGACATTTCTTTAATTTTTATTAATTATGATTTTAATTTGTAGGAGAGGGCTTCTGGATGAAGTGGGTGCAGAAGGTATGATGATGGATGCACTTGAGAAAGTTGAGAAAGAACTTAAGAAGCCGCTTATGAGAAATGATAAGAAGGGAATGACCCTCTTGATGACAGAGTTTGATAAAATTAATCAGAAGTAAAGGCTATTTTTCAAGTTTTTAAAAAGTTTTTTAAATAATACCAAAATTTTAAATTAGCGCGCATTTTTATGGTGTTGTAGGCTTGGGATTCGAAAGGAAGAATTGCCAAAGTATGAAGAGCAATTGGAGCTAAAAATTGCAAAAGCACAACTTGAAGAGTTGAAGAAAGAAGCTCATGAAGCAATGGATACACAGAAGAAAAGGTATTACAATTATTTATTTTTTTGTATAATATTGAAGGGTAATTTAGGTAATTTAGTACATAATTTGGTGTGTGATTTTGTGGAATATTTGTAGGGAGGAGTTCAAGGATGAAGAAATGGTGGATGTGAAGTCTTTGGATATTCGAAATTTCATCTGAAGCTTTGGATTGATACACACATAATTTCTCATTTTCTGCTTCCTTTGTAAAAGAGTCATTGGCTCAAGGAATAAAATTTATCGTCAAAATCACATATGGAACCTTTTCTACTTGCAATTCAAGAAAGGTTTGGTCGAATGAAGAGACCTGATTTTTTGGATCCAAGTTATTTGGAGGCAAACATTGATCTAATGGATATCTTGGCATCAGGGTAAGCTATATATGCATAATTTATTAACTCATTGACACTTCCACTAAAACATTGTGTTTACCCCTTATTAACATTATAATCGATGGTGGGACAAAAAAATATGATAGTATTCCTGTTTTTTATCTAAAGATTTATTTCGTCATTCTAGATTGTTACCTAAACCCTCTGCCTCTCCCTGATCCAGAGATTTTTCTTCCATGTTTGGGTTCCAATGTCTTCAGTTTAAATCTAACACATGATTTGACTTTTATTCTTGAATTTCTTATATATATATTTTTTCATTTACTTATGAGAATCCAGATATGGCATTACATTATGGTGCTAGCAACCTACTTTCATTCTGTTCATAACTTCAAAACCAACGCATCCAGACCCGTCCTCCTGCACTTCCGAACCAGTGCGGAGCACGGACCCCTGCAAAAAAACCGTGCAAAGCACGGAGCTCTGGCTAGTTTAGAGTAAATTACGGAAAATGGTACAAGTTTAAAAATTGGGTTTCAATTTAAAATATTATTTTAACTCTTCTTTTCCTAAGTATGAGAGTTGTTACCGTCTTGGTCCCTTGACTAATATAAAATGACATTTCTAACATTTTTTTAAGTCTTTTTTTATCCTTTTTACTAAAAACTAATTAATTTAGAAAAATATAAAAAATCACGTGAGCCCACCAGCGGCTGGTGGGCTCACCTTGATTCATCTTTTCCGGTAACCACAATCAGCGACCACTAGGGGTGCAAACGAGCCGAGCCGAGCCCGAGCCCGAGCCCGAGCCTGACCAAGCTCGGCTCGGGCTCGTTAATAAATATATAGGGCTCTGCTCGGGCTCGGCTCGTTACGAGCTTTATGAACCTAAGCTCGGCTCGGGCTCGTTAAGAAATACACAGGATCGGCTCGGGCTCGGGCTCGGCTCGTTTAATTCTTAACAAGCCTAAACGAGCTTAAGCTCGACTCGAGCTCGTTTACTCTACATACGATTTAATATATATATATATATATATATATATATATATATATATATATATATATATATATATATATATATATATATATATATATATATATATATATATATATATATATATATATATATATATATATATATATATATATATATATATATATATATATAGGCTCGTTTAGGGATCGCGAGCCTAATCGAGTTTGGTGACAGAGGCTCGGCTCGGGCTCGTTTAATAAACGAGCCTTATATTTAAGCTCGGGCTCAGCTCGGGCTCGTTTAAAATCGGTCTCGAGCCGAGCTTTTATCGAGCCGGTCCCGGGTAGCTCACGAGCCGGCACGACTCATTTGCACCCCTAGCGACCACCATTTGTTCATAAATATCATAGTGAAGTCAACCTGAATTGATTTTGATATACAACAAAATCAATGATACATCTTGGAAACATGAAATACCAGGTTTGAATTATCTATTAATGATTTGATCAGAGTCTCTTTTGCTCAAACAAAAACATCAGCGACAGTTATCAAGCTCATATCATATCGATATATAGCTGTGCTGTCTACAAGTTTTTCAGGATCTCACGAATACGATCCTCTTCGATCACCTGTCATTTCAAGTTTGAGCCCATCACAGAATTCAGCAACTCAAATATCATATAACTGAATCCACATAAGAAAAGTAAAGAAGCAACAACAAAAACTGTGTAAAGCGTCAAAAATTTCCTACAAATAGTTGTTATCAAGATATCATATATACCAAGTTTTTAACCTAAAAAACCTGATGTCCTTCTCTACATACCGATCTCTTTCTAGATATCCAACAAGAAATAAAATCAACCTCAATTTGGTTCTCTACAACAAGAAGTATAATTCACCTGATCTCGTTCTCTCCTCTCAATCAAGTTTAAGTCCATCACAAAAGTTTTTATTGAGTCAAGCTTTTTACCCTTTAAAATTTGTTCTCGTCCTCTCTGTTAAGTAAGGTGGAGGCTAATCATTCAGAGCCACAGTTGCGGATCTATCCGAAGTGGAGATCCAAGGTTAAACGATTCAAGTCTATCCACATTGAAGGAGCAGCTGCGGTCCACAGCAAAGGGGTCCGTCATAGAGTAGTGCAATACGGTCTCGAGTCAGTTGATCTAGAGCCCCAATTCTATCTGGAGTGATGCAGAGTGCGCAGTTTGGTCCGGAGTCAGTTTATCTGGAGTGCACACTACTGTCCGGAGTCACTTTTGTCTGAGGCGAAGTCCAATCCCCAACTAGCTTGGTTGTGGGCTACTCAGCTGATGCGAATGGGGTAACTTGTAGAATATGTTTGACAGATGCACGTGGGTGTTGAAAGACAACATGGGTGCACGACATGCACTTTGTAGGTCTTGATGGTTATATGCCCATGGTCACAACAAGTTGGTGATATTACTATATATAGCAGGGTCCTTTTAGGTTACACACAAAAGATGATTTAGCTAAAAGAGATGGAAAGTAAACATGATGGACTAAGTTTATTAACATATCAAAGTAATGTATATTAATTAGAAACGACAACTAGATAAAGAACTTAAGTGTAAATGTCTATGATTTGAACTCTAGATAGTCCTTATCTACAAGGGGATAAGATAGATGATAGGTATTATAAATACCCATCATAGTTATTGATTTGATGCATAGATGTAACGCCAAAACATGTTATTATGTAATTATAATAAAAAAGGCAAAATGGTCATTTTACCTTAGAAGGGTAATTTGGTCTTTTGGACAGAAAAGGGCTTGTATTGTAATAATATTTTGAGTCTTGGACTTAAAATGTTATAAAAATCTGATTTTGTCATTTAGATTGTAAATGGTGGCAAAATTTTAAGAAATGCAATTTCAAGGACCAAAATGCAATTCTTGGAGGTATAAAAGGGAACACTTGTGCAGATTTTTAGCACTTACGGGAGAAGTTCTAGGTGCGTTTTCTGCAGAGGATTTGAAGAATTTCTTGAAGATTGAAGCTTGTAACTTGATTTTGGCTTCAAAGGGTAGAATTGGAAGTTTGAAAGGTTAGTATTTCAAGTTCTTGTCTAGTTGTTCTTGATGAGTTTTGTAGAACTCAAAAACTGCATTTGCAGTTATAATTGTGTGGTTAAAATGGTTAGATACTTCCATTAAGTCATAATAATAAGGGCTTAATTCAAGAAAATGGAAGTATATTGTTATTTTGGATGAATTTGAAGTTTTGGGGTTGTTAGAACTAAGAACCCTAATTCTTCATATGATTGATTGAGTGTGTTTTGGGGGTTAAAAACCTTGTTAAAATGTAAGGTTTTAGCCTAGGAATAAACCCCAAACGATTAAGAACAGCATTAAGAACTTATAGACCAAAACTGCAAGCTACAGTGCACAAATCGCGACAGCCTAGGAGGCTGCACTGGCGCAGGGCGCAGTGCGCCCTATTCTAGGCGCAGTGCGCCTCCAAGGCAGGGGCCAGGCAGGGGATCAAAAATGCTAACTTTTGTTTGGCTTGTCCGATTTAGCTCAAACTTGAACCGTAGGTTCGTTATGGTCTGAAAAGTTTGGGAAAATTTTTATATTGAGTTTTCGACCCCTCGGGGGCACTGTAGGTCGATCCGAATGCCTCGGTGAATAGTAAAATTTATAAAAAGTTAGTAAACGGAAAGTTTATTAACTAGACATTGTTTATAATGATATTGTATTGAACTCTATTGCATTAGAGTTAATTGGAGTGGTTATTAACCTATAATCATTTTGATAATAAATGGAATTATAGGTACGGGACAAAATCCTACGGATTTCATTTCAAGGCAAGGAACAACAAACACTAGTTGTAGCAAACCTTCAGGTGAGTAATCTCACTGTTATCCGGTGGGATATTTGTTAAAAGAGCAGCTGCAGATGGAAATGATTTTGGGGACAAATTTTGACAGATTATATGATTTGATATACGACAAGACCAGATAAGCCGTGAGTCTGTTATAGACAAGAACGGAGCTGTGAGTCAATATATCTATGTAAACTGTGATATGACAAGACCAGATAAGCCGTGAGTCTTTAATAGACAAGAACGGAGCTGTGAGTCAAACTTATATAGACAAGACTGGATAAGCCGTGAGTCTAGGCAACAGCGGGCTAACCCGTGAGCCATATTTGATTTTGTATTGCATGATAATACATATTTGACTTTGTATAGAGAATTTTATTCTTATACATGTTATTCTTGATTTGATTACTCATTGGGCTTTATAGCTCACCGTTATTTGATATGTCCCTGCAGGTGAGCGTGATCCCGCGAAGGGAAAAGATAAAGTCCGTGACTGAGGACTTAGGATCTTGAAGTGACAGCCCGGCTTAGAGAATGTATAATATTTTATGTATTGTACTTCGTGATACTCTTGTACTCGTATTGTATTAACTAATACCCCCTACTTATGTTTTATTTGTAAAATATTTGGTTTGAAAAATGAAAAATTTTTGGGTGTGTTTTTGGTTAATAAGTCGGGTGTTACAAGTTGGTATCAGAGCCGTGGTTTAAGTGAACTAGGTGTCTTAGACTAGATTCCTGGACTTAAACCTTGAGAGGAGAACAGATAAATGGACTGTTAGATATATATAAGTTTGTTATTATATATGTAATCTAACGGTTTGCTGAAATTTTGAAGTATGAGAAATACACGAAGTAATCCCACTGGTGCAAATTCGTGTGGAACCGCAAGAAGTGGACCAGCCCGTTCACGCGGCTCTGTGGGACGAAGAGCAAGAGCACCAGCAAGGGAACCGGTGGGAGAAAATCCACCTGATATTCGGGCAATAGTGGAAGAAGTGGTGAGGCAAATGATGCCTACGTTAACGAATAACCCCAACCCGAGTGGCAATCCTAACCCGAGTGCAAATCCGAATCCTAGTGAAGAGGCTGCAAAAAGTGTTCATGACAGGCAGCCGGAAGATGAAAGCCAGGGAGAAAGTCGGGCCCGGGCAGTGAAAGAAACACAAGGAGGGGAATCCTCTACAAAGAAAGTTGGGTGTACGTATAAAGCCTTCCTTGGTTGTAAACCAAAGGAATTCTCGGGGACAGATGACCCAGTCAAAGCTATGGAATGGATCATGCATATCGAGAAGGTGTTCCGAGTAAGCAAATGTGCGGATGATGATAAAGTGGAATTTGCCACGTACCAACTCACAAGCAGTGCACTACACTGGTGGCAAATCTACTACAAATCACTGAATCTTGATCCAACCCAATCAGTACCGTGGGAACAGTTCAAGAATAAGTTCAATGAAGAATATTGTTCTGAAGTAGCAATAAAGCAATTGGAGGATGAATTCCTGCATCTGGAACAGGGTTCCCGATCTGTTCAGGAATATACTCTTAGCTTTCTGGAGAAAGCTAGGTTTGCGGAACACCATATCTATACCGAAAAGAGAAAGATCGATAAGTATGTCTGGGGGTTGACGACCCGAATTAGAGAAATAGTGCAACCGCTGAAACTACCTACTTTCCGGCAAGTGGTGGATCGAGCCACAGAAAGAGAAACAGAATTGAAGCGACAAGAAAACGAAAAGAAAGTTTTGGAAACGAAACGAAAGGAGGAAGACCAAGGTTGTACGCCACAGAAAAAGTCGCAACAATCCGGGTCTAGGGGAAAAGGCCAGAAATATGAAGGAAAGTGGTGTGAAAAATGCAGAAAAAGGCACACGGGCAGTTGTCGTAGTGATACTGGGTCAGTTAGCTGCCGAAATTGTGGAAAAACGGGTCATCTTACACGGGACTGTCGGGCGGATCGTAGGTGTTTCCAATACGGGGCTACGGATCATATTCGCCTGAACTGTCCCCAATTGAAATCTTTAGCATACAGTGAAAGACCCAGAGATGATCAAGTGGGAAAGAAAGAAGAGTCGAAGAACAGGGGACGACCAGTGGCCTCGCGAGCTTTCCAGATGACTGTGGAGGAAGCCCGTGAGAAGACAGATGTGGTGACAGGTATCTTCACTCTTAATTCCATACCTGTATATGTTATTTTTGATCCGGGGGCTACACACTATTTTGTATCGGAGTCTTTGCTGTCCCGCCTGAATGTACCATTAACTCCTATGGATGAAAGCTTGGAAGTAGTTATAGCGGATGGTAGATATGTTTGGGTTTCCGAACACCTGGAAGGTTGTCAGCTTAAAATCTACGGGACCGTTTTCCCTATAGATTTGAAGCCGATGACTACCAATGAATTTGGTGTAATTGTGGGTATGGATTGGTTAGCAACGAATTATGCTAACATGGATTGCAGAAATAAAAGCATTACAGTCTTGTCACCGGATGGGGAATGGATGAAGATTCAGGGTGAACGACCTCGGTTGAGAATGCCAGTTATCTCCTTTGCTCAAGCCCGAAGTTGTATCAGTAAAGGAGGGATATCCTATTTGGCTTATGTATCGGTGGCTCAACCGATTAAAGTGGGGGTAGCGAATGTAAACGTGGTAAATGAATTCCCAGATGTGTTTCAAGATGAACTTCCAGGGTTGCCACCAGATCGACAGGTTGAGTTCACGATTGAACTGATTCCAGGAGCTGCACCTGTTGCCCGAGCTCCATACCGATTAGCACCTTCAGAGATGGTGGAACTGCGAAAGCAACTGGAAGAACTGTTAGACAGGGGTTTCATCAGACCGAGTACATCGCCTTGGGGAGCCCCTATCCTGTTTGTTAAGAAGAAAGATGGGTCAATGCGCATGTGTATTGACTACCGGGAATTAAACAAGATCACAGTGAAGAACAAGTACCCGCTACCCAGAATAGATGACCTGTTTGACCAGCTACAGGGAGAATCTTATTTTTCTAAGATTGACCTGAGGTCGGGTTACCATCAACTGAAGATTCGAGAATTTGACATTCCAAAGACAGCTTTCCGAACGCGATACGGTCATTATGAGTTTTTGGTGATGCCTTTTGGGTTAACCAATGCTCCAGCCGTATTCATGGATCTTATGAACCGGGTGTGTCGACCGTTCCTTGATACCTCGGTAATCGTATTTATAGATGACATCTTGGTGTATTCGCGAAGCCAAGCCGAACATGAAGTGCACATGCGACAAGTGTTGGAGTTGCTTCGCCGGGAGAAGTTGTATGCAAAATTCTCCAAGTGTGAATTCTGGCTAAGAGAAGTCCAGTTTCTTGGCCATGTAATCAATGCCGAAGGGGTGAAGGTAGATCCAGCAAAGGTTGACGCCGTGATGAAATGGGAACCGCCTAGAAGTCCCACTCAGGTACGAAGTTTTCTTGGTTTGGCAGGCTATTACAGAAGATTTGTTGAGAATTTCTCCTCGATAGCTGCTCCGTTGACCAAGTTGACCAAGAAAGGTGAAAAGTTCACGTGGGCCGAAAAACAACAAGAAGCATTCCAGAAGTTGAAACAAGCTTTATGTGAAGCACCGGTGTTGGCTTTACCACAAAATGGAGAAGAGTATGTGATCTACAGCGATGCTTCTAGAATTGGTCTTGGGTGTGTTCTAATGCAGAAAGGTCGGGTCATATCCTATGCGTCCCGTCAATTAAAAGATGCCGAGAAGAAGTATCCAGTTCATGATCTGGAACTAGCTGCGGTGATCTTAGCATTGAAGCTGTGGAGGCATTATTTATACGGTGTAAAGTTTGTTATTTACACGGATCACAAGAGCCTGAAGTATTTATTTGATCAAAAAGAGCTTAATATGAGACAGCAAAGGTGGATGGATCTGTTGAAAGACTTTGATTGTGAAATTCAGTACCACCCTGGCAAGGCGAACGTGGTGGCAGATGCTCTAAGCAGAAAAGAAGCTCCTTTGAAAGTTACATCCGCGTGTTTGGGTGTAGCGAGTCGATTACCAGAATTGATTCGTTCAGCACAAGAAGAAGCGTGTAAGCCGGAGAATGTAAAAAGCGAAAGAATGGTTGGATATTTGAAGCATCTGGAAGAAAATGCTCAGAAATTGAAGACCTTCAGAGGTCGAATATGGGTCCCAAAACAAGGAGAAGCGCGGAATCTGCTTCTAGAAGATGCGCATTTCATTCGATATGCAGTTCATCCGGGCAGTACCAAGTTGTATCAGACGTTAAAACCGTTGTAATGGTGGCCTGGAATGAAGAGGGACATTGGAAGATATGTGGAAAGATGTTTGACGTGTCTACAAGTTAAGTCAAATCATCAAAAACCGTACGGGGAAATACAACCATTGCCGGTTCCAGAGAAGAAATGGGACCATATTACCATGGATTTTATGACAAAGTTGCCGCGGACACCGCGAGGTTATGATTCTATATGGGTGATTGTTGATCGATTGACCAAATCGGCACAGTTCATACCATATAAAGAAAAGTACAGAGTAGATCAACTAGCGAAAATCTGCATAGATGAGGTGATTTGTCGGCATGGATTCCCAGCATCGATTGTATCTGACCGAGATTGTAGATTTACTTCCCGGTTTTGGCAAAGTCTACAAAAGCAATTGGGTACAAAGGTACTTATGAGTACTGCATACCATCCGCAGACCGATGGTCAGAGTGAAAGAACAATCCAGACTTTGGAAGACATGCTGAGGACTTGTGTCATAGACTTTGGTGGAAGTTGGGAAGATCATTTGCCTTTAGTGGAATTTGCGTACAATAACAGCTATCATTCCAGCATTCAGATGGCCCCGTATGAAGCCTTGTATGTGTAACGACCGTTTTTCAAAAAAAAAAAAACAAAAAGTGAATAGTACTCCGGCGGCGTGAATAGTGCTCGCGACGCGACGTGAATAGTGCTCGCGACGCGAGGCCCGAAAAAGGCTTCTAGAGAGGTGCGCGATGAGGTAAGTGCTTACGTAATGGTCACGACGCGACCGGGGGTCCGTCGCGACGCGAAGAGGGTCCAGAGGCCTATAAATAGGTGTTCCAAGCCTCATTTTAACTCACAACACACACCAAACACATATACGATATAGAGGAGTGTTCTGGTAAGGAAAATACGGTGAGGAAGGATGATGGAAGGTGAGAAACGAGCGGTAGCTGATAACGAAGTGCTCGGGAAGTGTTGGAAGAGCGGAACGGGAAACGTGCCAAGGCTTTGCTCAAACGCCAATCTCAGGTGAGTAATCGCTACCGTATCTCCCTAATAGTTTATATGTATTAAACTATAAAATACGAGGGGTGTAATAAACTATTTCCTATAATTCATAATTCCAAAAGTAATGCAGATTGATTTACTTACGAGGACGGTGTCTAGGCTGATTACTTGGGATCTGGTTGTTGGATTTTCCGAAAGGCTAAAATGCTGAAAGGATCCTGCCACCCCAACTAATCTTCTACCTGGCCGTTCTTTATTTGATAAATCATGGAGCATCATGTTGGAATTATTGAAGGGAAATACAAAGCAGTATAATTAAAGTATTATAATAATACTTGGGTGGGAAACAGTCATGTTATCGTGAGGATGAGTTCGAGGTATACACCCGAAAGTATCACAAGATGATACTGAGAAGAGTGAATAAGTAATTATATATAATACATGTCAAGGGACGGCATGATTTACCATATATTAATAAAACACGAGGTAATCATAGATGTATTATGACCATACCTATATGAGAAAGCCGTTAAGTGAGTGGGTATACCGTGAAACGGTATAAGAATTCGTGAAAACTAAATACCAAATAATAAATAAAAGAGGTGACAGGAGCTAAAGACGTGAGTCGTGACGATGTAAGATAAGACTGTGTGGGACAGTCTAATAGTAAGTATCAGTGGGTGATAATGTATAGCGAGCGACGTCGGGTAATACGGTAGTTTCACAGTGTGAATTACGAGTCGGAAAGGACTGTGAAGCTGACAGGAACGGTGATCCTGTAACGTGTGTGACCATATAGGTCATACTGTGATTAGATTACTCACTAAGCTTTATAGCTTACCCCTTTATTTAATGTGGTTTTGCAGGATAGGTAACGCTTGGCTTGGATCATGGGACGATCCCTAGTGATATTATCTTGTAAATTCCAGGCTGAAAAACCGGGCGTTACAGTATGGAGCACCGTGCCGTACTCCGACCTGCTGGACTAAAGTTGGGGAAAAGCCGTTGGCTGGACCCGAAATTGTAGCACAGACTGAAGAAAAGATCAAACTGATACGCGAAAATTTGAAGGTAGCTCAGAATAGACATAAACAGTATGCGGACAAACGGGTGAAACCAATAGAATTCCAAGTAGGGGACATGGTAATGCTCAAGGTATCCCCTTGGAAAGGCCTAATTCGTTTTGGGAAGAAAGGGAAGTTGAGTCCTCGCTTCATTGGACCTTTCCGTATATCCCAAAGAGTTGGAGCCGTGGCGTATCGATTGGAGTTACCTGATGAACTTCATGGTATACATGATGTATTCCATGTGTCCCAATTGAGAAAAACGTTGTTTGATGAGTCTCAACATATATCTCTTGCTGGAATTGAAGTGGATGAAAAGTTGAGATACCCGGAACAACCCGAGAGAGTGTTAGACCGCAAAATAAGACAGCTGCGAAATAAGAAGATCAGTATGGTGAAAGTACTTTGGCGTCATCACAAAGGTTCCGACATGACGTGGGAGACCGAAAGTGAAATGAAGGAGAAATACCCTCAACTTTTTGTATGATTTCGGGGACGAAATCTCTTAAAGGAGGGGAGAATTTGTAACGCCAAAACATGTTATTATGTAATTATAATAAAAAGGGCAAAATGGTCATTTTACCTTAGAAGGGCAATTTGGTCTTTTGGAAAGAAAAGGGCTTGTATTGTAATAATATTTTGAGTCTTGGACTTAAAATGTTATAAAAATCTGATTTTGTCATTTAGATTGTAAATGGTGGCAAAATTTTAAGAAATGCAATTTCAAGGACCAAAATACAATTCTTGGAGGTATAAAAGGGAACCCTTGTGCAGATTTTTAGCACTTACGGGAGAAGTTCTAGGTGCATTTTCTGCAGAGGATTTGAAGAAGTTCTTGAAGATTGAAGCTTGTAACTTGATTTTGGCTTCAAAGGGTAGAATTGGAAGTTTGAAAGGTTAGTATTTCAAGTTCTTGTCTAGTTGTTCTTGATGAGTTTTGTAGAACTCAAAAACTGCATTTGCAGTTATAATTGTGTGGTTAAAATGGTTAGATACTTCCATTAAGTCATAATAATAAGGGCTTAATTCAAGAAAATGGAAGTAGATTATTATTTTGGATGAATTTGAAGTTTTGGGGTTGTTAGAACTAAGAACCCTAATTCTTCATATGATTGATTGAGTGTGTTTTGGGGGTTAAAAACCTTGTTAAAATGTAAGGTTTTAGCCTAGGAATAAACCCCAAACGATTAAGAACAACATTAAGAACTTATAGACAAAAACTGCAAGCTACAGTGCACAAATCGCGACTGCCCAGGAGGCTGTACTGGCGCAGGGCACAGTGCGCCTCCAAGGCAGGGGCCAAGCAGGGGATCAAAAATGCTAACTTTTGTTTGGCTTGTCCGATTTAGCTCAAACTTGAACCGTAGGTTCGTTATGGTCTGAAAAGTTTGGGAAAATTTTTATATTGATTTTTCGACCCCTCGGGGGGCACTGTAGGTCGATCCGAATGCCTCGGTGAATAGTAAAATTTATAAAAAGTTAGTAAACGGAAAGTTTATTAACTAGACATTGTTTATAATGATATTGTATTGAACTCTATTGCATTAGAGTTAATTGGAGTGGTTATTAACCTATAATCATTTTGATAATAAATGGAATTATAGGTACGGGACAAAATCCTACGGATTTCATTTCAAGGCAAGGAACAACAAACACTAGTTGTAGCAAACCTTCAGGTGAGTAATCTCACTGTTATCCGGTGTGATATTTGTTAAAAGAGCAGCTGCAGATGGAAATGATTTTGGGGACAAATTTTGACAGATTATATGATTTGATATACGACAAGACCAGATAAGCCGTGAGTCTGTTATAGACAAGAACGGAGCTGTGAGTCAATATATCTATGTAAACTGTGATATGACAAGACCAGATAAGCCGTGAGTCTTTAATATACAAGAACGGAGCTGTGAGTCAAACTTATATAGACAAGACCGGATAAGCCGTGAGTCTAGGCAACAACGGGCTAACCCGTGAGCCAAGGCAACAACGGGCTAACCCGTCAGCCATATTTGATTTTGTATTGCATGATAATACATATTTGACTTTGTATAGAGAATTTTATTCTTATACATGTTATTCTTGATTTGATTACTCATTGGGCTTTATAGCTCACCGTTATTTGATATGTCCCTGCAGGTGAGCGTGATCCCGCGAAAGGAAAAGATAAAGTCCGTGACTGAGGACTTAGGATCTTGAAGTGACAGCCCGGCTTAGAGAATGTATAATATTTTATGTATTGTATTTCGTGATACTCTTGTACTCGTATTGTATTAACTAATACCCCCTACTTATGTTTTATTTGTAAAATATTTGGTTTGAAAAATGAAAAATTTTTGGGGGTGTTTTTGGTTAATAAGTCGGGTGTTACAATAGAAATCCTAAGAATTTTGTGGCCTCTCCTCCCCATCTCTTCCTTGTGGATCTACTTCGTAAACCATAAAATAAGGTTTCTTGTTCTGCAAGCAACAAGCTATTCTACTTCAACGGGTATTGAATCATTGTCTTTGGTGCGACTACATTAGAGGGGTTCTGGTTTGGGCCATGTTCGTCCTAGATACTTCATAGATATACACTAAAAAGGTAACCATTGATCTTCTATATTAGATTTACAGTTGCAACTCGCATGTTCTTGTGATCCGTGGGACGATACGGTTTTTAATTATTGCTTCCGTTGCGTATGTTTGTATTGTTACCGTATCCCAACAATGGTATCAGATGCACTTGAACATGATTTTGCACTGTTTGAAACTATTCTGGATTGAGGTTTCCTGTAAATATATGGTTTTTTCAAAAATTCGTTTTGTTCATCTGACATGTCGCGATCTTGGTGTGACCGCGTTGCGACCTTTGAGCCTAGTAGCAATCAAGTCTGCATCTTCGCGTCGCGTACATATATGTCACAACACGATTTGCTGGTCTGGTCCTGATCAACTGGTTTCGTCGTGTCACTATTTACCCTGTCTCGTGTCGTGTTGGGTCAAACATATCTGCTCAACATCGAGTTTCACTGTTTGCTCACGCCGCGGTACTATTTCCTTTGCGTTACGATGGTTGAACATCAAAGAACAAATTAATTGCAAGATCAAAACAGTTTTAGGTTCAATTAAATAGTGTAATTCTGTCATATTGCACCAATGTTTTGATTCATTGCGTATTTGGTGTTTAAATGATTTGAGCATGAAAGTCATTTGAACATTTATATATACAATGTGTTTAGTAACAAAGATCATTCTTTTATATCAATGTGTATGCTTTTGGATCTTAATCAAGGGATTTTCCCATAAAAGTCCCTAAGTTTGTTAAGTTTCGTCGGATATGTCCCTCCATCGAATTTTGGTTCATTTATGCTTGATATTTGGGGAGAAAAGAACTGAATCGCCATTTAGCAGGTAAAATCCCAGTTTCCCGGTAACATTGCACCCTTAATCGAAGTCGTTAGTCATTAAAAGGTTACGACTTCATTACTCACCCCTTAATCGAATTGATTACAGTCTACAAGGATCTAGGGTTCCGTTTGTTCTGTTCGATCTACATACGGTATGCTATAAATGTTATTCCACACAAAATTCTAAGGTTTATTCTTTCTTGTAATAACTTTGTGAAAGGTTGAATTTATGTAGGTGGTAAAGAATGTATTCGTCAAATGAAGATTGGAATGACCCATCTGCTACGGTGAACGATGCATTCACTGGCTTGAATAAGATGTATTTTGAACTTCATGGAATCTACATCGATCATGAACCAGAGAATGAATTTGTTAGCTCACTTGACAAGTGTAAGGACACTTTCCTGAATGTATTACTTAATGATGCTAACTTACAAAATGCAAGTATGTCTGATGAAATGAGAGCACACATCTACCATTCTAATAACTGGGAAAGTGATGAAGAGCATGAGGAATTAGTAAAATTGAACTACAGGGTTCATGATCCTAACATCAGATGGGACAAAGTAGAACTAAAACTTGGTGATATTTTTGAATCCCTCGCTCAACTAAAGTTTTGTATCGCAAATTATGTTGTGGCCTATGGGTATCGGATATACTTTAAGAAGTGTGACAGTGTAAGAAATTGTTGCTAAATGTGGAAAATGAATGAAGAGAATTCATGCCCTTTCAGATTGCATGCTGCTTGGATGTACAAAGAAATGTCATTACAGATCAAAACTATGAATCCTTCACATAAATGTTCCAGGTTACTCAAGTTTGGTTCAATTGTGTCCCATAAATGGATTGAGAGACATTATAAGACTGAGATTTGAAAATAAACCAAAGATTAAACTCAGGGACATGATAACTGATATCAAGCAGAAGTTCAGATGCCAAGTGTCTATTAGGCAATGTAGGAAGGCAAAAAGATGGGCCAAAGATTTGATTGAAGGTAAGTTAGCTGAGCATTATGCAAGGATATGGGACTATTCCCATGATCTATTGAGATCAAACCCTGGGTCTACTTGCCTAGTTGGTGTAACCTGCAATCTTAATGGAAAGAATTATTTCCACAGATTTTATATTTGTTTTAAGGCTTTAAGCAATTGCCGGAAAATAGGGTGTAAAAGAGTGATCGGGCTAGATGGATGCTTCTTGAAGGGGGAGGTTAAAGGTGAACTGTTAACAGTAAATCGAAGGGATCCAAACAACCAAGTTTATCCTATAGCTTGGGCTGTGGTGGATGTAGAAAATAAACCAAATTGGATATGGTTTTAAGAGCTTTTAAACAATGATCTAACCTTGGACGGTGGTTGAGGGTTGGTTATCATATCAGACCAACATAAGGTACCCTTTATGCATCTTCTTTTTATTAATGCACTTAATTTTACTTTAATGTTTAATTCAACTTATGTTACAGTGCTTGCTTGAAATTGTGAAGAACATTTTGACATACGTTGAGCACATGCAGTGTGCTCGACACATGTATGCAAACTTCAGGAAGGCCTACACAGGCTAGGAATTAAAAAGACTTTTCTGGGTTGCAGCCATGAGTTGTGTAGAAGGTGACTTCAAGAGAAATATGGTTGAAATTAAGAAGAAAAGCCCTGGTGCATATAAGTATCTGAAGTCCAAAGAGCCAAAAACATGGTGTAGAGCTTACTTAGGTGTAGGGTATGCCTGTGAAGCTGTTGAGAATGGAATCTTAGAATGCTTCAACTCTATTGTAATACCGTGTTTTTAAATTATAGAGATTTTGAGTTAATCTTGGTGTGATTAAGATTAATTAGGTTCTTGTATGAGTTTGGGTGATTAAAAACCCAATTGAGTAAAGTTTGGAGTTGAAATATACCAAAGCAGGCTACACGGGTCATGTATGGTCACACGGGTCGTGTAACATTCCTTAAGAAAGCATGCAGTAAGCCTTTCAGATCTACACGGGGCGTGTGAGCCTACACGGGGCGTGTAGGATTTGTTCAAGAAGCAGTCCGTGGGCAAAACAGACCTACACGGGTCGTGTAGGTCTACACGGGTCGTATAGGCCTGACATCCCTATATAATGTGCAGAAAATGCTCATTTTGGGAAATATACACCCAAATTCGATTTCAGAGCATTCTAAGGCGATTTTCTGCCAAATTGAGCCAGGAGATGCGTAAGGAAGAGTAAGGAGACTTCAATCTAACCCCGTAAAGGTGCTCTTGATTCCTAAATCATCAAGGTGAGTAATTTCTTGATTTTAGGGTTTTGAAACCCTAACTTTCAATTTCATGATTTTTCCATATATTGTTATATATGTTGTTAGTAGATTGTTAGTAGATGCCTTTGGAGTGATTTGTGAGATTATTGTCGAGTTTCTACGGTTGAATTAGTAGAACCGCGAATTTGGGGGTTTCGGTAAATATTGAGTTAATATTACCGTTTATACTCTTTTGTTTCCTCTTTTGATTTATATATCTTTGAGATAGATATAATTGAGATGATTGTGGATATTGGAGAATTGATTTATACTATGGTGAAATAACCAAGTCTTGCGAACAGGAGCCCGGTACGCGTAATTCGGTGGTTCCAAACACTAAGTTGTTATCAGGTGAGTACTCTTATGTACTTGAGTAGAATTCTACCTTGTGGTAAACTGAGTATATATATATATATATATATATATATATATATATATATATATATATATATATATATATATATATATATATATATATATATATATATATATATATATATATATATATGTGAGGTTGTTATTGTCGTAATCAAATTGTGGAGTAAATTGTTATCTGTGAATAACAACAACCGAGTTGAACATACATATTGATTGTATAAACTGAGTAGATGTTAGTGTAGTCACATTAAAGAGTTTTGAGTCAAATTGCATAGCCATGAGGGTTATTGAGCTGAAATAGAGTTGGAGTGATTATGTTATCTGTGGATAACAAGAGATGAGTTGCAACCTATATTGAGTATAACAGTAGAGTATGTGATAAATTGGTTGAGTTAAAGAGTCTTTGAGTTTAATTGTTACAGGCATGAGAATTGCTATGATTGAGTATAAGTTGGTTGTTAAAAATGAATATATGTGAGAATGTGGTCGAGTTACGAGTAGTACTAAGTGTGGTATTTTTATTGAATTGATGTTATTAAATATTAGCTGGTATTTGTAAAGCTAATATGTTTGTAGATTTCGGAGTTAAGAGAAAGTGGATAATTGCTAATGAGATTAGCAAAAGAGAATGATAAAGATATTTACTGAGAGGGATTACTAGAGTGTAATTGAGATTACTCACTAAGCTTTATAAGCTTACACTTGAGTTGTATGTTGTTTTGTAGATATCTGTAGCTGTGATAGGGGAAGGCATGTGATAAAGAGAGACAGACGACTTAGAGCCTGTCCTTTAGTTGTAATATATTTATTTGTAATGCCTGGTCAAATTTGTATGGACCTTTTTGTGTAATTAATTATGTTGATAACATCTTGTTTCCATGGTTTGAGTACAAGTATGCCCATTTTGATGTGTTATTGTTTGAAAATTTTTGGGTGTACCTTGTATGAGAACCCGGGCATTACAAGTTGGTATCAGAGCATGGTTTAAGCGAACTAGGTCTTTGAGTGTGGAGTCCTAGACTTAAACCGAGAAGAGAAAGACCCCCTATCACATGCTTGGAAAAGATATTGCTACAGATGTCAGTGTATTAGTTGAGTATAACTTTTCTGTTATAATTATTATTTGTTATATTCTGTGTGTGAATATAGATATGGAGACAGATGAGGACGATTTGATGAATTGGTCAGAGCTGGTTGGACCAATAGTGGATGATGAGATGAGATTTTAGCCGATATGAGATATCAGCTAACGAGGAGACAAGAACTTCAATTGATAATGAGATGTCAACTGAATGCGAGATGAGATACTAATTGAGATGAGATTGCAGCTGATTGCGAGATTCCAGCTAATGATGAGATGAGATTCCGGATGAGGCGAAATTTCAACAGATAATGAGAAAGAGTATGAGCATAAGTTGAGCATGAGCTAAGAGTTGAGACATGTGAGTGTAGTCGAGTACACTCAAGAGTTGAGATCCGAAGTATGCGAGTTTCAGCTAATGAGAAGACAAGATTTGTTGCTATGAGGTATGTAAGTAATTTTACTTAACATGTTAGTTGTAACGCGTTGCAAATATTTAATTGTTAATAATACATGTAGTAGAATATGTGTGAAATGTTTGGACACATAAAAGATCAATTGAAATTACATGTGTTAAAAAATTGTGGTTATAAAGTGTAGTAGTTGGCATTGAGATGAGAATCTCATGTCCATTTGAGGTAAGATTTATATATCACATAACGAGTGCTTTGTGATTATGTATAACTGAGATTATAAGTGGTTGCTTGACGAGTACTTAGCAACCATGAAGAATTGTGTATAAAGAATATATATACATGGTGAAAAATATATATAAATTTTGATATTGTATATATATATATATATATATATATATATATATATATATATATATATATATATATATATATATATATATATATATAGTGTTGTTATTTCACAGATGTGATGAGACTTCTATGTACGAGTACTTTGTGGTTGAGACCACATGTATTGTGGGGCCACATAACTAGTACTTATGATTGATCAAAATGAATGGCTGAGATAGCCAAAAGAGTATGAGTTGAGAAAGACGGTGAGTGTGTAGTTGATTGCACACTATAACTGATTATGAGTTGACATGTTGAGAGTTGAATTGTGTGGTTTGGAGTTGTCACATAATGAGATATTTGCAACAGAGTTGTCAGAGGACATTTGAGTAACTACATAAAGAGTACCTTATGGTTATAATTGAGAGAACCTAGAGTGGTTCAAATAGGTCTTATTGGCCTAGGGATTGCGTTAATTGTCGAGTAAAAGTGGTTGAGACCACATATGTTGTGGGGCCACATATTGAGTAAATGTGATCGAGACCACATATTCGGTGGGGTCACATATTGAGTAAATGTGATTGAGACCACATATTTGGTGGGGTTACATATTGAGTAAACGTGATTGAGACCACATATTTGGTGGGGTCACATATTGAGTAAACGTGATTGAGACCACATATTTGGTGGGGTCACATATTGAGTAAAGGTGGTTGAGACTATATATATTGTGGGACCACATAGCGAATAAACGTGGTGGAGACCACATATTCTGTGGGGCCACGTATTGAGTAGTTGAGGTTAAGATCACATATTTTTGTGAGAGCACATAACAAGTACCTTGTGGTTGGAGTAATGAAAATTGTTATGACTCGAACAAAAGGAGGAGTGACGGTGAGTCTATATGACTCGAGACCGTAGTGGAGACTCGCTAGAGTCAAAGAGGAGATGGATTCAAATCGGAGAATGGTACGAGCTACCATGATCTGATCAGAGGACGGTCCGAGGTACCGTGAGATAGTGTTGAATGATGAGACCAAAGCATGGTACGAGGTACCAAGAGTTGAGGCAGAGTGGTGCTATAGTGGTTGTGCTTGTGTGTAAACAGGCATGTACTTTATGATGATGCGGAGTAATGAGACATGTACTATCCTTGCGTGCGGATAGATATGAACGTCGCGGTAAACTTGTGTGGATTGAAACCTACGGGTTGAGAAGAGGACAAATCAGAGGCTGAGTAACAGTATATAGGTATTGTGAGATAATACAATGAGTAATACTGTTGAGAAGTGTTGTTATGAGTATGTGTGTTTATCATGTAATAGTGTTACGAATGTGTGAGATTTCTTGCATGTCGAGCGAGATAGAGTTGTGTAACCACATGATGAGAAAATATGAGTGAAAAGAGTAAAAGAGTAATTGTAGTTGTGATTAATAGGATTCGTTCCTTAATAATCAAACCAATTACTGCCAATGAGAAAAATATGTGAATGTCGAGATGAAAATACTATTTATTCGGATGAGATGATGAATAGTAGATTTTATTATAATGATTTTGAGTTCTTTTCTTGAGATTAATGAGTAAGTAGAATAATGAGATATGATCTCACCGTAGAGATTACGGTATTAGATATAATGATATTGAGTCGTGTGTAGAGATTACGGTGAGCCGTATGTATGACCTATTTGTGTCATTCGGATGAATTAGAGATTGATGTGATAATGACGAAGAGGTGGTGAGAATTTATGCGGTTGTGTTGAGAATTTATTTGATAATAAATTATCGAGTTTAATAGAGTAAATGATTTATTGAGAATATGATGTGGATTATCCACATAAGAGATGATATAATAAGCGAGTACATCGAGAGAAACAACATGAGGTATGTTGTTGAACTGAGATGAAGAGGAGCCATTTTGGCGAGAGATTGTTAACAGTATATTGGGTGAACACCTAATATATGTGCTGAAGTGAAAGTAGAGATAGATGAGATTTTGAGGAGGCATGAGTGAAACATGAGATAGTTTCTAATATTTTTTTTTGATGTTATCTTTGGGTTGATGAGTCGTATGATGTGAGTGAGACATTTGAATGTCTGTGTGTTTTATGTTGTATGAGTGTTTCTCCAACCCTGATCGATGAGAATGTGCAAATAGGAGGATTCAATAACTGTGAGTTATTATTGGAGGAGTAAACTGAGAGACAATTAATGTGAAAGCGATGAGACCAATTTTCTTATTGAGTTAGAATTAACCGTTTCATGGAGATTTGAAATCATTGTGGACAGATGGCAAATAATGATAGTGGTTGGAGTATCACTTGAAGAGTGAGGTGACATAGCTTGTTGTTAACAATACCATAGCAAAGTGTGTGGCCTGAAAGAGTGAGTATTTTTCCTACGTAGCAGTGATGATAGCCAATATGACTATAGAGATCATCTCGTGAGGATGATGGCGGGTATTACCTATATTATGAATAAATGAGATGCGACAGTATGTACAAGTCATATGAGCTGACGAGAGGATAATATCATTGTCATACGTAATGTTAAATTACGGTGGTGAGATGGTTGTATAAACCCTACCTATTCCAAGAGATTCTGAGGACGGAATCTTTTGAAGGGGGTAAGAACTTGTAATACCGTGTTTTTAAATTATAGAGATTTTGAGTTAATCTTGGTGTGATTAAGATTAATTAGGTTGTTGTATGAGTTTGGGTGATTAGAAACCCAATTGAGTAAATTTTGGAGTTGAAATATACCAAAGCAGGTTACACGGGTCGTGTAACATTCCTTAAGAAAGCATGCAGTAAGCCTTTCAGACCTACACGGGGCGTGTGAGCCTACACGGGGCGTGTAGGATTTGTTCAAGAAGCAGTCCGTGGGCAAAACAGACCTACACGGGTTGTGTAGGTCTACACGGGTCGTGTAGGCCTGACAGCACTATATAATGTGCAGAAAATGCTCATTTCGGGAAATATACACCCAAATTCGATTTCAGAGCATTCTAAGGCCTGACAGCACTATGTAAGGAAGAGTAGGGAGACTTCAATCTAACCCCGTAAACGTGCTCTTGATTCCTAAATCATCAAGGCGAGTAATTTCTTGATTTTGGGGTTTTGAAACCCTAGCTTTCAATTTCATGATTTTGCCATATATTGTTATATATGTTGTTAGTAGATTGTTAGTAGATGCCTTTGGAGTGATTTGTGAGATTATTGTCGAGTTTCTACGGTTGAATTAGTAGAACCGCGAATTTGGGGGTTTCGGTAAATATTGAGTTAATATTACCGTTTATACTCTTTTGTTTCCTCTTTTGATTTATATATCTTTGAGATAGATATAATTGAGATGATTGTGGATATTGGAGAATTGATTTAGACTATGGTGAAATAACCAAGTCTAGCGAACAAGAGCCCGGTATGCATAATTCGGGGGTTCCAAACATTAAGTTGTTATCAGGTGAGTACTCTTATGTACTTGAGTAGAATTCTACCTTGTGGTAAAATGAGTATATATATATATATATATATATATATATATATATATATATATATATATATATATATATATATATATATATATATATATATATATATATATATATATATATATATATATATGTTAGGTTGTTATTGTCGTAATCAAATTGTGGAGTAAATCTATACTATACTATAAACCATATATAAATTACAACCCCTAATGCACAATTGTCTTAATGTCTTAAAAATGTACAACTAATTTAAGCTTTAATAAATCAGATCTGATTTTAACCGTTGATGATATTCTTAAATCAATCTGAACCTTTGAAATTTGAGATCCACACAAACAATTTTAAACCAATAGAAATACTTTATTTCAAATTTCAAATTTCAAATTTCAAATCTCTAAAAATCACACTATAAATCAACACACTATCCAAACAAATCTTTACACCAATTTTTTTTTTTTGCTCTAAAAATTGGTGTTATGAAGATACTAAACTTTGTAGTTTTTGTTGTTTGCAGGTATGAATCAATTTACAGAATAAATATACAAGTTATAAATCAGGATACCACCACCAGCTTTGTACTTTTTGTTGTTTGCAGGTATGAATCAATTTACCTGAATACATGTTGTTTGCCAGTATGAATCGATGAACTATGGTGTTATTTTAAATTTTTATCTGATGAATAGTTGAATTACAAGAAGAAAACTGCTAATAATTTATTAACCAAATGAATTCATGTTTCAAATTCTTTTCTGTCCTAACTTTTATCTTTTTTCATTTACAGGAAGTAAACAGATGCTATCAACAAAAAAAATCATAAAATGAAAAGGCCACCCTTTCTACTTTGCTATTTTTGAAAAAAGATAGATGATCTTTATTAAAAAAAATAAAGCATCAACAAATATGAGTTAGAAATCTGCAACAGGTTTTACTTCTTTAAAATAAAATTTTGAAAATCTGGGGATGTGAATATGACATAAACAATAGATCACATTTATCTTAAACTAAACTCAAAAGACTTTGATTTTTCTATGATAAATTGGCATACACACATCAAAAACTTCACAGTAATAAGAATATACACAAATCCTTTTTCTGAAAAATACCAGAAACATAACTAGAAAAATCTAAAATCAACATACGAACATTTAAACCGAAAACTTCAACCATGAAAATCAGTAAAGCCCGAGACTTGAACCAACGAAAAATAAGATCTTAAGAAATTGAAAGTGTAGAACAAAAATCAGATCCAAAATGTTTCAAACAGAAATCAGATATCAAAAAGCTAATTTAGTCGAGACGAGATCCCGAGAAGGAGGTCGAAACCCGGAGAAGGAGTTCGAAACCTTGAATCGGATCCAATCGGTTCCATTGAGCTCCAAAATCTGAATAAAACAGAAACAGAAATCAGATCCAATCGGTTTCATGGATTTAGGGTCGGAATCCCGACCTAATGTGTGATGCGAGAAGAAACCAACTGCAGGTAACGGTCGTGTATTCTGGAGGAGACGACACCATGATGTTGCAGTCAGAAACCGGTCTGTAGTCTTTAGAATAGTCTTTAGAAATCGACAGCTTCAATCGGAGAAGGAGACCCTGATAAACTTTTAGAACTCGGTCAAATCAAACACACACACACCGATTGCAAGTGTGCGTGCGCGATTATGGATTTCTAGCCGCGTAGAAGGTACAACATCGAGATTCAGAGAGTGAGTCTGAAATCAAAAATCGATTAGGGGAAAAACAAAGATGAGACCCACGATCGGTCCATCTGGTTCACGAGTTTTTAGCAACAAGTCGACCGGTGGTGGTCAGTAATCGGAAATCCAGCAGCAAGTCGACCGGAGAAGGAGTCACCGGCCAAAGGGTTGAAGTCGCCGGCCATTGAAGTCGCCGACAATGTGTTTGGAGGAAAAAGGGTGTGCGGCTGAAAGAGAAAGAGAAAGAGTGATTAGGTTAGAAAATGTGAAACCTAATAACACAAAGCTTATATTTTTTAAAAAACGAACAATAATACCCCTAGCTGAATTTCAAACCAAATATATTAAATATTGTGTTTTTTAATTAAAAACCCATATCTAATACGTATTAGTATTTATAAAATTATTTTTTTACATTTAATTTAAATATTTAAATTATTATTAAAATGTATAATTGATTAATATTTTTTTGATATTAGAAACTTTTAACCTATTAAATATAAATTATACTTGAAAATGATAATCGTAAAAACAATACAAAATCATTGAAAATAATATAATTTTTAACCAAAAACCAAAATTATACGTCAGTTTTTAAATTTAAAGTAACATGTTTTTCCTTTTAAATAATACAATAAATGTCACTAACGATTCTATTATTTAACTTTTATATTTTATTTAAACTTTTGTAGCCAATGTTTATGCATTTTCAAGTAGACTCATTTCGTTTGCTTAACAAAATATATTGCTTGTATAATTTCACAAGAGTTCGAGTTGATTTTGTATGGCGAGACAATCGAATAAATAGACTTATTATTATTTACCTCAACGTATGTTTCCCCCGTAATCCTACAACTTTGTAATTTTTGGCATGTTTATATTGCATAAAAAATCCTACTACAAGAAACTAACCAACATTCGAATATACACTATAATACCATTAGACATTAAACTATAACCTTAAACTTTATATTCAAAACTAAACTCAAAGCCTAGAAGCCATAACCCCAACCCAAAACAACAACTTTTTTTTATTACAAATAATAGCAATCTACTTCAACTTTTAAACCAAAACAGAAATGTCCGACGTAGTTAAACTATTTCTCGGACGAAAACAAGTTGACGTCCGCTAAAAGGAAATTAATCGCCGCTCGAAAACTAATTGTCGAAACGAACTATCGTCACCCGCCGCATTGCACTTCTATTATTTTTTTTAGTTAAATGCAAGTTCTCCTCAAACGAAATGTTTACTTTCTCTATTTTTTGGGATTATAGCATTGCACTTCTATTATTGTTGTTATTATCGCATTGTACTTTCCTTAAATGCGAGTTCTGCCCAAAATAAGTATTTACTTAGTTTTATTTTTTTGCGGATTATAGCCTTGTAGTTTTTGTTTTTTACAAAATTTGTTAGATTTAAGAATTTTTACAGTTTTGGTCCGAAAATTTGTTTTGCCACTTGCCCCTTTGTTTAGTTTGTCTTTTGTTCAGATTATAGCATTCTACTTCTATTTAACATTTCATTGCAAAAAATCACTGTATTTCCAAACCGACTTCTAAAAGTTTTTTTCCATTTTTGGTCCCACACTCTCGGGTATTTACCGTCCCCTATATCGTTGGAAAGGTAATCAATCGCCTTAAAAGAAATTAATCACTCACATATTCGCCAACTCCCCCTCCCATCTGCAACCTGAAACCTAAAAAGTAATTGCCGAAATGAAACTATTTTCGCCGCCGCATTGCGCGGGTACGCAGCTAGTTGTTATCTGTGAATAACAACAACCGAGTTGAACATACATATTGATTGTATAAACTGAGTAGATGTTAGTGTAGTCACATTAAAGAGTTTTGAGTCAAATTGCATAGCCATGAGGGTTATTGAGCTGGAATAGAGTTGGAGTGATTATGTTATCTGTGGATAACAAGAGATGAGTTGCAACCTATATTGAGTATAACAGTAGAGTATGTGATAAATTGGTTGAGTTAAAGAGTCTTTGAGTTTAATTGTTACAGGCATGAGAATTGCTATAATTGAGTATAAGTTGGTTGTTAAAAATGAATATATGTGAGAATGTGGTCGAGTTACGAGTAGTACTAAGTGTGGTATTTTTATTGAATTGATGTTATTAAATATTAGCTGGTATTTGTAAAGCTAATATGTTTGTAGATTTCAGAGTTAAGAGAAAGTGGATAATTGCTAATGAGATTAGCAAAAGAGAATGATAATGATATTTACTGAGAGGGATTACTGGAGTGTAATTGAGATTACTCACTAAGCTTTATAAGCTTACACTTGAGTTGTATGTTGTTTTGTAGGTATCTGTAGCTGTGATAGGGGAAGGCATGTGATAAAGAGAGACAGACGACTTAGAGCCTGTCCTTTAGTTGTAATAGATTTATTTGTAATGTCTGGTCAAATTTGTAAGGACCTTTTTGTGTAATTAATTATGTTGATAACATCTTGTTTCCATGGTTTGAGTACAAGTATGCCCATTTTGATGTGTTATTGTTTGAAAATTTTTGGGTGTACTTTGTATGAGAAACCGGGCGTTACATCTATCATTCTGTATGCTAGGAAAAAGCCCTTGATTACCATGCTGGAGGATATTAGAATTTACATAATGGATAGGATTGCTTACATGATTGAAAAATGTTTAAAATGGAATTCCAATGTGTGCCCAGCTGTTTTGATATATGCATGAAATTGTTGGGAAATTTTTGGGAAGTGTATGAGGTTAGTAATTCTTTTGTTAATCATCTTAATAGATATATGGCTGAAATTGTTGTTATATTAATGTTGGGAAGTTTGTCTAGAATCACATGTTTTGGTTGATAGTTCATAGTCAAGGGTCAGTGTTTGAAGCTAGAAGATCATGTGAAAGTTTCAAGGTGGACTTGGAAGGCATGTATTGTACATGTAGGCTATGGGATCTGTTTGGGATCCCATGTATACATGTTATCGCTGCAATTAACTATATCCATCAGACACAGTATGGATATATTAGTGATTACTTCTCAAAAGATAAGTTTATTGACTGCTTTCAATCAACATAAGCCCTGTCAATGGGAGGAACTTATGGGAAGAAACACATACTTGAAACCATTGCCACCAGTTGGAAGGAGAATGCCAGGTCGACCAACCACCAAGAGGAGAAGGCATCCAAGTGAAAAAGATACAAAGTTTTCAACTTCAAAAGTGAAAGTGTCAAGAACTGTCAAGTGTGGTAACTGCTTATAATATGGACATAACAAAAAGAGTTGCACAAATGAAACAAGACCAAGAGTTGCAACTGCACCAAAGAAGATAGGTAGGCCAAGAAAATTCCTAAATGAGTCTAAAATTGGCACAAATCAGTCATGGGAAAGAGTTTCATCTACTGAGCCAAATCAGGCATATGGTTCTAGGACCGAAGCATATGGTAGTAGGCCTACATTCAAAAGGAAAAAGTTGGGTGTTAGGAGACAACCTGTTAGATAACATGTAGGAAATGAACCTACTGTTGAAGAAGTTGTAGTTAATGAACCTGTTGTTTAAGACCCTATTGTTGAAGAACCTACTGTTGAAGAAGTTTTAGTTAATGAACCCGCTGTTGATGGTGGAATACATGAACATGGTTTCGAATAGGTAATATTTAGTCAAATTATAGATGATGGTGTTCAAGTTGATGACCAAACTGGAATGAAGGGGACTGGAGAAGACCAAGTTGTTGAGAGTGTGGTGAATGATGATAGCCAAGATGAGAAAGAAGAACACGAGTTCCATGAAGGTGATCCATCTGATCTTTTACCTAACAAAGTCCAGATTGCTGAGGAAGACTTAGCCTGTTACTAGAAGCAGGATACACCATGGCTGAACTTGAAGGTACTAGAGGACTACATATGCCATTGGATGACATGCCACCTGTTGAGATGGTAATTGATATTTATATGTATTTTATATCTCATAATATTTTTCATTTTGTAACTGTATTTCTTATTTTTTTTACTTACAGGATCTAGATGATGGTGAGGGACATCCAGATAAGAAAGAAGATTTTAACCGGGAAGAAGATGGTGAGGAACATCCAGATAAGGAAGCACATTCAGATAATGAAGGAGTTAAGAACTTGCCCAGGATTAGGAGGAAACATTCTGAGAGGAGTGAAAATGAAGTTGAAGAAGGCTGTGTATGATACAGATGGTGGTAGTTCCAATAGTACCACTCCTGTCATTTTGGAGTAGTTGGATAGGAAAAGGGGGAGGGGGTTATATTACTAGATTATTAGGTTAACTTGTTAGAATGATGGGATGTTTAACATGGGTATTTTTTTGCCCTATTCTTGTTCATAACTTTTGATATCCCACTATTTACAGCATCATCCAATTGTAATTTGTTGCCACGTATGTTATTAGGCTTTTTGGCACAATTGGATTATTGCTGCAATTGGCACTATGTAATGCTCACCCCTTCTAATGATATGAAAGTTTTAGCATCATACTTACTTTAATAATGAATTATAGCATCCTAGTTTCATTAACCATGTTTGTAGCATCACAATACTGATATTTGACCATCCTGTTTAGCATCAAACTTTACGTTAATTATGAATGATAGCATCCTACTTTAATTGATCGTGTTTGTAGCATCATGAATTTAATAAGTAAAAGATCAAAACTTCATGACTTTATCAGCAAATGACCCAAAAATCTATATATCATTTCAGTAAGAAAATTATAAGATTCACGTTCTACAATTAGTATAGTAATTACTTGAAAAACTATAAACTTATAAGCCTACTCTTTATCTTGTGAAAAATAAAGTATTCCACAATCAAAATCATTAAGTAATAAAACTCAATAGTTGACAAAATATTGTTTTCTAGGTGCCTATTTAAAAAGTCCACATGTACTTACCTTGAAATGTGAAGCAAGCTACCGAAGCTTCTATTGCGCCCTTGCCATTCCCTTAATCACCAACCTTCTCACCACCTAGTTAGATCACACATAATCATGTATACATATCAACGCCTAATTAACAATTTTTATATCAAGGAAGATCCTATATAAACAACTGTATCAATTGCATACACATAAACCCTTATTTAACGCTTTGTCAAAACTTCAATTCCATAACATTCAATTCCTTTCTTTATGATGTTTTGATGATAACACTCTATATCATGACTTCACCATCCAAATTAACTCCATTTTACCATGCCAAATCACATTGTTATTTGTTTACTAATCATACGATATAAATTCTTGATCATTACAATCTTCAAGTTGTTAATCTTCATGAATCAAATGATAATCACTATTAAGTCATACTTAATCCATTATAATTATAATGAAATTTAGCTCATGCATTTTATGCCTTAATGAACTGACTCAATTTCTATAATCTATTAATATTAACATCAAATAATCACAAGCGTAATGTAATGCATGTTTCCCCATGTATGGGTTTAAAGTTTTAAAGGGTTTAATGGTTAAGTATTATGAAGATGTGGCCTACGAGATGCATAGAGTGGGGTACGTGGCCCGTAGGAGGGTTTTTATCAGCATGTGGAACACAAATTGTTGCGGCGTGACCAACCATGCTTCACGGTGCAACGCCGCCAGAATGCAAAACCCTAATTTTTCGAGCCTTGAGTGCTATTTAAGGACACTAACTTTCATGCCCTCTCATACATCAGCCTCCACCCTTTGAAAGACCTCAAATGAAACCCTAGCCTCTATAGGAGCTTGTGAGCCTCTTTCCTTGCCATTAGAGTGTTTCTTGAAGAAGAAGAAGGTAGTGGTGCAAGGAATCAAGTTCCAGACAATATCCAGCCTCCCATTCACGTTTTGGACATCTATTAGTAATAAAGTTCCAAGCTTTATGTATTTTATGCTTAGATCTAGTAGTTAGAGATGCTTTATGGAATTTTGGGTTCATTTATGCTTGTAGTTCTTGAACTTGGGGAAATCCAGGCTATCAAGTCACTTATAAGCCATTTATGGAACTGTTGAGTCAAGAGAAGGGCATGCTCAAGCTTTCTTGAAGCCATGCAAAGGATTTTGGTGTTTTGAGCCTCATTTTGACCTAATATTAGTGTTGGACATGCATTAGAGACACATGTCCATAAACTTTTTATTTTTACCCATTAGGGGCCTTAATGGATGGTTTCTAGATAGCCTTAGTCGCTAACTTAATGCATTAAGCTCTTAAAAGATAAGTCGGAATGCACAACGATTACGATACGACCACCCTGGGTTCGCGACATGATCACAGCAAAAAATCCATTTTCTGGATCATACCGCTACACGATGCGTACGACTCCTTACACAGCGCGTAGCGTAGCAGTTCACTTTGACCTTTGACCATTAACTTTTTGAAAAGTTCGAGTTTTGGTCAAACTTTGGTGGATTTATGATTTGGACTAAGGGATTGACCTTTTATTGGTTTGGGTCACTAAGTTATACCTAATGGTGATTTAGGAGGTTCGTGTTGTTGATTATTTGAGGACTCGGTTACATGTGTGATTCGAATTTGCGATTCAGGTGAGTCTTCTCAATATACTATACCCGATTCGTTCTTATGAGTGGATGGTGTGAGGACGTATTGGGGTCATTCCGAGAGTCCAAAGCTGATTGTTTGGTCGTATGATTCGTTCTTATGACTGGGGTGTGTGGACGTATTGAACAAAGTCTGAGAGTCCAAAGGTATTGACGAAACGGATAAGGTGTGTGGCATGTGGATGGATCAGATTTAGTCTAAGAGTCTAAAGGTATTGTGATTGTTTGGCCGTATGATTCATTCTTATGACTGGATGGTGTGAGGACGGATTGGCGACAGTCTAAGACACCAAATGTGTTGACAAAATGGATGAGGTGTGTGGTATTGACAGATCGGAGTCACTCTGAGAATCTTTATGTGGTATCCTTGTTTATGTGATGGAACATGTGATATTTTGGGGAGCTTACTAAGCTTTGTGCTTACTCTCTCAAGTTAAATGTTTTCCTAGTTATTCAATAGAGAAAGGGGAGGGAGCAACTTGACTGTACACGTATCTGGTTTACTATGCTTTTGAGACTTCCGCTGATATTTGTTTATTACTCTGATTTTTACACTTTGGGTTTTGTAACATTTTTAGTTGGTTTTGAACGAATGGATTTCTATCATGTTAAGTTGTTGTGACGTTTTAACCTTGTTTTAAAAATGAAAATTTTGGTTGTGAAATTTGGGATGTTACACATAATATCATCTATCCCTAAATAAACATTAGCCATGATCAATTTCATAATCCCCTAAAATTCCAAAAATTAGAGTTCATCCCTTACTTTAAATTTCATGAAATTAACTCAAACAAAAGATGGAGAGATGTTTATTACCTTGAGATGAACACTTTCCAAGAAAAAGACCTTTGACAATCCTTGGATTGAAACTCCAATTGTTTACACCTACTAGATACACCAATAACACACCTAGAGAGCTCTAAGAGATTTTTTGAGAGAGAAAAGAAGAAAATATGATCAAAATGGCATTATTTTTCCTTCCTATTTTGTTTAAGTGAGTGCTATCCACATTACATACTTTAAGGTGTTTATACGGTTACTAGTTGTCCAAAAATGAGCCAATTTTGCTAAGCCATTCCCCCTCACACGCCTCACATTCATCTAGTCGTGCATTCTACGGGGCTTGCACAGACGTAGTGAGAAATCTGTGCAGCCCCCGTAGATGTAATGAGGAATCTACATGACCCACATATGACATCAAGATGTTTTCTCATTTCTTTTGCAAATTTACGAGGCCTGCAAAACCCTTAAGGATTCCTCACACAACCCGCACCAACTGATGGTCCACACTTAGAATTTTTCCAACATCTTTCATTTAGCTTAACTTTTACCTAACTTGTAACCTTCATAAATTATGCATACATACTTTGTTTTTTGCAAACTTTATATGCCTGTAAAGGTGAGAAAATAATCTACAATTTGTGTTTACTGATGTTTTCTTAAATACATCCATATTTCCCATTATTTATCATCAAACATGAGCAAGCATTATTTTTTTTTGTCAATTCTCATTACTTTTTAGCAATCTTATAATCCTCATAACTTCCTCACATTAACTCCAACTGCTCTCATTTTTTCCTGTATTTTATTTTCTTCAAGAACTATATTTTTCATAATGTTGAAAAATTCACAATTCCCATCATATATTGAGATAATCACTTCTCAAAATGGGCCTAAATTCTATCTTTTATCATTACATTTTATATTTCTCATTTTACTGTTATTTGTACCAAACTTATTCCTAGGAGATTTATTTACTAGTAATGACTTAATGAAATGTCTTAATACAAATAAATCCTAATTTTTCACATTGTTACCATTTTATATTTCTATTAAGCACTCAACACATATAGATTTAACATTTTACTTCATTAAAGTTCAAAGCTAAATCATTTGGTATTTCCTTACCAATTTTTCACTTTGTTACACTTCACCCTAAAGGAATTGACATCTCAAAGTTTCTAGAGAGAAGATGATTGTTGTGGCGCTTTGAAAAGAGATAGTAGTGGAAGGGAAAACTTCCTAACACTGATTTAATAAGAGTGAGTCTACCACCAAAAGAAAGAGTTTTAGCTTTCTAGGGAAACAGCCTAGCTTTGAATTTTTCAATCACCGGTGCCAAATTTCTTGAGAGATTTTTGTTTACGCCAACCGGAACTCCCAAGTATATAAGTAGGAAGGAGGCGGGTTGGTAATGAAGAGTGTAAGCCATCAAGTCGATTTTATAGGATCTTATGCCTAGACCACAGATTTTCTTTTAGAGGCATTTCTCTTTAGGTCAAATGAGAGAAACAAAGCACCACATGATTTTGGCTAGATTTTCCAAGTTTTCATAGGACCATTTGCACACAAAGATGACATGGTCGACATAGAACAGATGGGATAACATTGGCCCTGCATAAGGGGTATCAATCCCTTGAAATATCTCAACATATGTTACTAACAACATTGTTGAATTAAGGCTTTCATTAGCGATGATGAACAGGAAGCGGGACAAAAGGTCCCCTTAACACATGCCACATTGGTGTGAGAATTCTTTAGAAGGAGATTCATTTATGAGGACCCATGATCGAGTAGATTCTAGGAAACCCTGAATCTATTTATGCCAGAGAGATCGAAAACCCATTTGGGCTATTGAGTCATCGAGGAAATCCTAATTAAGGGAGACAAAAGTCTTTTCAAAGTCAAGTTTGAAGAGAAATCTTTGCTTTTTCTCTTTTTTGACCAATTAAAAATCTCATCTAATATGAGAGTCCCAGCAAAAAATAAATTTGCCATGAAAGGTAGACAAATTGCACCTCACTTATGATCGATCTAAGTATTCATCTGAGTCTTAGAGCAAGTATATTTGCAATTACTTTGTAAATTGCAATAAACAAACTCTTGGTCCTGTATTCTTGGAGGTAAAGAGGCTATTTTATTTTAGAAAAAAGAGAGATGAAGGAGGAGTTGCAACTCCGATTGATGGTGCCATAAGAGTAGAATTCGTTGAGGATCAAAAGGAAGACTTTTTCCATTAAGTGCCATAATTTTTTTAATGAATTTCAATGTGAATCCTTTTGGGTCAAGGGATTTTTCAAAGCTGCAACACCAAACTGTACTTTTGATTTCATTCCAAGAAGTTGGAGAGAGAGAGAGAGAGAGTGAGAGAGAGAGTTTTGTAGCGGTTACTAATAAACCTTAATTTGTTTTGAATTTTATTTTGCATTTTTTCACGAAGAATCTTCTGTCCTCTTCTTTGATAATTTGGGTTAGATATCTGACAACGCAATCGTCACACGCGTCAAAAACAATTTATAGCCCATTATTACTACGTAGATAGGGCAAGCGGGGTCGAGTCCACAGGGATTTAGTGGTTAATCTTTAACGAGTTGTAGAGTAAATATTGATTGTGATGACAATAATATTGAAATAATAACTTGAAATAGAGAAAGAATTACTTCCGGTTTAGTTATCAACGATTAGGTTCACATGTTTTACTATAATGATTCCGATATAATTACTTTGACATAATTATAGTTTACTAACAATTGCTATTAAATGGGTAAATACATAATATGTTGAATCAATTAATTATCTTTGTCTAACAATTTATTAGATTAGGTACAAACAATGGTTTGACAATATTATGTTTTATCTAAATAATAGTAACATTTCAACTTATTAACATATTACTTGGGCACAAAGTATATGAAGTGATTACTCGTCTTAACTCGTTATTTAGATGAGATAGGCACGAATAATAAGTTGATAATACTATGTCTTGAAAATATGATAACAAGTAGAAGTGAACACAAATGATTCACTAATTGCATTTCAACGATATGAGAGTTTAATAGTTACAATAGTAAAACATTTGTTCGGAATCAAAGTAAAAACATGCTACACTAAAGGTATGATAACATTACCGGAAGTAATCTGAAGAGATTAGCCTTCCATTCGGGTGCTGATCGTGGCGATGGTCTTGGCGTTCCTTGACATGTTGCTTGATACTTTTACCCTTCGAATTATCTAAACAAACTACTAGAATTACCACCGAAATGGAGAATCTATTGTTTCTAAACAACTAACTAAGAAAGATTTCAAGATATTGCAGATGAATTAGAATTTTGGAGTGTTCTTGTGTAAATTGGTGTCTTGGTGTCTAAAAACGTCCATAGAATGCATCTATTTATACTTGCTGAACTTCAGTGCTCGCGTCGCGACCATGTGATCGTCGCGTCGCGAGGGTGCGGCTGAGTGCTGCCTTTTGTCGGCCACTTGTCTGGTCAGTGCGTCTTGTTGGTAGTCTTGCGATCGAAGTTTGGTATTGTCGCGTTCATGCCTTCGCGTCGCGACCATAGCTCCCGTCGCGTCGCGATTGCTGTAGCATCTGGATTCTTTGTGTTTTGCCCTTCTTTGCGTCGCGACACATATACTGTCATGTCGCGATTGCTGTAGTTTTTGTGAGTTTTTCGCATTTTTCTCTTTTGTTCGTAGCATCACTTCCTCAGGTTTGGTTGTTTTCTCAAAGTTTCTTGGGTCTTGATTCATTCTTGTTCCTGAAATAAAGCCATAAAAGTTAGCACACAAATCCCTCGTGTTTTCCTCACACCAGCAGCTCCGGAGAACTTTGTTCAAGTTAAACATGAATCGTAATTCTTGTTTAGCCACCTGTTAATATAAGCCTGTTTTGATGTTGAGCTTATCAGGATTTCCTATGGTAATTACCATAGTTCTGGCAGATTTGCATCTGCAACACAGCAGTGGGCCGTGATGTGCAGTGTATGAACAAATGAGATATTCTCTCGTTGGCTTGCAATTTTAGTGAGGATGTTTGGGGACTAAAGACAAATTAATCATAATTCTTTTGAGAGAAATAATGATATCATAATAGGCTTTCCCTGTGATTTGTGAGATGTTTTCTATGCGAAAACAAATGGCTAGCTTGGGCTAGTGATGACCCGACAGTAGATCTATTATCACCGCCAGACTTTTGGGAGTTTGTGGTGTGCATCAGGAGCTGCCGTTGGAATGTGAGCTTTTGCCTGGATGTTAGGAAAACATACATTCTTATTTGAAATATGATCTATTTGGTTAACAGACGAGGTAGGTTAGACGGGTCTGTCTGAACCATATCTGTTATAAAGAAGCAAGTTGCATGTTTTAAGGCAATTCTTGTGTTTCTTCGAGTTACAAGAAAAGAAGGTTTTCTTGTGTTTCTGAGAGTCTTTATGCGATAAAAACTGTCTTTTAAACCAGTGCTTTATTGTAAAAATAAAGCACTATCAATATCCACAAGCTATTTAGAGAAAGACCATTAATTCTATTCCAATAGATGTTGCGGTTGATTACTCCATGATAAAATTTGGAGTTTTCGTCCCCGTCGATTGCCCATTTAATCCTGATTTTTTAAATCTATGGATTTCATTATTTCAACTTTTAGCGATGGTTTTTTTTTGCAGTCAGTCATTTCCTTCTTTTCAGAATCAAAGAAGATCCTATATCTATCAACTAGTTTGATTATATTGACCTTTTCTTCTACCATTTTCAGTCTTGTTTTCTTTTTCAAACTCAATAGTTCTCCAAATTTTTAGTGCACATTTGACAGATGTAAGTTTAGCAGCCAATACTGAAAGGTTTTATGCAAATCTATGAACTAAAATCCTAAGTTCACATGCAACCTAGATTGGATCTATGTTTTCTATCTTTGAACATATAAATAATTCCTAAAGGCCAAACAAAAATTGCTAAAAGAAATAAATCAGAAAAACTAACCTTTTAGTTGTTTCTTACAAGCTAAGCAACGCAATTGCCTTGCCTCAATTGAAGTCACACCCAAAACTAGGGTTTTCGAAAGTTCCAGAGAGAGGGAAGAGAGAAAATTTTTGTGGCTTTTATGGTGCCTAGGGGTCTCTATTTATAGTTTCCAAGTGGCCACCAGATAAGCCTTTAAAGATAAACCTTTTTGAATTCAAATAAGATAAACATTTATCTATCAATTCAAATCTAGTTATCCTAACATATAATAATCGAAATTATGGATAATCCCTCCATAATTTCGTTGGCCACTTAAACTACCATAATTGTCACTTACTCAACTATTGAATAATTACAATTCAGCCCCTGCACCTCTAATTAATCAAATTAATCACCAAATTAATTCCAATTAATTCCAGATTAATTTCTAATTAATTAATATAGTTTCTAATTAATATATTATCACTTTAATATATTAATAAACTATTTATTTTATTTCTATTGATTTATTAATCATATAATAAATCAATCTTTCTCTCTCCTAGAAATATGCCAAACCTCTAGCCATGAGGGCAACCCAAACGGACTTTGCTACTATCAATTAGGTAAATACAAATTATTAGTCATGGCTTAGACACCTAATCCAACAAATACTTGATCAGCAACCCCCACCCCCCCCCCCCCCCCCCGGTCCCCCCAACAAAATTGACTACCATGCGGATCTGACAATTTGTTGAAAAATGTGAGCCAAGATTGTAGAACCTGAACAAGGGAGCACGAAAGTAAAGGGGTGTGGTGGATTGGATATCAAACCAGTGATTAGAATGAGCTATTAGAGATGTTTGTGGCCATTTCTTCAAAAAGGAGAGGCGGTCGGAAACGATCAACTTTAGTGACTTTGTCACCCTCATGATTCGTCCAAGTAAATCGTCTACCTCCTATTGAGTATTCATAAATATACGTTGAATGGATGAACTGATTGATGCTTAGCAAACATCTGCATTAAACTTATTACATACATTTTCCCATAAAATGCACAAATTCTCCTTTACAAATCCGGCATATGGATTTTTGTTGAATCTCCAAGATCCTAATGAAGTTACATTTACACTCAAAGTTTTTTCTAATTAAATCAAACATGGTTCATGTCAAACTAATAAATAAATCCATGTTGAACCTCATCATCGGCTATGAAAACCCTAAGAGACTATCTAGAAATGTAGATTGTCCAAACCAAGAGGACCATATATGTGTCAAGTAAAAGTAACATAAAACCAAAAGTCAAAGGTTTGACGAAATAAGTTTATGGAAGTGTCGAGTAGCACTTGCTTGAACGCGAAGGGAGGTCTCGTTGGAAGAATGGTCGGCACCACCTCTTGCTCCCTCTCCGCATTATTTGGACCTTATTACCCTCTCTCCCTCTACCATTACTCCATATATAAATATTCTCTCATTTAAGTTCAAAGCAAAACAAAAATTAAGGCCTACGTTCTCTCTCCATATATACCAAATCCCACCTCTCTTACCACTCTCCTCCACCACCCCATGCCCTCTCCTCCACCCTCCACCCTCCTCCTCCCCCACAACCGCCACCCGCTATGGTAGCCGGAATTTCACGATCACCCACGACTCTCATCATTCTTATCTCTCTCACCGTCCTCCTCTTATGGTACACCACCACAACAACCACTATTATTTTCCGGCAACCACCACCAAGTGTAACCACCGTCGTAAAAGAAGAACAAGAGGATAAGCATTACAGGTTATTATTGACACGTCGTGTATTGATCAAAAGGAAAGTGTTGTCACCAACCACGAAATTTGACTTCACACCGTTTATTCATGGGGATCACCACCAACACCACCAGCATCCGGCGGCGGGGCAGGAGATTGACCCACGATATGGAGTGGAGATGCGGCTTGTTCCGACAGGGCCTAACCCATTGCACCACTGAGGTTTCGTTGACCATACTTGATATATGTACTTGTGCTATATGTTGTTTATTCAAAAACCAAAAAAGAAGTAGAAAAATATAACGGAATTTATTCATACATATATATAATTTTTTATATTTCCTTTTTGATCATTCAGTTTGTAGTACGATGATCGCAATGGGTAATACTTACATAACCGTAGTGTATGCTTTTCCTGAGAGTTTTAATTATGGCATGTCTCTACGACCTACGTGTATAAGTTGTATGTGGATATTAATTTTTCATTGGTATTTTTCATATACAAAGTTATGAAGTATTTAACATAAAATGTAGAATTAAATAAAAAGAAACTGATTATTAAATGGAGGTGATTTTTGTGTCTTAGTAGCACTAAAATACATGATTGTCCTTAGATTCAGCGTCGAGGGAGGAGTGAATGTGACGGCACGGCGTGTCCACGTTTTATATCTAATATTTATTTAATGGTTGATGACCATCAATAATTAATGTAATAATTTGTATCGATTTCAAATATACTTTAAATATGTACATAAAATGTTTTTTATTTTTTGTATTACAAACGTATGTAACTAGAGTTCAACGAAAAAAAAGGTATTCTAAATAACAACAAAAGAAAAAAATATATAAACCGCGGCAATTATTAAAAATTTAAAAAGTTATTACGAGCAAGCAACTCAGTAAATTAACACTGACAGACTGACAGTGTATTAAACAACATAAAGAATATATGATCCAGAATAAAATGTTTTAGCAAGTATAAGCTGTTTTTCTTTTACCATCATGATATTATATATGTAGATGCATGTATATGATACATGTTTACATTACTATAATCGTTTAGAAAAACAATGGGTTGACTTTTTTGATACTCACACCTGTGGTTATTATTTTTTGTTTCTCAAAAACTCAAAAATCCATTCACCAATTATGATAGGAATTTTGTATTATTAGCCAAAAGGATAATTCCGGCCCAATGCAAGTGCGCATTGAATCTATAAACTTGGGTACCACATTTTCCTTATAGAAAATGGAAAAGATAACAAAATTTAATGTAACATTTTTCAAGAAATAATTATGTTATTTTTATGTTTGTTAAAGGTTTTTTTATTATCATTAAATTAATTTTTTGCAATCGGAGAATACAAGAAATCCAATTTCATAGCATACGTAGAAATAAAATGTTAACACTATTTTGAAATAGCATATCAATTTCTGGATATTAACAATATCATGTAACTATTTTGTTCCACGTAGAGTATGCAACATGTCTTGCGTTATCTGATTGTGAAACATAAATTTAATAAAAAGCAAAAAAAAAAAAAAAAAAATATGGTTTTAGTGGATACAAATTAACAAAATAATTTTTTGAGTATTGAGGTATTATATGTTGGGTTTTTCTGAATTTTTTTTCCTATAAAAATACGATTTAAAATCTTCTACATATAATCATGGGATAGAACGTTCACTGGTGAATCTTTTCTTATATAGAATAATTAAATGGACCAACTTTTGCAACCTCAAGTCAAAATACTAATTTGAAACCAGATATACAACTACCACACTCCTATAACAATTACCATGTAAGTTGTAACTGTCATAAATATATTTGACACGTATGACAAGTTGAACAACAAAATTATATTTTAGGAAGAAAGAAAAATGATATTGAGAAATGTGGTCGATTGGTGGTCTAAGTGTAAAATTTGTGAATCTATACATGGTGACATACATTTACATCAAATAAAACTAAAAAAAGTTAATAAGATTGACAACAATGGAGGGGTGGGTGGGTAGATGGGGTTAGATTCCATAAGTGGACTATCAAGTATTTATGGGTATAAGTGGTATTTCAACATAGTAGTTGTAGATGGGTAGAACTTGTTTAGCTATCATTGACTTTTAAAGTGAAAGAGTTTGAGTGGGTAACATAAGTAAGTGGACATAAACCCCTTTCTACATTCTTATTATTGCTTTTACTGTACATCTATATTATTACTCTACCACAGGCCCATTTAACAACACTAGACTTCATTTAATATGAATTTTAAATAATACTAAATAGGAGAAAAACATAGGTGAAATTAGTATTATAAATAATGACAATCTTAATGATATTTGTAAAAGGAAATTTATATAAGCTGTTGATTGTAATATTTGTGTTTTAGTTGGACTATAATCATTGGTTAGCGCCTAGGGGCCATAAAAACCTCAAAAGCCCACTACAACATTCGGAGCCCAAGTAGACTTCTCCAGCAATTAAATTTAGATCTTATAATGATTTTATTGTATCTAATTCATGATGCACTCAACTGCTGATGATGTAAATCATTAGTTAATTGATCGTAATCTCGATTTCGATTTATAAAAATATATAAAATATTAATTACACACATATCATAATGGGAGATCTAGTATCAAACCATTGTCATAATTAGCATTTACATTAACTTTTTTTTTGTTAATTTACGTTCTATTCGCATTTTCAATCAAAAACCAATTATTATTATTATTATTATATATATATATATATATATATATATATATATATATATATATATATATATATATATATATATATATATATATATGTTAGAGCTTTTGACTATTTATTTGATACCTGCTATTTCCAGAGCCATAATTACTAAATTCAGATCATAGTATAATTGATAAAGCATATGATACAAATTGTAAATAAGTTTTTATTTGGAAATAGCAATTTCGATTCTTCTTATAGCAAACTTTTATATTTACGTTTTTTCCCCTCAACTAATTTTGAATTAATTGTTTTCACCCTATTTATTATAAAATTATATTATTGGTATTTCGTAAGTTACGATTCCAGTCCCTTATTATATTTTAAAGTTACATTTTCCGTCCTTTACGTAATTTGTCTTTGTCGAGCTGCGTTTTTTCAATATACGGAGCTTCCGCAGCATTGCACGGACTGTCCGAATACTAGTTAAAATTTTAATTGTTAACTTCAACAGTTTTTGTTTAAAATGAACAAGTTTATCCTAAAGTTTTGTATGGTTCATGCATTAACTTTCAACTTTTTTTATCTTTATCATGATATTATGATATAAAAACATTTTTAATAGATAATATTACAGGAAAAGTCACGACAAGACCACGTCGATTTTAAAACATGACTAAAGCCAACAATAATGTGTGTGTGTTTATATATATATATATATATATATATATATATATATATATATATATATATATATATATATATATATATATATATATATATATATAAAATATGATATTATGATATAAAAACATTTTTAATAGATAATATTACAGGAAAAGTCACGACAAGACCACGTCGATTTTAAAACATGACTTAAGCCAACAATAATGTGTGTGTGTGTGTTTATATATATATATATATATATATATATATATATATATATATATATATATATATATATATATATATATATATATATATATATATATATATAGGGTTAGGATCAGGTAGGAACCCAAAATCCGGTAGGAACCGCGAGGACTCTTATCGTCCAATCATTCTAATAAGGGCAATAACGTCAAACGTCTTCCTTCACCGTGACGCAATCACGTGCGACGCTCGTCCACGGAACGAAATACGGACTCGAGGATACGATCATATATGACGCATGTTCGTCCAACGTCATTTAAGTGAGTTTTTTTCTCGTTTTTTTTCTTTTTCGTTTTTTTTTTTCTTTTTTTATTTTTTATTATTTATTTATGTTTTTTCAAAGAAATTATTTTTTTTTCAAAATTTATTTTTATTTTCGATTATACTCGGTTTTTAGATTTTTTTTTTAATTTTTTTTAATTTTTTAATTTTTATTTATTTTTTTATTTTATTTTTAAATTTTTTTTGAATTCTTCAGAACTCGATTTTTATTTTTATTTTGTTTTTTTCTCATTTTTGATGTATATTTTTTAATTTTTAATATTTTTTAATATTAATTTTAACCTTTTTTTCGTATTTTTAATCTAATCATTTTGGATCATGATATTTTAATCATAACGTTTTGGATCATAACATTTTGGATTATAGTTTTTTTTTTGTATCTTGAATCATAAGTTTTGAATCATTTTGTCGTTGTTTGTTTTTTTAACTCGTTTTGAATCATAATGGGGTTTGGATCTTGGATCATAACGAATTTTGAATCTTGGATCATAAGTTTTGAATCATAAAACATATTTTGGTTTTAATGTTTTTGAATCATGTATTTTTTTTATTTTGATGAGTTTTTTACTAAAAAATATATAAATGAACATGAAAAAAACATTTTTTTCAAAAAATTATTTTTGTAAACTTACTAATATAATATCTACAATGATCACTAAAATTTTCATAATTTTTGGAATTTTTTTTTAATTTTTGATATTTTATAAAAATAAAAAACAATTTTTTTTTTCAAATTTTCACAAGGGTGCTTGTTTTGTAGATAATTAAATTTTAAGAACTTTGGTTTTTTCAGAATTTTTTCTTTACAAAGAAAAAAAAAAGTTATGGCCAAAATACAAACTGAATGGAAAAACAAATAAAACCCAGCCAATTAAAAGATGACACATGTCATGGAGAGAGTGGGGCGCGTGGATTGTGCTTTTGCTGGAACGTGAAACACGTATGCTCTATCAAATTGACATAAATGCTCATCCAAAATTCTATTCCCCTTCCTTTTATTTTATGACATTTACAAGAAAAATCCTTGAATTTTAAGATATGAACATTATTTTCATATTAAATCTTAATCATTAAATTTCACAATTAAACGGCTAAGATTTGTCCTAGCAGTTCTTACCGAATTTTGGGTTCCTACACGATCCTTCTTCCTCCTTATATATATATATATATATATATATATATATATATATATATATATATATATATATATATATATATATATATATATATATATATATATATATATATATACTAGTGGTGTACCCGCAGAATGCGGCGGGGCTAATTGGGGGGGGGGGGACCAATGTTTGGCGATTACTTTTATTCCGTCAAACCAACAAGTTAAAACTCATAAACTATTGCCAATAGCATGTATTACCAAGAATTTGCTACAAACTAAAACACTCGCCAACATAGAAAGAGCTACAAGCAGGAACAATTTCCACCGGCAACTCTTGAAGCGTTTATAGTTGAAGTCCCTAAATTTCCATCTACATGCATTCTAAATTAAAAATTGGTAAGAGAATTAGATGAAAAGGTTTTGAAAAAAGATTAAATCGGTAAGAGAAATGGCAAAAGAACATTTAGGTTGGTCCTGTTCTAGAATTGATCTTATTGTAGGTTAGCAAAAAGAACATTTAGAATCGAATTAAATCGGAACCGCATGAGAATAAATTATGCATTTATGCAACTCTCGGTTCCTACTTTTTTATTTTTCGGTTTTGGCTTTTTTGGTTCTGGGTCGGTATGGTCCGGTTTTAGAACCAATCTTATCCCTAGTTGTAAATTAACATTATTTGGTTCCTATTTATTTTGAAAACATATCATACTCCAAATAACCTTATCCGGAACCAGACACATTGGTTTTGATATTGGAATTAATGTTTTTGTAATTAGACGACAAAATAGAAAATAAAAGTAATAGTTATTTCTTGCATCCTGTTTCAAAAATTTCATCACTTGAAAACATAAATACTTAAAAGTGAATGGAACTACATACATGTTTAGTGAGAATTTTGAGACGCTGTAGTTGATCAATCCATGACTACAACACATATGTTTGGGGTACCCAACTCAATCCTAAGAACTTCATTTCCAAGCGGTCTCGAACTGTATTAGATGTGTTAATTAGCTAGATTTATATTAAAATAAAAGCAAACAGATGTAGATATCATAGTACATGGTACATGATCCTGGTAAATAGCATATACATACTTAAATTAAAATATAAGTAAGTTGCTATTTTTATTCAGCTTTTCTATAAATGATGCCTAGAGTTTTCCTAAAGTACCACATTAACCGATAATATACTATATTTTTATGTTCCACAAAATTAGGATAAGTAAAAGATATCAAAACCAAGATCCCAAGATATGAATCGATCGTCTGCTTTGCACCTGCACCTTAATAAAAAAATTATTTAAAACACAACAAAAACTCTCACCGCACAACAAAAACTCTCACAATAGTAGCAATTTTTTTCCCAAAGGTATACCTCATCGAATTGGAAATATGTGTCATCGAATATTTAAAAACTTCAAAATATCACTTATTTTGCATTTTATCTGATTCATAATTTTCATTTAATATATTAAAAAACATCAAAATATCACTTATTTTGCAGGAAAGCTCATATACATGATTACTTACCAGGAATGTCTTACGAGAAAGTTTAATAAGTCTACATTGTTTGTACTCATCCATTGATGCTCTGTCGACCTTTAACTCTCACCACAGTAGAAAATCCCTAAAATCCTAAAATACAAACTGATAAAAAAATAAAACCCGAGTATATTGGTAACGGTGGTAATGAGATAATACATAAAAATAAGAAAAATATTAGGAGCATGGCATTGGCAGGTACGTAGAACTGTATGAATCAAGACCTGTCAAGCTTTTTCCAATCAAATATTAAAAAACTGTTAACCAAAGAACATATTAGTGGAATGTTTAACCAAAAAAAGCTACTTGGAGATGTTTAATACATACCAATATATATGAATTGTTGTAAATACGACCTCAGATTTTCCTACAAATCAAGTTTCTGCAAATGAAGTTTCAGTCATTAAGAAATCAAACAGAAACCTCAATCAAATACGTATCACAAAACAATTTAGTAGACTTTTCTAATTCATGATTTACACATCAATATACCAAATTTATGAATGAAGTGTGACATCAGATTTTATAGAGTAGAGTAACTATCATAATACCAGCATACATTAACAAATCATAGAATAGATAATTTCAATAATATACATAAAAAATTTGGAATTACTAACCCCGTGTTCTTTCTGATAAGCTTGTAGTTGAAGTAGTCAATTTCCTCCATCGTGAAGGTTTTTATAATCCATATGAAATTGAAACATGAATAAAGATATGCCTTTTAGAATTGTTTACACAAAGACATAAAGAAGAATACAATGACATAATGACCAAGAACCAAAAAATAACCCACAATATGAAGGATTCACTTACAATAAACAACTACAGTTAATCGGATACTTAGATCTGTTTCAAAATAACGTGTGAGTGATAGGTTGAATGTCGGTCATGAGTATCTGAAAAGCAACTAAAAAAACAAATTGACATTAGACATTAACCTCAAATAAGAAGTATATGTGGTTTACTAAAATTGAAATCTAAAAACCAAATTACACCCAAATCTAACCTGCCAAAAGCCCAAACCAACACAAATCTACAACATACATACATTTATATGATTAAGAGATTAGAATAATGGAAATAGAAGTCGTTATCCTCATTTGTTCTGTCCTTTCTGCAAAACATTTTACCATAACCAAAATCAATCATAAAAACAATGGAAATTGAAATTACGACATTTTTGGTTGAGTTTTTATCAATTTTGGTTCCAAAAAGTTCTCTCTTCCAATTTTGGTCCTTGTTTGAGGGTTTTTTAACGTTTTTGGTCCTTGTACCATGTAAAATGACTATACTTTTGGGACCAGAATTACAAAGTTCAGCTATACTCAGGACCAAAAATTAGCTATACTCAGGGACCAAAATAGTCATTTTACTTGGAAAGAGACGAAAAGCGTTACAAGAATCTCAAACAATGACCAAAATATCAAGAGAAAAATTATTGGGACCAAATCTACAAAAAATCAGTTACACTCAGGGACCATAAATGCAATTAGTACAAGATAGACGCTAAGCTTACCAAACTCTTTCCATTAGCAAAAACAGCTTCTGATGGAGGATGAAATCTTATGTTAAGAGGACACTGACAATGACATATCATATTACCAATTAGTTATTGGCCTAATTAGTAATCAAAATTAAAAAAAATGAAAATCATCCACGGATAGATTACCTGCTGAAACGTCCCAACTGATTTTTCATAACTGTCACTTGATCTTGATGATGTTAAATATGCTAATGATGAAGCTACCACTTTCTCAGCCTGCAAACACGTAAAACTTACAATTTACATCATTATTATTATTTATTATTTCAATGAATTTGTACCTCTGCATAACCAATTGAGATACGCATTGAATAATCAAAATCGAAATTGTTAGGGCTAAGAAATCGAAAAAAGATGAATGGGTTGAAGTCAATTTTGCCCTTGTCGACCTCAAGCATTAAGTCGTCCATGATTCAAAGTGAGTCGTTACTGGAATTCATCAGTTTTTAGAGGTCATATTTCATTAGCTGCAAAAAAAGAATCAATTGCAAAAAAAGATTAGATTAGGGTTTAATATCAAAGAACAGGTAAAAGAAACCAGTGACACATCCTAAGGTAAAAGAAACCAACGATACATCCTAATTCCTGGGGTATAGCACCGTATTTTACCCTTTTCAATTGTGGTCTTTTGCCTCTTTGATGTCTTCAAAGTGGTTTGAGAATTTGCATAAAATCGAGCATTTGTACTGAGCAGAATTCCTGCATTGGGCCTCTCTAATACAAGATAACCAACAGTCATCATAACCTTCCCGCGAGTATAAGTAACCCTAAAATTGTATTAACCGAGGAGAGATGATAGTGCGTGTTGATTCTGAACCGCAGGAGAAAGACTGTATTATGCTTGCTGATAGAGGAGATGGTCCGGCGGCGAGATAGAGGAGATGGTCCAGTGGCGATAGCAATGAGATGGTGGCGGATGCGATGAGATGGTGGCGGAAGCGATTGTCGTTTCTTTGAGAGAGAGAGAGAAAGAGAGAGCGAGAGAGAAGAGAGAGTGGGATAGAAGAAGAAAAGAGGCGGATCTAGGGTTCATTAGAAGTGGTCTCGGTGAAGAGATGGTGCACATGAGAGAGATTTGGATTTCTACGAGATTGAGTCCTAAAATTGGGGAAACAGGTACGCTTTGGGAAGGGATGAGATACAGGTACGTTTTAATGGGGGAAAGGCACAACAATCGTGCGATATTGGGGGATATGAGTAAACGAATACGGGATTCAAAATTAGCCGATGGTGATGATGCATATATGCTTTATAACTTGTATTTCATACATTATAAATTGGATCTCTTAATTTTAAAAGTTTCTATTTTAAGAAACCATTTTTCCTTTTTAAGGTAGTATAGATAGGGTGTGGATCCGGTGAGAACTCAAAAAATGGTGAGGACTGCGAGGACAATTTTCCACCACCCACTTCGTCAAGGGCACAAACGTCAAACTCAATACTTCGACGTGACGCGATCGCATACGACGCACGTTGTAACATCCCAAAATTTTAGGGTAAAATTAAAAAAAAATTAAACGAAAACTTCAATATAAGAAAAGCCACTTAATTAATTTTGATAAAATTCCATAACTTATAAGTTTAATGAAAACATCCCAGGATTAACAAAAGTTAATGAAATCACAACATAGCAGAACATCCATTCAAAAACAGTCCTCCAATGAAGCAGCACAGTGTATACACGTCACGCCTTGCCATCCATGGTACCTGATGTACCTGAAACAGTAGTTTATATAGGGAAAGGGTAAGCACGGAGCTTAGTGAGTTCCTCAAAATACCATACGATCCATCACATAACATACAACACATCATAACCATTCATATGTCTGTGAGACTCGTGGGCTATCCCTGTTCCGCTGAAGACTCACGGGCAGTTCCCGTTCTGTCTTATCGCTCGCATGCTTTTCCCGTTCTGTCTAATGACTCGCAGGCTATTCCCGTTCCGCCTATTGGCTCGCGGGCTATCCCGTTCCGTCCACAAACAATCATTATCATAGCAATAATTCATACAATTATCATAACATGTAAGATCACCTTAGTCTAACATATCTTCCTTCCTACGCATGCAATATCACATATAGTATAGTGAGAAAACTCACCTGATTATAGTTGACTATATCGTTTATATTTCTCGGCTTTGTATTTCCTTCAACTTTAACTGTTAACATAATAAGAAATCTATCATTTCTTAATCCTTAACTATATTGTAGTCGCATCATTAAACCCTTCAGTAATTCCAATATGATACTCCATGATTTATCAAGTAAAGAACAGCCAGGTAGAAGATTAGATGGAGTGGCAGGATCCTTTCAGCATTTTAGCCTTTCGGAAAATCCAACAACCAGATCCCAAGTAATCGGCCTAGTCACCGTCCTTGTAAGTAAATCAATCGGTATCATTTTCGGAATTACGAATTGTTATAATAACGACATTTTAAGGTTTTTTGTTTACTATTGTTAGAAATGAGTATAATATAACATATGTTATACTTATTAAATATTCTACTTCTTAACACAAAAACTATTTTACAATACCTAATTAAGCTATAGAAAGGCTTGTAGTTACCTTATGACCGGTCGTCGAGATCTATAACTCGTTCGTTAGGCTTTTGAGCTTCCTTCCGCTCACTTCTTACACTCTAGTGCTTAGAAACCTCTATATATTGGATTGAGATTTGTTGGTGTGGTTTATGAGATGTTTTGGGGGGTATTTATACTTGAATTCTTGAATAAAAAATGGCATGACACTTTTGACAAAATATTTTAATAATATAATTTTGTTGAAATTAAAGGCCTTCTAGAATCAGTCTGTTCAAGACTGGTTTAGCCGATCGTAAACCCATTAAATTCACGTTTTTATTTGATATTCAGAAAATTCATCTCAATACCTTTCCAGGGATATATGGTATGTATTTATACGATTTTTCTATGATTTATTATGATTTTTTGAAAACAGACTATCTAATCTGTCAATTTCGAACTACTTTGTGAAGATTGCATTTTTAACCATATATAATTCCACTTTCAAGCTTACAACTATTTTTAAGAATTGTACTAGACTCAATTTTTAAACTTTGTGCACTAGTTTGAGGTCCAAACAATGTTCCTATAATTAATTATGATTTTTTTTCTAAAAACATCACAAAATGCCGATTTTCATATGAAATTGTAACTAAAGTTTTTCTTAGCTTTATAACTACCAAAAATCAAATATAATTCCTAACACTCTTATTTTAAGTATATGTTATAATCAGGATATGGGTCTTACAAGTCTCCCCCACTTATTTGGATTTCGTCCCGAAATCCGCATTCTCGAACGCCTTTATGTATTTCCCATCGAGTCCTTATGTCCTTCAAAAATCCTCCTCGTCTTATTGTCGAACCTTTACAAGGTTTAATTATCTTTCCCCTTCAACATTCACATACCTCTATAATAATGCTTAATGTCCTATTATTCTCATTCACTCCATACTTCTTTTCTTCTAGTTACTCTAGATGTACAAATTTTTTTTTTTTTTTAACTGTTTCTCACATTCCCACACATCGACTTGACCGGCTACTATCTATAGTACACATTTAGTATTTTCTAATCTATATGTATACATAGTTAACCTAGTTAACTTGCAACTATTTCGTATTTATATGAATTCGTCATATTTCAATACACATTTGCCTCAATTCAACATTTCTTTTAAATACTTTTTGGCTAAATAAATCTATTTTGTAAAATCTCCAAATTTTTTTTTTGTTTCACAGAAAAATATAAAATTTATATCATATTTCCTAAGTTTTTTTTTTTGAAGTACTGAACACTCTTTAAACTATTTCCATTATATGGAGACATAAAAATTTGTTTTATTTCAAAAGTCTCTTTATTATCTTGTTCTCACCAGAGTCAAGCAGGGAATTTTGAAAAAATGTCACTTGGGGTAGTGAAAAGTCTCATCTACTGTAGTTAGTTTGAATTTCGGTAATTAAAACGTGAGGTGTCCTTTCAGTTCCATGTGCCCTTTTGGTTCCAGCTGTAAGATACTATATATACATGTATGTAGTATCATTCATTTCCACATTCATTTTCAGTCTCGTCCTCTCTTATCACTAGTTTGTTTGTAAACGAACTCATATTTAAAGCTGAGTCATGGAAAACAGATCTTCAATGGGCGATCTGTCAAACCTTGGACCTGGTTTTCCGCAAGGAGAGGGTACTTCAAACCAGGAATTCTTAATAGAGTTTGGTGACTCTAACATTCTAGACATATATCATCCATACTTTGATTACCTTTCTAATGTTTTGTTTGATTTTGAATTATGGTATAGTCTTCCAGATATACTACCAATAGAGCATCTCCACAATGAGCCGGAAATTTTTCCCGAGTTGAACATTAACTCAGATGATCCGGTGCATGCATCTGACTTTGCACTTGATCAGACTCCATGCCTTCTACCAGGTTAAATTCTTTTGAATGATCCATTTATAAGTATTCTATTTTGTTTTATCATTTGACATGTGTTATTTGTAGACCCATTTGTGGATGGTCTAACTGAGTACAATCCATTTATGGACGTACACCCAAGAAGCAGTGAGTTTGTCCCCATGAATCAAGAATTCATGGCTGGTATTCAGGATGAGAATCAATAACAGAGGACTCATAACATAAATATTGAATTGAATCCCAAGTTTGGGGTTGGTTTTCAATATCAAGATCATCTTCGGTTGATTCAAAGGAAACTAGAAGGATTTCAGAATCCTGAGATTTTAGTTGAAAACCAACAATTATTACCGATAGAGGCCACTAATTTTGATGAATCAATGTCCATCTTTGGGTCAAAAAATCAGGATCATGTTCAAATGATCCAGAATGATAACAATACAATTGGATTTGAACCTTCTAGTTCAGAAAACATAGCAGGTGGCAGTGGAAGAGGTTTCAGACATTTATTAAGTAGGGAAATAATAGCTGAACACTTTAACGAACCAATTGAGAAAGCTGTGAAGGAACTCAACATTGGAACGACACAATTAAAAAAACGCTGTAGAGAATTAGGTATCAATCATTGGGCCTAACGACAACTTAAGAGTCTGCAAACTTTTATTGATCGTGTTGAGGTAAGGAATTACATTTTTTTGTTTTATATCATAAAGTTGTAATTACTAAAGTTATTTATGTCACAGGAATTTGGTAACGAGTTTAGTGGAGCAGCAGGATTATCAAAAGATTTAATACCCAACCTAAAAAAGGAAAAAGAAGCGATAATTGAAGGGTCACAATCGGGTCTAACAGATGGCACAAAGAAACTAATACAAGCTGCTCATAAGGTTGAATATAAGAAAAGAAAATTTCTGGAAAAGGGGGAAACTTCATCAAGAACTCATACACAGCAACAATCTCTGCCATCTAACTCTGGTTTGAGTAGTATTAATCCTGGTTTACTCGAGCCTGCGAGTGAGGATAATTTTGGTGGCTTTGTAGGTGACCTAGCCTGGTTTCCTCCTTCTTATAGCTATCCCCAACTGGTTCCGAATTGGAACCCTTCCTCATCACTTCCCTACTTACACACTCCCCAAACGAGTCGATTTTTAGCCCATAATCATGGGGTTACGGGTTCCAAACCTATTAAGACGCCATACCTTGGAGCTCCTTTTCCAATAACCGGAAGCATACCCCTTCCAAATCCTCAAGAAGGTACAAGTCAACGTAATGATGACAAAGAGTGGAGTGTAGAAGATCTTTTCTCACATCTTTCTGATTCTCCAGTTTAGGTTAGTAGTTCTATAAACTTTTCTTAATGTATTAATATAAAGTTATAGTAATGAATTAAATATATCGACATGTTACTATAATTTTAATGATTTCATCGATTCTATACAATATTCATGTTGTTCCCTTAATTTTGTATTCCTCCCCCACTTGGACTAAAGTCCAAGTCTGTTTATTTGATTTATAACTTTTTTTTACGATCCCTTACTCTGGAACGAAAACCAAGCCTACTCTGCTCAGCCAACAACTTGCATCGGGGGTAAACACCATCTCAATAAACATGTTTCGATAATGTAAAGACGTTTACATCAACCACCATATGTTACTCATCCGCTTGCGACCCTAGTCAACACCTCTATCGTCAGTTACCTCAATCACGAGCGAGTGATCCAGATTCTCAACCCACACGACCTGATCAATCACTCAAGCAAGATCAATACAAGGGTAGGTAGCCCCACTATTACACAGTACTAGGCATGTACAGAGTCGACTCAAAAATACCCGCTATCATCTCAGGTGCCGCTTGCACCTCTTCGACCGTGAGTTGGAAAACTCACCCTTGCATCCTCTAGTCCCTGTCTGACTTGTGCGCCCATTAGTTGCATGAAAAATAGCTACCACAATAGCACTTTGACATTCCCCTTTCAACAGTCTTTAAGCTCAGTAATCAACTTAAGCATGATCGGTCCAACCAAACTGGTATGATCACATCTTAATTATTTCTACTGAACCTCACAATCAACATTCAACAATCGAATGGATAAATGTTTACCACATTACATTAGCATTTAAGTCAACTATACTAGACACTCACATACTCAGCTCCTTGGATCCTTCGTGACGAACTCCCGACTCAAACGCAGATCCTGTGCTTTCGATAGTAGGAGCTTTACTACTACCTTCCACACCTATCCATGTTCGTTCCAAGACCCATCTCGAAATATCCAATTCACTTCTCACCGATAATATTAACACATATGCCCTTACAAGGCATATGTCAACCCTTTTAGGAATACTTGGAATCCCACCCCCACCCTGCTATTCTAACTAAGACGGAACTTCCTCCAGTGATGACAGATTGTTTCGCGAACGTAGTTGTATACAATATCGAACTAAACAGTCTTTCAAATAAGAGAATCTTCCCTAAGGCAACAACCAAACAAGGAACATGCAATAAGGTCAACTCACAGATTCTATGACTATTTAGTCCATATTGTATACAACTTAGTGGAAATCTCTAAGCAACCTATCGACACTAGCATACAGTTCTATTAGCAAATAGCAGATAATAATACAACAATGTGTGATCTCTACCAGGCATTTCAGCAAACATATACCATATGTTTTTTTTTAACATCCACAATATTAAATACTTAACCCTTTTCTCATACTGGCTTCGGCTGACGGTACACACAGTGTCTTCAGTTCACCCTTCATAAACATCTTTCTTTCGTAAAAATGTTTTAAGAAAACTCTTAAGCCTCAACTTGAGTCCAGAACTCACTAAGTGAGCCTGATTCTCTCAAGCTGTGCTCTGATACCAACTTGTAACATCCCACAATTTTAGGGTAAAATTAAAAAAAAAATTAAACGAAAACTTCAATATAAGAAAAGCCACTTAATTAATTTTGATAAAATTCCATAACTTATAAGTTTAATGAAAACATCCCAGGATTAACAAAAGTTAATGAAATCACAACATAGCGGAACATCCATTCAAAAACAGTCCACCAATGAAGCAGCACAGTGTATACACGTCACGCCTTGCCATCCATGGTACCTGATGTACCTGAAACAGTAGTTTATATAGGGAAAGGGTAAGCACGGAGCTTAGTGAGTTCCTCAAAATACCATATGTGACACCCCATTTCTACTGTTTGCAAATACTATGGTTTTTCGTTTAAATACATGAATACAAAAATACGGTTTATCAAAAACCGATAATTTACATTTTTAAAAACTGTGGGTGTTACAAATCCATACCAAATCTAACCATAGTAAGCAAGAAGAGGATTAAACCTTGTGTCCAAGTTAGGAGCTAACTCAAGCTCCACTCCTGCTAAACTTCATCCCATTTATAGCAACTTATTTTTAACCTGGAATACATGGCAAAACATAGAATACGTAAGACAAAAATTGTCTCGTGAGTTACATGAGTTTTAGACTCAAACCTTTAACTTCTTTTTCAATCTTTATGTAAAAACTTATAACATAAAACATCTTTCAAGTTTTATAATAACACCATGCCATAGCTCTTTACTTTCCAAAATATTACATATTATGCCTTGCAAAAATATCTTCTTTCAAAACTTTATAATAACAATATACTATAACTCTTTACTTCTCAAAAATCATTTTATGATTTACTTTACAAAAATAACATCTTTCTTACTTTCTTTGACTGGTTTTATAAGCTTGCTGGATTTTTATACTTAGGGCTTTAATCACTATAAGTGATACCCCAAGTTTCTATGGCTAGAAAGAACGGATCAATCCTCACCATAGAAGTGCTGAGGCGATCTACTTCGCGATGGGGCTTGTCCCCAGTAGACCCCTTACCTAACCCGGGTAGGTTGGAACATAGTTCCCTTACTAACGCTGCTTGCTACAATTACCAGTCATACAAAAACTTGCTACTTGCTTGAACATTCCTCATAAACATATAACTTGTGGCCAAATGCCAAACTACATCATTTTATGTCTTTATGGCTAGATGCCAAATACATAACTTTCGTTCATATAAACCATATGTTTAAAACATATCTTTATAACATTTTAGGCTTATTGCCAAATCATACTTTCCAAACATCTTGTGGCTATATGCCCTTTCATACTTGGAAAACATATAAAATTTGTACCAAAACATACTTCTTAAACATTTTATGGCTATATGCCTATCCATACTTTCAAACATGTATAACTTGTATTAATAATTTACTTTCACATAAGTAGTTCATAAACCAAAACATACTTTCACATAATTGGCTCATAGACCAAACATAACTTTAAATATAACATTATACTTCCACAAACAAGTTAGAGATAATACTCTTGCATATAATTTCACATATAGAAATTTTATAAGAAATCTTGAAAATACTTACTTGCCATGTACCCCAGAATGGGTAAAAATACTGCATGTACTCACCTCAAGTCGGTAATGTAGAAATCCGTGCGGCAACTCCGTAAATCCAACCAAGCTTAAAACCGCACACCTTATACTCCTATAAGGTATATTAAGTTAATTATTACCAAATACACTAATTAACATTACTATAATTAGATACTTATAGCGTTGCATATAGTTTAAATGTTTATAACTTTCGCAATGCACCGTGTCTCGACATATACCCCCACCCCTTTTTATTTACTTTTACTCAACAAATAAGTTATTATATGATTCAATTAATTTTAAGTAAACCCAAGCCCACATCATGACATCCAAAACCAAAAACTAAGATGATTAACACAAAAGAGGAAACTGACAGCAAGGCTGATTTCTGGACCCTCAACACGATTTGCAATATTAGGTCAAGGAAAGATTGAAAATAAAATCCAATAAAAATCATGGGTAAACTAGACCCAAGGGAAAGATCACAGGGCCTGACCTCAGGTCTTTTTCACCTTTCAAGAATAAATGAAAAATCTCCAAAGTTGACTGATGCAATCAGTCCACCTACTGAACCACACCTTAAAGAAATAATACTCGCTCAAAATGGGTTAAGAATTGAATTCTAAAATTTGGTGAGGACAAACTAGACTTCAACAGGGAACTAAGGCAACTGACCTTGCCCCCAAACCATTTTTGTACATTTAATTATGAATTTACCAATGCATAATTATCTGTACAGGACAGTCCTGGACCAGTTGGTGCAAATTGCAACTTCCACCCAACTTTCGTATGGAATCAGACCCTAGGAAACATCATGAGTAAAATAGACTCAACAATAGAGATCTGAGAGTTGGAACCAACTCAAAATACGTTTTCAAACTCAAGATACAAAATTCACAATACAGAACAAATCAGAAACGATAGTGCTGATGAGAAAAACATTGGTCTGTGATATTTCCCAATTACCATAAACTTGGGAATGGAATCAGACATCCATCTTTTCCAGATATCAAATTTACTTAAATACAATGATTCTAGGAGGTGGAATCATGTAAAAAGCTTTCTCCAAACTCCTTTTATAAAATAAAAAAAACAGCATGACTAATCTGAACGGAATTAGAGCAGTACGTAAAGATGAGTAATTACCCCGTACCTCTGGTCTTCAAAACGGATAATGGTCTACTGTAGAAAGTTGCTCAACTCAATTTGTGAACCGTGTGCACCGGTACTAACCTTATTTGACCTCTGGAACTCCATATATGATTTTCTCAAGAAGGAAGACTCAGCAGAGGAATCTGTCAGAAACCCTAAGTCATGTTGCGAAATTCATAACTCCACTTCTAGACATTGAAATCGAAAATCCTTCGATCAGAACCTTCATTTATATCTTGGGAACCTTCAGTTAAAATTTCGTGGCGATCCAACATATGAATCTACGGGAAATGATCGAACACTGGGGGTGGGTCTTCAAAAACGGGAATAGAGAAAGTGGAAGAGATAATTGAGGTTGTGGGAAGTCTTACATCGTGAAGCTTCTCCATTCACGTGATGTACAGCCCAAATCAGGAAAAAGGATTTATGAAAAATTGGCTAATTGCATTCTAGGTCACTTGAGTTTGGTACTTTAATTTTATTTTACCCAAATCAACATTTTATATTTACTTTAAGTTTTCTATAGTGACACTTAGGCCCCTCCAACTTATTAATTAAAAGCATAGGATTATTATTGTTATTCTTATTTAAAATTTAAAATTGTCATTATTATTATTATTAGTCGTAATAATCAATGTTTGATTCCACGATTCGCTTCCAATATAAAATCTATTTCCTTTATTTTAAAATACGATACTAAATAATTGGAAATATTTATAATCGCTAACGCTAAAAATGGGGTGTTACAACTCTCCCCCACTTATAAGAATTTCGTCCCCGAAATTCAACACCAAGACAATAGGTAATCTAGGTTGAAACTTTCATTAGCCCATAATTCCACAAGATTAATAGTATGTGAATACATTAGCCCATACTTCATTTTTATATTGGTCTATTAATTTTTCCATAACTACTAGCCCAACGACATGAGCCCAAATATGTTAAGCTTTAACCCATTAGGCCTAGAGTCCAACACGAGATGAAAAGTCGAAATAAGTCAAGGTCAATACCTCTCCAATGTTAACAGATAGGTCGTACACTTTGTTTTTATGTGACATCACATCACTAATAATCAACAGCCTACAACAGTCTGTGCAATTAAGTAATTAGTAAACGACACTACTTTATTCACCTTTATTCCAAAAATATCTCATCAATATCCCTTTATCACTAGAGTCTAGCAGTGAATTTTGAAAATTAACCGACACTCAGGGTAGTAAAGGGTCGCATCCACTGTAGATGGTTTGAATTTTGGTAATAAGAACGTGAAATGTGCTTTCAATTACATGCGTCCTTTCGGTTCCAGCTGCAAAATGCTATATATATACACGTAAGTAGCATCATTTATTTCCACGTTCATTTTCAGTCTCATTCTCTTCTATCACTAGATTGTTCGTATACGAACTCATATTTAAAGCTGAGTCATGGAAAACAGATCTTCAATGGGCGATCTGTCAAACCCTGAACTTGGTTTTCCGCAAGAAGAGGGTTCTTCAAATCAAACATCTTTACTGGAGTTCGGTGACTTTAACATTCTAAACATCCATTATTTTTATTTTTTTTTCTAATGTTTTGTTGATTTTGAATTATGGTACAGTCTTCTAGATATACAATCTATAGAGCCACTCAACGATGAGCCGGAAATTTTTTCCGAGCTAAACATCAACTTAGACGATCCGGTGAATGTATCTTTAGACCATGCACTTGATCAAACTCCACACCTTCTACCAGGTTAAATTCTTTTAAATGATTGCTTTTATGAATATTCAATTTTGTTTTATCATATGATAATTGTTGTTTGTAGACCCATCTGTGGATGATTTATCTGGCTACAATCCATTCATCGACGTACCCTCAATGAGTAGTGAGATCATCCCCATGAATCAAGAATTCATGACTGACATTCAGAATGAAAGTCAATTACAAATAACTCATAACATCAATATTGAAATGAATCCCGAACTTGGGGTTGGTTTTCAATATCGAAATCACCTTCAGGTGATTCAGAGGAACTTAGAAGGATTTCAAAATCCTGAGTCCATGATTGAAAACGTACAATTACCACCGATGGAAGCTACTGATTTTAATGAATCAATGTCCATCTTTGATTCAGAAAATCAGGATCATGTTCAAATGATCCCAACTAATAATAATAATAATACATTTGAACTCGATCCTTCAATTCCGACAACCACAGCAGTTGGCAGTAGAAGAGGTTTCAGACACTCATTAAGTAGAGAAATAATAGCTGAACACTTTAATGAACCAATTGAGAAAGCTGCGAAAGAACTCAACATTGGATCGACACAGTTAAAAAAACGCTGTAGAGATTTAGGTATCGATCATTGGCCCCAACGACAACTTAAGAGTCTGCAAACTCTTATTGATCGTGTTGAGGTAAAGAATTACATTTCTTTTTATATATCATAAAATTGTAATTACTAAATTTATTTGTGTCACAGGAATTTGGCAACGAGTTTAGTGGAGCAGCAGGATTATCGAAAGATTTATTACCCAACCTAAAAAGGGAGAAAGAAGCAATAATTGAAGGATCACAATCGGGTCTAACAGACGGCACAAAGAAACTGATACAGGCTGCTCATAAGGTTGAATATAAGAAAAGAAAATTTCTGGAAAAGGGGGAAACTTCATCAAGAACTCATACACAGCAGCAATCTTTGTCATCTAATTCTGGTATGAGTAGTATTAATCCTGGTTTACTCGAGCCTGTGAGTGAGGGGAATTTTGGAGGCTCTGTAGGTAACCTAGCCTGTTTTCCTCCTTCTTATAGCTACCCCCAACTGGTTCCAAATTGGAACCCTTCCTCTTCACTTCCCTACTTACACACACCCCAAATGAGTCAATTTTTAACCCATACTCATGGGGTTACGGGTTCCAACCCTATCGAGACCCCACGCCTTGGAGCTCCTCCTCCAATAACTGAAAACATGCCCCTTCCAAATCCTCAATAAGGTACAAGTCGACCTACAGATGACAAAGAGTGGAGTGTAGAAGATCTTTTTTCACTTCCTTCTGATTCTTCAGTTTAGGCTACTAGTTCTGTAAACTTTTCTTAATGTATTAATATAAAGTTGTAGTAATGGGTCACATGCATCGATGTATTACTACTTTTATTTATTATTATTATTATTATTTTCCAATCTTTCTTTCTTTGGTCACTGTAGTGACACTACTTTTATCTTTATTCTATAATTCCTAATTCGTTTCCGTTAGACAACGAAATTTTCAGTTATACACTTTTTTTTTGTACTATATACTCCATTAACATTTTCAATATATTTATTCCTTCAGGCTATGTCTCTTTTACTGGTTCCTTTCATATTGTCTCGGGAGTATTAACTATCTTATTAATTTCTTTTACCTTATCATACTAAGTGGTATATATCCACTACATTAACCTTTAGTACTTATAATCTTACTTATTTTATTACATAGGCATATAATTCCTATGCTTTACTTACTACTGTCTTCAAAACCTTACCCACCGGTCTCAATACATATCCTGTGATTATGATAATACGGGCCCATATTACCATAACCACCTATACATATTGATTCTGTTGTTACCACAAGGATTCATGGGACACTGGTTCCTTTAACATATAGCACCATTATAAATACATGGTGATCAATACTGAAAATATCTCTACTTTATAACATAGCCTTTAATAAATATAAACAGTTACGGAAAATATCTTATAATTTTCCTAACGGTCAAATTTGTTTGCTCATTTTAAACGTTAGCTTAACACTTCTTAGTGTTATATATTTACATATTTTACATAATGCATAATGTCTTAATCATTTAAGACATTATATAACATACTTTCATAATCTAACATTTTTTATAGCATGAGTTTAAGTCTAGGAGTGGAACAAGCCAATCCTAATTCGCTTAAACTATGGCTCTGATACCAACTTGTGACACCCCATTTCTACTGTTTGCAAATATTATGGTTTTTCGTTTAAATACATGAATACAAAAATACGGTTTATCAAAAACCGATAATTTACATTTTTAAAAACTGTGGGTGTTACAAATCCATACCAAATCTAACCATAGTAAGCAAGAAGAGGATTAAACCTTGTGTCCAAGTTAGGAGCTAACTCAAGTTCCACTCCTGCTAAACTTCATCCCATTTATAGCAACTTATTTTTAACTTGGAATACATGGCAAAACATAGAATACGTAAGACAAAAATTGTCTCGTGAGTTACATGAGTTTTAGACTCAAACCTTTAACTTCTTTTTCAATCTTTATGTAAAAACTTATAACATAAAACATCTTTCAAGTTTTATAATAACACCATGCCATAGCTCTTTACTTTCCAAAATATTACATATTATGCCTTGCAAAAATATCTTCTTTCAAAACTTTATAATAACAATATACTATAACTCTTTACTTCTCAAAAATCATTTTATGATTTACTTTACAAAAATAACATCTTTCTTACTTTCTTTGACTGGTTTTATAAGCTTGCTGGATTTTTATACTTAGGGCTTTAATCACTATAAGTGATACCCCAAGTCTTTATGGCTAGAAAGAACGGATCAATCCTCACCATAGAAGTGCTGAGGCGATCTACTTCGCGATGGGGCTTGTCCCCAGTAGACCCCTTACCTAACCCGGGTAGGTTGGAACATAGTTCCCTTACTAACGCTGCTTGCTACAATTACCAGTCATACAAAAACTTGCCGCTTGCTTGAACATTCCTCATAAACATATAACTTGTGGCCAAATGCCAAACTACATCATTTTATGTCTTTATGGCTAGATGCCAAATACATAACTTTCGTTCATATAAACCATATGTTTAAAACATATCTTTATAACATTTTAGGCTTATTGCCAAATCATACTTTCCAAACATCTTGTGGCTATATGCCCTTTCATACTTGGAAAACATATAAAATTTGTACCAAAACATACTTCTTAAACATTTTATGGCTATATGCCTATCCATACTTTCAAACATGTATAACTTGTATTAATAATTTACTTTCACATAAGTAGTTCATAAACCAAAACATACTTTCACATAATTGGCTCATAGACCAAACATAACTTTAAATATAACATTATACTTCCACAAACAAGTTAGAGATAATACTCTTGCATATAATTTCACATATAGAAATTTTATAAGAAATCTTGAAAATACTTACTTGCCATGTACCCCAGAATGGGTAAAAATACTGCATGTACTCACCTCAAGTCGGTAATGTAGAAATCCGTGCGGCAACTCCGTAAATCCAACCAAGCTTAAAACCGCACACCTTATACTCCTATAAGCTATATTAAGTTAATTATTACCAAATACACTAATTAACATTACTATAATTAGATACTTATAGCGTTGCATATAGTTTAAATGTTTATAACTTTCGACATGCACCGTGTCTCGACATATACCCCCACCCCTTTTTATTTACTTTTACTCAACAAATAAGTTATTATATGATTCAATTAATTTTAAGTAAACCCAAGCCCACATCATGACATCCAAAACCAAAAACTAAGATGATTAACACAAAAGAGGAAACTAATAGCAAGGCTGATTTCTGGACCCTCAACAAGATTTGCAATATTAGGTCAAGGAAAGATTGAAAATAAAATCCAATAAAAATCATGGGTAAACTAGACCCAAGGGAAAGATCACAGGGCCTGACCTCAGGTCTTTTTCACCTTTCAAGAATAAATGAAAAATCTCCAAAGTTGACTGATGCAATCAGTCCACCTACTGAACCACACCTTAAAGAAATAATACTCGCTCAAAATGGGTTAAGAACTGAATTCTAAAATTTGGTGAGGACAAACTAGACTTCAACAGAGAACTAAGGCAACTGACCTTGCCCCCAAACCATTTTTGTACATTTAATTATGAATTTACCAATGCATAATTATCTGTACAGGACAGTCCTGGACCAGTTGGTGCAAATTGCAACTTCCACCCAACTTTCGTATGGAATCAGACCCTAGGAAACATCATGAGTAAAATAGACTCAACAATAGATATCTGAGAGTTGGAACCAACTCAAAATACGTTTTCAAACTCAAGATACAAAATTCACAATACAGAACAAATCAGAAACGATAGTGCTGATGAGAAAAACATTGGTCTGTGATATTTCCCAATTACCATAAACTTGGGAATGGAATCAGACATCCATCTTTTCCAGATATCAAATTTACTTAAATACAATGATTCTAGGAGGTGGAATCATGTAAAAAGCTTTCTCCAAACTCCTTTTATAAAATAAACAAAACAGCATGACTAATCTGAACGGAATTAGAGCAGTACGTAAAGATGAGTAATTACCCCGTACCTCTGGTCTTCAAAACGGATAATGGTCTACTGTAGAAAGTTGCTCAACTCAATTTTTGAACCGTGTGCACCGGTACTAACCTTATTTGACCTCTGGAACTCCATATATGATTTTCTCAAGAAGGAAGACTCAGCAGAGGAATCTGTCAGAAACCCTAAGTCATGTTGCAAAATTCATAACTCCACTTCTAGACATTGAAATCGAAAATCCTTCTATAAGAACCTTCATTTATATCTTGGGAACCTTCAGTTAAAATTTCGTGGCGATCCAACATCTGATTCTACGGGAAATGATCGAACACTGGGGATGGGTCTTCAAAAACGGGAATAGAGAAAGTGGAAGAGATAATTGAGGTTGTGGGAAGTCTTACATCGTGAAGCTTCTCCATTCACGTGATGTACAGCCCAAATCAGGAAAAAGGATTTATGAAACATTGGCTAATTGCATTCTAGGTCCCTTGAGTTTGGTACTTTAATTTTATTTTACCCAAATCAACATTTTATATTTACTTTAAGTTTTCTATAGTGACACTTAGGCCCCTCCAACTTATTAATTAAAAGCATAGGATTATTATTGTTATTCTTATTTAAAATTTAAAATTGTCATTATTATTATTATTAGTCGTAATAATCAATGTTTGATTCCACGATTCGCTTCCAATATAAAATCTATTTCCTTTATTTTAAAATACGATACTAAATAATTGGAAATATTTATAATCGCTAACGCCAAAAATGGGGTGTTACACCATACGATCCATCACATAACATACAACACATCATAACCATTCATATGTCTGTGAGACTCGCGGGCTATCCCTGTTCCGCTGAAGACTCACGGGCAGTTTCCGTTCTGTCTTATCGCTCGTATGCTTTTCCCGTTCTGTCTAATGACTCGCAGGCTATTCCCGTTCCGCCTATTGGCTCGCGGGCTATCCCGTTCCGTCCACAAACAATCATTATCATAGCAATAATTCATACAATTATCATAACATGTAAGATCACCTTAGTCTAACATATCTTCCTTCCTACGCATGCAATATCACCTATAGTATAGTGAGAAAACTCACCTGATTATAGTTGACTATATCGTTTATATTTCTCGGCTTTGTATTTCCTTCAACTTTAACTGTTAACATAATAAGAAATCTATCATTTCTTAATCCTTAACTATATTGTAGTCGCATCATTAAACCCTTCAGTAATTCCAATATGATACTCCATGATTTATCAAGTAAAGAACAGCCATGTAGAAGATTAGATGGAGTGGCAGGATCCTTTCAGCATTTTAGCCTTTCGGAAAATCCAACAACCAGATCCCAAGTAATCGGCCTAGTCACCGTCCTTGTAAGTAAATCAATCGGTATCATTTTCGGAATTACGAATTGTTATAATAACGACATTTTAAGGTTTTTTGTTTACTATTGTTAGAAATGAGTATAATATAACATATGTTATACTTATTAAATATTCTACTTCTTAACACAAAAACTATTTTACAATACCTAATTAAGCTATAGAAAGGCTTGTAGTTACCTTATGACCGGTCGTCGAGATCTATAACTCGTTCGTTAGGCTTTTGAGCTTCCTTCCGCTCACTTCTTACACTCTAGTGCTTAGAAACCTCTATATATTGGATTGAGATTTGTTGGTGTGGTTTATGAGATGTTTTGGGGGGTATTTATACTTGAATTCTTGAATAAAAAATGGCATGACACTTTTGACAAAATATTTTAATAATATAATTTTGTTGAAATTAAAGGCCTTCTAGAATCAGTCTGTTCAAGACTGGTTTAGCCGATCGTAAACCCATTAAATTCACGTTTTTATTTGATATTCAGAACATTCATCTCAATACCTTTCCAGGGATATATGGTATGTATTTATACGATTTTTCTATGATTTATTATGATTTTTTGAAAACAGACTATCTAATCTGTCAATTTCGAACTACTTTGTGAAGATTGCATTTTTAACCATATATAATTCCACTTTCAAGCTTACAACTATTTTTAAGAATTGTACTAGACTCAATTTGTAAACTTTGTGCACTAGTTTGAGGTCCAAACAATGTTCCTATAATTAATTATGATTTTTTTCTAAAAACATCACAAAATGCCGATTTTCATATGAAATTGTAACTAAAGTTTTTCTTAGCTTTATAACTACCAAAAATCATATAATTCCTAACACTCTTATTTTAAGTATATGTTATAATCAGGATACGGGTCTTACACACGTCCGTGGCAGGGGCGGATTTAAGAAGAGGGTAAGGGGGGGGGGGAGGTGCCCCCAATGATTTAAAATTTTATATGTTGGGTTAGGCTTCATTTTTGGTAAAAATAGATCTCAAATACAATGTGCCCCCAACTAAAATAAATATATATTATTGGAGTTGGCTTACTGGGGGCACTAATGGGCTAGATAAGGTAATTGAGTACAATTCCTTGTGTTAATTGAGCAAAATACAACAAGCTAATTTCATTTTTTTCCTTTTGATTCTTTTGGTCTATGATTCAACAAGAAAAAAACACACCAAGCACCAACTTCAAAAGATCTACAATTCTTTTTTGTTTTATTCTAGGTAATTTTATAACTATTATGACCCGACTTGGTAATTTTGTAACCGTTTTGTTACCAACTCGCTGTTATTTATAACCGTTTTGACCCGACTCGGAAAAAATTTAATTTTATGTTTTTTGTGCCCCCAATGTTTATGAATCATGGGTCTGCCACCATGGAACGTACTATGGACTCGGGGATCTAATCACATGCGACGAACATCCATAGAATGTCATTTAAGTGGGTTTTTTATTTATTTTTGTTTTTTTATTATTTTTATTATTTATTTTATTTTATTTTTATTTTTATTTTAATTTATAAATTTTTTTAAATGCCTATATTCTTGGTTTTAACTTATTTAATTTAATTTTTTGTTTTATTTATAATTTTTTTCGATTTTTTAATTTTTTTCCTTTTAATTTTTTTAATTTTTTTTAATTTTTAATTTTTTAATGTTTTTATAACATGTTTGAAGCTACTAGTGTTATTTTTTAATTTTTAAGTTTTTTGTTTTTGTTTTTTTACTTTTTTATGTTTTTGAATCATATCATTTTTGGATCATAAAAATTTTTGGATCAAAAAATTTTGAATCATAGTATTTTGGATTAATCATTTTTTAATCATATAGTTCTCGATCAATAATATATTAATTAAACAAAACATAACAAATGTTGGATTATTATATATTTTGAATCATTTAATTTTGAATCATAGCAAATATAATTAAGGATCATGAAATATTTGAATCAAAATATTTTTACATCATAACAAATTAAGGATCATAAATTTTGAATCATAACTTTTATAAATCTTAAATATTTTGAATCATCTTATTTGTTTTTTTGAATTTGAATAAAAACTTTTCCCTTATGTTTTATAAAAACATATATTTCTTAAAAATTAAAATATGTACACTTCAAAAACTTATTTTTAAAAAATTCTTTTTACAAAGTCACTAGTATAGTGAGTAGAAAAAACATTTATATTTTCATTATTTTTGGAGAATATTTTTTTCTGGGTTTTTTATAAAAATAAAAATTTTAAAAATATTTTTTTTTTCAAATTTTCATGATTGTGCTCATTTTGTAGAGAATTAAATTTTAAAAACATTGGTTTTTTTCAGAATTTTTTTTTTGTAAAGAAAAAAAAAGTTATAGCCGAAAAACGAAACGGGTGAAAAAAAAAATAAAATCGTAGCCAATGGCTGGGCGGCATGTGGTAGAGAGAGAGAAAGGTGGTTTGGAGTTGCTGGAATTGCGACACGTGTCAAGCTCCGAATTTATTTCTTTTTTTTATTTTTTTTTTCTGAATTTCTTTTCCATTCTAACCTTTCAAACATTAAACATTCGCTACTATAGAAGGTGACTTGTCTTTAGAAGTTCTGGCGACACCAGGGTAAGTGGGAGTAACCCACAGACAATCACTACCATAGAAGGTGACTTGTCAGTTTCGAAGCACTTTGGTGTGGTACCCTTGTTAGCAATGTACAACTGCTGACAGAAGGGGAGTACCAAACAGCTTGTCCAGAAGCCATGAAGATGAAGATTCCATGCAGTGTAATATAGCTAGAAGGATGAGTGATGCTTAATTTGACATGAATGAGACTTGGTTATCTGTTAAGTAGAATCAACAGAAGGTGGCACTTCGGAGTTGGTGGATTGTTCTGGAGTCAAAAATTGTCGAAGGACAAGAGGTACAAAGAAAGGGTGCAGAGTATTCCAAACATTGGGAGTGGAGTTGATTAAGATCCTTTCTCCTCACCGTGAAGAAGATGATCATTCGAGGGTCTTCGTAGCTTGACTACGGTGGAGTTTACCCCAAAAAGTTAGATGTGAAGTTTTACATCCTTATATAACAATTTAAACCGAACATCCCCCTGCAACACCAGTCAGGTTTTCAGCTGCTAATGGAAAACCAAGTGTGCATAGGAGCGAAGCCTGTATGGATAATGAGAAGGAACAAGAGCCCAAAAATGAGTGTTATCATTGCTGTTCCAGGGAGTGTCAGACACTTCATTTATCATCCTTATGTTGTACAGTTCATGTTATGTTGGAGGAGGGATCCAACATACATATTATCAACAAGCATGAACCTCAGTCGTCCATAGGTGTATTCAGTTGAAGTGTATCCTGAAATTCCTCAAAAAAGTTCATCAAGACAGTTGTTGAAGACCAATGTTCCCCCTTTGAAAGCTTTCTACTTTCTACTTTGAAAGTAAAAATGTTGAGGCTAGAGTGTCCTTAATGGCCCTTTGATAAAGGCGGAGAACCAGAGAGAGAAAGAGAACTTGGGCGACAGGAATATCAGTTCAGACCAGTCTCCAAGTGGGAGATTGATGAGTAATTGTGGATCCTGATCCGAACCGGAGCAATCCAAGACAACCGAAGAGGCCCTGATGTCTGAAGGAAAATACGTGAAGAAGAAACAGCCCACAAGGAAAATACGTGAAGAAGAAACAGCCTAAATCAATCATTGTAAGCCAAGAAATCCATCGATTTTTAGGATGAACACACACAAATCACTTTCCAAAAACGAAAATTCATTCCACTTACATATAGAAATCAGATTCCACACACACATACACAGAGAAATAAGATTCCTAGGAGGATGAACATACACACACAATATTCGGTTAACACCACCACCTCCGGTGAACACCACTACCATCTCCTGTGAACACCATTACCAGATTAGCACACCTTGATCGAAACTTGAAATAGCAATTTTGAATCAGAAGTTGAAATAGCAATTTTGAATTAGAAGTTAAAATGGAAATTTTGAAATCAAATTGGAACTCGGAATCCCAGTTAACGCACCTTGATCGAAATATAGTTGTGGATTTTAGCAATAGTCGCTGGAATCGCTCCTCTGAAACCTCCACCTGGCCGGCCGGATTTGGCGTTAAAAACTCCACCTGGAATGAAAGATCTGGTCGTACCGCCTCTTGGACTCAACACCACTTCTCCCCCTTCTCGATCGCCGGCTGGTGGTGCAGCTACAACACCGGTGTTATCACCATCACTTACGCCATCAGGAAAAGCACCACCTCCGCCATCAGGAAAAGCACGACTATCGCCATCGCCACTGAAGCAAGGTCTACGCCTGTCGCCTCCTCCATACGGCGCTAAAGCTTCGCCTCGATCAAGCCATTCTTCTGGGATAAAGTTATGGCAAGTCCCGATCATGGCGGTTTGGCATCAAATTAGGGCAGGATAAATGGGGGAGAGATGGAGGAGAGAGGTGGGATACATGATAATGGGTGGGGAATTTTATTTTATTTGTTTGTTTTTTTTTAAATTAGAAAAACATAAAGAAATTAAAAGAAAAGGAAAAAGAAAATAGCAAGGGCACAGTCGTCATTCTATGTATTTTTTCAAAAAGTTGGACCAAACTCGCAACAAAATCAATCTTTTTGGACCTTAGGTGCTAGTCAAACCCATTTTGGATCAAACCTGACCATTTTGGCAAACCACAGGGACCAATTTTGCAATTTTCTCTTTAGTATATAAATATAAAATAAATACAGTACAAAAGAAACTAAGTTAATCATTATATTGATATCTAATTTGGTTCAAGAAAGTGGTGTGCAAAAATGTTTACTGATTCAAGAAAGACCAAAGTTAAAAGAGTTCGACAAACTTATTTGTTGATTAAAGATACCAAGAACTTATGGTTAAGCGGATGAAAATGTACTTGATACCGAAAAGCTTATCTGGAAATGGAGAGGCGAGAGAAGCCCTTCATGTTCGTATGATACTTATCATCCAATTGTTGATTTAGAGAGGGAAAGAAGAATTTGTAATGTCCCAGATTCTTGGGAGAAACATCGTCCACTTGTTGGTTAGACTGAATCCGTTGTTTCACATGATAAAAAGAACCACAAAGAAATATATTAATCCCCATTCATAAAACCGATCACTTAACATTAATTATTTAACTAATGTAATTCATTCTTTATTTCTACTTAATTAGCCGGTGCCTATCGGGACTTCGTATTTTCCATGACCTTCATTTTTTTTCTTTTAATTGAATAGAAAACTCAAAAGAATACCAAAAAGTAGGATGCTATATTACATGTATATAAATCTAGTCAAGGATTAGTAACCAAGAAATAGTATTAGAGTGATCATGTACTTTCACCTCTTTGTACACTTGAATTACTCAATACTTCCATAAATCGCTTTGTTTACAAGTTAAAACTAAAATCTGCAATATTTTGTAGTATCAGGTTAACCATGTTCATCTATACATATAATTTAGTTTCATATTACCATAAAAAAATTGGCTACATAAACTTCACATTAAGTTTATTCATTTAATGCCTCTTCAAATATCTCCCTTTTGCATCAGGTACAAAGCTCATGCCTTGGAATTTTAGTCTGCAAGAGCAAAAAAGTCAAATAAGCATAACATTGTTATTCAAATTATAACTGATTTTTTGATTTTAATATTTATAAATTTTCATACACCCAACGCCATAAAAAAAGATTATAACCCAAAATAAAAAAAGCAATTCAAACATTATCTTCTACGACACAATTCCTACGGTTGATTATGTATAAATTAGAATATCAAACAATCAAGTTCAAAACACACATCCATAAATGAGAAACCCAAATAGACCATCTAAAATCTTAATCTATATATATATATATATATATATATATATATATATATATATATATATATATATATATATATATATATATATATATATATATATATATATATATATATATATATATATACCATTTATAAACCATACATAATGTACAACCCTTTAAAGCATAAAAGTCTTAAAATTAAGATAGTATAACACATAGAAGCACTCATTATCCACCGCTCTCTTTTCCCGACTTTAAATCTGTAAAGCGCGAAAAAAGAATTGAAAGGATAATTCAAAATTCAAAATCGTTTGCTGAAAATTTGATGAGAAAAGGTGGACTCCCTATCGATATGTGTGCTTTGAATGTTATCCGTCGATGTGTTTTACAATCGAATGGTTTGTATAATTCTCACGCGGATCGACTTCTCTCAAGACCAACTTTAAAAAGGGATTTTAGCTCCTATTTCCAATTTCAAAACTTTTTGAATTCTCTCAAAAGTGTCTCCCGTTTCTGATAAACCTAGCTGCACATCGCTTTGCAGCCACCAACTATCATAGCTACGGTGAGGTCGGTACCATCGAACAACCATCATCACCGTCATTTTGTTGTTGTCCCTCTCCATATATCTTTTGATCAAAAACCCATAAACAACATATCCTCTCACCACTACTACTTCTCTTCAGCAGCGACCTCACTGCCACATCGTTCTCTTACTATGTTATCCCTATCTAGCCGGCGAACACGCACCATCACCATTACAGAACATCTGTGTACGCTCCTTCATATTAATCCTCTTGTTTTGGGCTTTTCTTTTCCATAATCGATTTTTTATTTTGTTTTACCAGAATATACTATTTGTCTGAGTTTATAGTTTCGAAGATGAAGAAGAACGGTATCCCTCTCCATCTGGACCTGATTTCATCACTGAGAGGCTAAAATCCAAAAAGAAAAAGAAGCATTCAAAAAGGTTAGTTTTTATTTTAACCAGATTTTACCTCTTTAAGATTACCACCATATCTCAATATACAGATCTTCAAAATGACTAGCCATATTTAAATGAAGACGACGGATTCTGGCTCTCTGTCCGGTCGAAACCCCCCTTTTAGAAACCCTTCGATTTTGCTTATATAAATGAAGATGAATAATTGAACCGGTAGGCATCATCTACTGATTTTTTTTTACTTTTAGTATTGTTTTTTGATTCCCAATTTCAATTTTATCCGTATACGTATGATGACGAATGTTTAATTTGATGATGTTGTTGTTTGAAAACTCTCTTTATTCTTTTTGTCTTGTGATTGCAGAATCGGGATCTATGTAAATACACATACTAATCTGTCTTTCTCTCCAAGAAACCCTGCTATGTAAATCCAGGTAGGTTACTTCTTTTCATTCGGTACGCCAATGTGTTGGTGTTTTCAACCCTTCGATTGCTTATCTTAGCATCATTACATCACCACCGTTCCATTGAAGATCAATAAAACATCTCGGTTTCCTCCTCCCTCCTATCTCACAATCGATAGTTTCTCTCTACTGTGCCACCATTGGTTCCTCAATCCATCCTTGCTACTGCAATCCGCCACCGGTGATTCATCACCCACCATTCCATCTTCTATAAGGCGTCGTCATCTCCGCCTGCTGCAATCCACCACCAGTGTGTGTAGCTTTTATCACTTCTCAACCACAGTTGATTGGTCAAGGATTCCTCAAACCTTCCGGTACCGATTGGTCAAGGATTCCTCAAAACCTTCCGGTATCGATTTGGTTAGGAGAAAAACTGACCCTGATGAGAACCATCAAAATTGTAAATTTATTCTAAGGTTGCCATTGTAACTATTAAGATGAAATTAGGATCCCACTCGGACTGATGTCAGGACCTAATTACCCTAGATCTTGATGGATTTACATTTCAAGGTAATGTGATTTTTTCGATTTTGGTATCTTCCTATTCTGTTTTTCTCTAACTGGACTTATATATCCTGTATTTTCTCTAACAGGACTAATATGTCCTGTTATTTCGATTTTGGTATCTTCCAATGCACCCCAAGTGTTCAACAAAATGTCACAGAGAAACTTCATGGTAACTTTTCTGATTTTCTGATTATAAGTTTCGATGTCAATATTGAAATTTGTTTTTTTAGCTTTATTCAAGATTAGCAGTTCTGATTTCAAGATTATAACTTTTGGTTTCAGATTCGGGGTTGCAAAAGTTTTTAAATTTTATTAAAAGTCACTCAGTTAGCTTTACTTGAAGCATTTGAATATACCAACTAACCGAGTTTACTTTATAAGTTTTGATCTGTGATGTAGGAGAACCAAATTTTGTGCCATTTAAGAGGACTGTCTTTAGGCTACTATAGAAGGGGGGAAATAAGGTTGAGTTCCGAAAGCTAAAGTTATCTTTTTGGTGTCACTTTTGAAATTTCTGACATTTTCATGATATATATGGCATTATAGGTCATAAGCTAAATGATGCTTCAAATAAGCTTGGAAATGAGTTTGCTATTGGAGCTCCTGGTGGTAATGCACAGTTTTAATGGTTTCACACTCTACTAATATTACAAAAGCTATCTTTAGTTAATAATAAGTTTGCGAAAAAACAGGGCCAACCATAAAAGAGAAAGTTGGTCATAGACATGGCCTTTAGATCATATGAAGATATTGTTGTAGATCTGTATATGCATGTGAGGAATTGATGGATTGGTTTCATTTTTATCAACTTTAATCTTTAATGTTATTACTTTGAGAACAGAGTGATATAGACATGCATTGTTTCTTTCCTTTTTCTACTATACCGATAAAATGTTGTTTCTTTCAGAAAATAATATCACATTCCAGGAAATTCCTTAATTGCTATTTACATTTTCCCATTGCAGTTCAACATCGTTTCTTTGGTTCCGGTTTAGTCTTCAATATTTTTTTGAATGGCATCCTACTTATGCGTTATGTCAATACCTTTTTCTGTTTGTTTAATAATATTTTGAAAAAATAGCATTCTACATTCGGTTTTTGTCAAATATAGCATTGTACTTTCAATTTTTGCTTTGCTGATAGCAATATACTTTCATAATTTCTCAAATTTAGCACCCTACTTTCATTTCCTACCTTTGCAAATATAAAATGTATGGTGTATGTCTTGTGTATGTAACGTATGTATGATGCATGTGGGATTGTTGCGTGTCTCCTATATGGTCATTGCTATCAAAGCTTGGTGATTCTGTGTAATAAAGTGAATTTGTGATTAATTTGTAGGTCAATATTTATCTCGCCTCCTAGCATAGCCTTGTGATTCTGATATATGTATTTGTCTAATGTTTTGTATTGTTTTCAATATACGTGCAGGTTAAAAGCACTTGAAGCTCCCTGTTTTGCATTTAATGGAAACATAAGTTGTATTTTTGTTATGTTGAAAAGTTTGGAAATTTGAAATTTTCGGAAATTTGAATGATTTTGAATGATTTTGAATCATTTGAAAATTTTCGAAATTTGAAATTTGAAATTTTGATAAGTTTGAAAATTTCATAAATTTGAAAAGTTTGAAAATATTTAAATTTGAATAATCTTAAAAGTTTGAAAATTTTGAATAATTTGAAAAGTCTGAAAAGTTTGAAAAATCTGAAAATTTGAATGATTTTGAAAAGTTTGAATCATTTGAAAATTTGAAAAATCTGAAAATTTGAATGATTTTGAAAAGTTTGAATCATTTGAAAATTTGAATGATTTTGAAAAGTTAGAAAATTTTGATCTTTTTCTTTTTAAAAATTCATTTAATCATGTTATTATCTTTTTTATGTATTGTAAATTAATGATGTTTCATAATTTGAGAATTTTTTGTCTTTTATGTAGTATGTGGTAGACTTTTTCTAAGAATGCATGTTTGAGTAAATTGGTTTGCAGAGTATATAGTTTACTATTCTTAATGTATCAATTGCGTAAGAAAACTATTCTTAATGTATCAATTGCGTAAGAGCTAAATATAAAGTATATATGTTTTAATTAAATCTAGAGTTTTTTAATTTAATAAAATATAATTGTCATGATCATGAAGGGTTTGTAATATTTGGATTCATCTTTTTTACTTTGTTGGATTAAAGAAATTATTTTATTGCTATATTAGATTTAATGTAAAAAAATGTTTTTTTTTAGCAAAGACTCGATACGTAATCTCTACTGCCATTGTACGATTTCCTTTTTTTAAATTAATCTCAATAACCTATGAGTCTATGACACACACCATGCCTTTGTCCTTTCTACAATACCATGCCATGTATATGCATCATCACCACGCATTCTTTTTAATACAATTGTCCGAATATCTTAATTTTCTAATTTATATGTTTTCGTTTGCTTTTGACAGCCTTTTGGAACAACTATGTTATGAACATATATTCTTTCACAAAGTAAATATGAGTAATTAAATTCAACTTTAACATATCTTTAAATCATGTTTGTACAATTTTTCATTTGAAAATCAACACCACTATTTTGTTGCAATTGGATCGATCCAGATGCAAAAAGATAAGAATTAAGTAATTTTTGTAGTTACCATGACAGATACCATTACCAAAATATTTGGAATGAAGTCGTTTTTATAGTTATAATGTTTAAAACTTAATCTAAGCTAAAATGAACTGAATTCAACACAACCGGACTCTATTAAGTTGTAAAGTCGATACTATTTTGAAGTGTTTGCTAAAAATCTCTATAATGAACACATCAAATTCACGTAAAATGATACAAATGTCGCATTTTAAATGATATTTGCATATACATTGCATATTATTTTTATAGTTTTGGTTCGAAAATTGTTTTGCTCCTTGCCCCTTTGTTTATTTTGTCTTTTGTTCAGATTATAGCATTCTACTTCTATTTATCATTTTCATTGCAAAATATCCCTATAGTTCCAAACTGATTTCTAAAAGTTTTTCCCATTTTTGGTCTCACACTCATGGGTATTTACCGTCCCCTATATCGTTGGAAAGGTAATCAATCGTCCGAAAAGAAATTAATCACTCTCATATTCACCAACTCCCCCTCCCATCTGCAACCTAAAACCTAAAAAGTAATTGCCGAAACGAAACTATTTGCCGCCGCCCCATTGCGCGGGTACGCAGCTAGTATATATATATATATATATATATATATATATATATATATATATATATATATATATATATATATATATATATATATATACTAGCTGCGTACCCGCGCAATGCGGCGGACGACGAGTAGTTTCCTTTCGGCTATTTGTTTTCGAAAGATTTTGGTATCATTTTACGGGAATTCCATATGTTTGTTATAGAGATTTTTATCGAACAATTCAAAATAATAATGACCATGTGTCCTAATCTTAGTGGAGTACCCGCGCTATGCAACGGTCGGTGAAGGGGGCGGGGGGAGGCAATGAATAGGTTTCTTTCAATGATTAATTAGTTTTGACAAACGTTCATAATTTCTTTTTAGAAATATGTCATATTCTAAATAATATACAATGACAACTGAAGATAAAGTGATAAAATGACATATCTATCCTTGATAAAGTGATAAAATGAACGTTTAGAATTCAAAGCTCCAACTGAAGATAAAGTGATAAAATGACAAACATCTATCCTTGATACACAAAGAAAACCTCGGCATTTAGAAAACAGTCTAAGATTAACAATGTTTGTGCTACATACCTGGTAAGCTCAAACATCCATTTGTGAACTGGCCTCTCCGATGTGCACAAGGTGCAGCAGGGGCAGTTCACAAATGACCCGTGGAAACAGATGATTCAAACTTTTTAAATATTCAGATATCCGAAATTTTCAAAATTTTCAAATTATTCAAAATTTTCAAATGGTTCAAACTTTTCAAAATCATTCAAATTTTCAAACATTTAATATTATTCAATTTTAAAACTTTTCAAATTATTCAAATTTCTGAAATTTTCAAATTTTCCAATTTCGAAAATTTTCAAATGTTTCAAAAAACATAAATTTTGCAACTTCTTTTTTCTAGTTTGTCTTTATTAAGGGGTTATTTTTTTTCCAATTTGTCTTTATTAATCACATTTACTTTCTTAGTTACATCATATTATACAATATAAAATAATAAATAGTTGCTTATACTTTATTGGTTACACAATTCTTCATGAAATTATATGGTATATAATAATAAGTAGTTGCTTATAGTTTATTAGTTATATACAATAAAATTCTTTACATGAGGCATACGAACCATTTTAGTTTTTAAAGAAAGTTCATAAAAAATTATATATTTAAAAAAAAAACGTTTTGAAATTCAGTCAAAATAACATTTCAAACAATCTTCGGTCATGTAAAATTCAAACAACCTCCAACCATGCGTAAGTCTTTTTTTTAAATGTATATTGATGTAATTTTTCTCCAATATGTATTTTAAAAAGCAAGTACAGAATGTCATATTCAAAAAATTTCATAGTGGATGACACAAGCTTCACATCCTTTAACATCTATGCGTAAAATCAAAACAAGGTATTGCGTAGATAAATAGATAAATCATTGAAAGGAAAAATGGACCAGATAAGTTTTTATAATTTTACTCTGTTCCCAAGTTCAAACTCCTTATGTTCTATTTACAAATTAAACAATATCTTCAATGCTTTGGTCAAAAACATGTATACGCAAAAACACAATGATACTAAAATATACAAAATTATATTCAATTCACACAAGAGTCAAATGTTGCTTGACCATTTGTATAACATTCATCATACTGCCACCATCAATAATCATTCTTGTTGATATAATAGGAAATCCATATCTATAAGCAAAAAAATTGAGCATTAAGAAAGTACAATCTTTGTAACATGAAGAAATTAAAATTTTCAAGATTGTTCATGTGAAATATCCTTTTTTCAGTTAATATCAAGAAAAAGACCAATAGAATGTACAACAATGATGCCTTATTGCCGACTGACCATATACCAAAATCATCATTATTTTAATAAAATATTTAGTTATGCCAAAAGTCACCATTGGGGAAATCTGGGAGAGTTTGAATTGATGATCAAGATCTAACCCAAGTTGAATAAGACACTAAACATACGACAATCAGTACAACCGTAATCGCCTCCTTTTGGGATGCTCAATTGCGAGTTCTAATGATTTAGCATTGTCAAACATGCAAAAAAATCCAGACAAACAAAAGTATAATTCATATTAAAGAATTTACAGAAAACATATAAAAGACATACCATTTTATCAATATCAATAGAACACTGAAAGAGAGCAAATGAAACAGAGTTTTAATATCATATAGAGAACATATATACAAAGTCAAGAAGAGCAAAAACACTCGAACCAGTCCTTAAAGTTCAGATAATTCGACATGTTACAACAAAAGAGTTAAAACTAAAGAGTTATATGACGAAAATACCCATCCCCCAACAGAAAGATCCACTACTGTATATACATCTACAATTAAACAAAATCAATCTCCGAACACATTGTTTCTTAGATTATGAAGAACAAAAAAGAACACAAATACAAATTTTACCCACTTCAGAGCTGGTGTTTATGTTGTCCATTTGTGAAACTTGAGTTTAATATAAGCATTTATGTATCTCCTGAGCTGGTGTTAGGATACTGCAGGAAATATTGTCCATTTTAATTAGATGTTCAATGTTTGGAAAACAATAAAATCAAGTCGGTGCAAAAAATGCCAAACCCCTACCTCCGAGCAAAATTGATTTCCAAAGGAGAGACGGGGCGAAGTATGAAAAAGAGAGGATAAAGAAAATATATATTACCTTGAATAACAATACTGGTGTATTTGTGGTTGATACGGAAAATACATATTAACTGTATGTTGATCTTTACCTGGTCTTGTCAATGCTGAAGGCTAAATGCCTACCATCAGTCGACCTTGTTAGAATTAAAGAGACAAAATTAATTAGAAAACAGGGGAAAGGCACAACATTCCAGCTACAATATTCAAATTCCAAGGTTACCATGTAAAAAAAATTGAGTTTGGATCCATCTGAAAAGCCATGTATCAATTTTTCTGGGCCTAATGTACCATCAGCCATTAAATCATGGATCCCAATACCAGTATAGAATGACTTGCAAACAACCGAAACGATTTCTCCATCCAAGTATATATAATAAGATGATATTATCCTCCAGTTACACGAACGCCTGCAAACAACCGAAACGACATGTTACACGAACGCCTGCAAGCTTATCCTCTAGTTTTGCCAACTCCGACAATGGTGTGAGGTGTGACGGTGGTTAGGTTTCCTGTGACGATAGCAGTTGTGAGGGTGAGGTGGGAAACATTTCACTTGCATTTTAAATTTCAATTTCGTATCCTCAAGTCATCAGTTAGGAATTAAAAGAGATAAAAAGATTAGGAGATAAGGATTTGACCGGAAATAGGGATTACGTAGTGGTTGGTGCGACAAGTGAGGTTAGCAGCGGCAAATGGCAATGGTGGTAGGTTTTCAGATCTATCAATGGCGATGGAGGGTTTTCATTTTTGTACCTACATGCTTTCACCTACCTGTCATCTTCGATCCAGAGACGGTGTTTGTCTAGGGTTTTAAAAGAGAAGATTAGAGAAGCGTTGGTGGAGGCGTTGCTGTGTAATGCATAACATAATCAGTTACCGGTTCATCGATTGGGCACCGATTGGGAGTGGTCTGACAACGGTAAGCATGTGGTGGATCGTCCTAGTGGAGGCTGGATCGGCTGGGGAGGCACACTTATCAACGATGGAGAAGGCTGTAGGCCACTTCAGTCGACGATGCTTCACGCGAAGAGGTTTTTTTGTTGTGTTTACAGGCTTTCTATGACGTTTTATGGCTAAAGGAGGATTTGGTGGACGATGATTTTACGAAGGAGGTGGTATTTGGGAAGAAACAGAACCCTAATTGTAATTGAGAGAGGAAGCGTGTAAGCAATTATATAGCCGGTCATGAGAGGAATCAGAAAAAACACGATCCGTGTGAGTGGTATTTGTATCCATTAGATTGTTTTGAGCCATCAACGGATACAGATAAAACCTCCGATATCCACGTGATACAGCTGGCAAGTGAGTCGTCCTTTTGTTTCGTTCAAAAATTTTCAAATTTCAAATAACCGCCAACTTTTATATGCATTAAGGTCTTGTATCAAAAGTCTTAAAATTAAGACATTGTGCTTTAGGTACTTGTAATTTATATATGGTTTATAGTATAGTATAGATATATATATATGTATATATATATATATATATATATATATATATATATATATATATATATATATATATATATATATATATATATATATATATATATATATATATATATATATATATATATATATATATATATATATATATATATATATATATATATATATATATATATATATATATATATATATATATATATATATATATATATATATATATATATATATATATATATATATATATATATAACTCTTATAATAGAGGCCATTAAATCATTGTGAATCAAGATAAACTAAATACTTGCATCATATTCATTTGAAACTCTCAACTTTTCATCTAATACTACTTAAATATTTATTTGTAACTCATATCTCTTCATCTTATGCTAATTAACTGTTTTTGTTTATTTAAAATATTTTGCCTATATAAGAACTATTCCACCCTTGATTACTTCAACTTGCTTCTCTTCAATTTTTGTTATTGTTATCTAGAATATATGCATGAGAGCTCAACAATGTCATAGGCTTATTTTGGTTTTGGCTATATATAGTTATAAACTTATGAGAATTTCACCATGTTGTAGGTTAATTTTCGATTTTGTCTTTATTGTTTTAAAAGGATGACAACTTTACCATGTTATAGATGTAGATTTGTTTGGGAAAATAACTATATTAGTAGTATTTTCTCTCAAAAACTGTTCATGTCGTTGAAGAGTTTGCGATTCAAATATAAAGAGTTCAAGAAATGAGTTTGTCGCATCATTAGTAAGTCCAATCTATATTTTACTTTGGATTAAAGTGTTTGAAATGAGAAGTAAACTAATCGACGAAAAAAATGAGAAATTGATGATTTTCGATGAACTAAATATATTATTCTTTTCTTGATTTTTATATATCTTTGAAATTGTTTCTATAAACATTTTGATGACTGTCGATGAACTAAATGTACTATTCTTTTGTTGATTTCAATATATCTTTGAAATTGTTTCTACAAACATTTTATACAATTTAGGAGTTTTTAATGTGTTTTTTGAAAATAAATGTTATAATAAATGTTTCATAGTTTTTGTGTTATTCAAAATTATAGTAACTATTAATTTATGTTATTTATTATTTATTAGATTGTGATTACATACACACACACAACCTAATGAATAATAAATAATATGAAATAATAATTACTACAACTTTTAATAACATAAAAACAATAATATATTTATTATAATATTTATTTTCAAAAAAACATGTCAAATACTCCTAAACCGTACAAAAGGTTTGTATAAACAATTTAGAAAAAATATAGAAATCAACAAAAGAATGATAGATTTAGTTCGTCAAAAAAATCATCAAATTCCCATTTTGTTATCTTTTTCCCGATCGCTTAGTTCTACTTCTTATTTCAAGCACTATAATCTAAAGAAAAATTCACATTACAAATATCGTTGATGCGAAAAAGTTATTTGTTCAACTTCATATTTGAATCATAAACTCATATTTGAATCGAAAATTTTTCAACCACAAGAATAATTTTTGTGAGAAAAAACTACTAATACAGTAATTATTTCAAAAAAAATATACATTGCAATATTTGAATCATACTCTATAACCACGCAAAAGATTTTTGATAACAGACTATTAACATTGTTGTCTGTGTGTGTGTGTGTGTATATATATATATATATATATATATATATATATATATATATATATATATATATATATATATATATATATATATACTCTCATAGAGTCTTCCAAACTAATATGGTTAGATATATTATGTTATTTCATGCCATAATGATTTGAAATCTAAATGACTCTTCATATTTCCTAAATTAATAGCATTTACTAGAAACTTTTTGTATTCCTCGCATTTATACATGTTGTTACTATATGAGTAGATTTTTCTCATAAAAACATTAATGTTTTTCAATGTTTGTGATTAAAATATGAAGAGTAGAATAAATGAGAAAATATACCAAATGTATGTTGATTTTATATATTGTTGAAATTGTTTTTAATTTTTTTCTTGAAATTGGTTTTACATTCTTTATATGAGTTAGGTGTGCTTCATTTATTTTTTTAATGCAAATATTATAATAGTTATTTTGGTACTTTTTGTTATTAAAAATTTGTAGTATTAAATTTTTCCATAGTATTTGTTGTTCGTAAGATTGTAATATATAAAATCATAAAATTGTTTCTACAACTTCTTTTATAATTTTGGAGGGTTTGATCATTTGATGTGGTTAATTAAATGAAACAATTTAAGGCAATTAATCTATTTTTTTCTTATGTCTTTTCGGTTGTAGTTGGTTAAAGTTTTTGTAGAAAGTTGAAAAGTCATAATATTTAAACAATATTTCTTTGTAACTAAAAAACTTTTTTTACTTATATTAGTTCATTATCAATAAATCAAAAAAAATTCCACAATAAAGAATCCAACTATACTATGATTTTCTTTTCTTATTTTAACCATTATCTAATGAAAATTTCTTATTGTTTATTTATAATGATAAAAACTATTTATTTATTTATTTTTTGATTTTTTAGAAAGAATGTCTTAATATAAGATACTCCATTAGTGATACATCATCCTTTTGATTTCTTATATATAACTGTTATTTCATAGTTCATGACATTGCCTTAGATATTTTCTAACAAAACACATATAATATTATTCTAACTACATAATTTTGTTCCTGTGCAACGCGCGGGGATTCGCCTAGTATATATATATATATATATATATATATATATATATAATAGAGGCCATCAAATGAATGTGGTTCAAGATAGCTCAAATACTAGCACCACATTCATTTGAAACTCCCACTACAACTCAAGAGTTTTTAAGTAATGATTATTAATTGGTAAGGACTTTTTTCCCTTATTTATACACATTGTAACTTATATTAGTAGTATATAAGTAAGTTTTGTTCACAAAAAAGATACATGTGTTTGAAGAGATTTGTAATTCAAATGTGAAGAGATGAACAAGTTGGTTTGTGGCATCAATGGTTATTGCAATACATAGTGTTTCTATATATGAAATTTATGCAGAATTCTATATATTCTCTTTATCTAATTTGTAAGCGTTTAATATGTTTTTAATACAAATGTTAAATACTTAGTATTTAAACTAATATGTTATAATTTGTGTTTGGTTTTCATGTTTCAATTTTAATTCTTAACACGGTGATGTCGTGTTTATTTGTATTTTGATAGAATAATATTTTAATTGTTTGTTTCATTTTCAACTTTACTTATTAAAAGTAACTGTTTTAGTCATGTTGAAATTTTTAAAATTATATTAGTGAAAACCATTCATGAATGAATTTTAAAATTATATTATTTTAGTCATGTTGAAAACTTTTTATAGTTTTTACATTTAAATTTATTAATTTATATGATTAGTCATTAACTTAATGTAAAATAACAAACTTATTTTATTTTTATTATTTTCATCTTCAAAAACTTATAATCTTAAACTTATGATAAATTAACGGTATAATTGACATTATTGATTGGTTTATTAATAGATTTTACTTATATTAGAACATTAAAATACTCAATTATACTTGCTTCACTTATCATTTTAGTTACTCACCCATTCGTTTCACCCTTTTTCAGATTTTGTTATCTAGAGCGTGTGAAAAAAGACTAAATTTTAGATGTAATATATTCGTGTATAATTTTTTTCTCATAATCTTAGAAGAACATTTTTATTCATACTCTTATAGTTAATATTTTATTGTTATAGTGTTTGCTCGTTCATGTTTCTATTTTAATTTAGCACAAAGATGTTGCGTTTATTTGTATTTTGAGATAATCTTTTTTTAATTGTTTTGTTTAATTTTTAAAATTACTTATTAAAAGTAATTTTTGTATATATATCATTCATGGTTAAATAAATGTAATAAGAATAAATATTATTGATAGACGGGTGACTAAATTTCATTAGTGTAAACAATTAATGAGAGTGTTTAAAAATTATATTATTTTATTCATGTTAAAATTTTTATTTTATATAGTTTTTACTTTTAAATTGATTAATATATAAGATTAGTCATTAGCGTAATGCAAAATAACAAGCTTATTTTATTTTTACTATTTTCATATACAAAAATTTCAAATCTTAATTACATGACCAAATCCACATATAACTCATAAAAAGTTAAAATTAAATTAAAATCAAAAACAAAAGATCAGCCACATAAAACTCCATGTTTACATAAACTATTTTCAATTATGGTTTATATTTGCAATTTAAACTGAGGATTAACCGATAATTACTAAACAATTTAATCACAATTATGTAAAGAGAAATATAAGAAGAAAATAAATGAAAACTCATAAATTATTAAATACCCTTACCATGATAAATGTATTCTATATAAAACTTATAGTTGTATACAAATCATATATATATATATATATATATATATATATATATATATATATATATATATATAGGAATAGGTTCAAATGAGAACCACTAAAAGGTTAAGAACCGTGAGAACCAATATTCACACATTAAGAATTATGTTTTTTTTTCGTTTTTTTATTTTTTCACACTTGTTTATTATGTGAAAATACATCAAAGTTAATAAATTTCCTTATTTTTTTACAATATTCACAATATAATAAAATTTGTAGGTATTAAACTGTGAATACTATAACGTAAGTTTTTTATTAAACTGTGAATTAGTGGTTCTCACGGTTCTCAACCTTTTAGTGGTTCTCATTTGAACCCTTCCCTATATATATATATATATATATATATATATATATATATATATATATATATATATATATATATATATATATATATATATATATATATATATATATATGTGTATATATAACGCACACAAAATATTAGATGTTTATAACTAAGTCTTCAATACTATGTTTGTAGGTTTTTGATGTTTGACTATTTATATATAATTGAATTCAAAAGGGTTATTATGAAGCTTTTTTCAAGTTTTGGACGCAAATATTATTATTAATACATGATATATTTTATGATAACCACTAATATATAGTATTTTTATGTTTAGCTTGGATATAAAGTTTTAAAGTTAATGTGACTGACCAATATTTTTATTACATAATCTTACTCATGCGTAACGCGCGGGTATACGCCTAGTAATTCAATAATGAGTGACATATAGTGAATGGGAAAAGGGACACGCGTACATATGGGCAACAAATGAAGGTAAAAAAGAATGAATAATATTCATCTTTAATTTACAGCAAACCTGGTTACTGGATTGAACAACAACAACCGAATACAATGGACTCGTACATCGCTAGGGTTGGAATAAAAATCTGAACACGAGGAAAAAACCCGAGACTTGAAACCCGAAAATGTAGGCTATCGGGTTGGGTTTGTGTTCTCTCGCCGAGACCCAACCTAACCCTATATATATATATATATATATATATATATATAATATATATATATATATATATATATATATATATATATATATATATATATATATATATATATATATATATATATATATATTAGTGGCATTACATTTTAATTTAGTAGGTTTAGATTATTAAGGTGTTTTGTAAACCCGATAGGCACCGATCCGAACACGACCCTGACCTTTTTTGGTCGGGTATGGGTCTCATTGCCCCGACCTGAACCCGACCCGTTGTCATTCCTATACATCGCTATTGATATATTTGTAGACAGATCTGTTGAGAAAGTTTGGAGCCTAATCCGAACTTGAGGAAATTGCAAGACAACCGAAGTGGAACAGTTATCTGAAGCAACCAGAAAACAGAGGCGAGACGAAGCCAGTGTTGTTAACGTGTGCATCTCAAAAATGTCCCCAGACCTTCAGTTAAGTGGGAGTCCTTTGCTCCGGTCAGACCAACCTTGGCGGATCAGAATAAGAAGGAGGTGATCCTTTAAAATATCAGCAGAAGGTTGAAACCGAAGGCTTGAAGATCAACAGGACCAAGGCAGTCTCACCTTGTCTGGATGCGAAGCCATGTCCAGTGCATGAACCGAAGGTATTTAATCATTCAGACTGAGGAAGGCCAAACCTCGTCCAGACAAGGAGATACGTCCTCAGCATCGACATGCAGGAAGACATCCAAGGTTGACAACAGAAGTCAGTTGGTGACGGACTAGTTACCAGACTAAAAGATTGTGACAAAGAGATAACTTTATCTAGACTGAAGAGCGATATTCGAGGAAGCCTTTCATCAGTGTCTCTTGCGGATCATAGTTCAACATGACAACAATAGCTTGTGCTATGGTCACAGGAATGAACGCATCAGCAGTAGGAGAAGATGAATCTGCAATATCCTCTAACCAAAAGTCCGGAAGAGGAAGTTCTTTCTTGAAGGGAGAGTTGACCCTTGTACGATGTATAGTTCAATAGAAGGTGAAGAAGCACAGTTGGACAGTTACAGTCTCGTTCGAAGGGAGATCTCGACCGAAGACCGATGAGGAGTTCTTCAACCGAAGGCGAGACTTTGGTTGGACGTGGCATTGGTATTGTTACATCTCGTGTCAGAAGAATATTGGGAACACGCGAAGAACAGTACCTTATGTCAGGGGCAGCATGAGGAGCATGGTGCAGTCACCTTTTTAGATAAAGTGACAAGGTTTTTGCTCTTTCCCGCCCAAAGACCTGCATGTACAGCCTTCCATATCCTGCTATTTATACATATCGTTGGCTACTCATTGTAAACATGTTAAACATATCAAAGATATGAGTGTAGTCATAGTTTCTCTCTTGTAAATCATTGAAGTTTCTCTCATTTCTCACAGTGGACGTAGCCCAACTTTATGTTAGGTGAACCACTTTATATCCTTGTGTTTCTCATTCTCAATCCTTTTTTTCATTACTGATTAGCCTTGATAGTAGGAACATTTTGTCGAAGTACTTTTCCGTGTTCGTTGGTGCCCTTCCGCTACGCCCCAACAAGATCTTAGAAAACCTATTATACCATAGGGACGAAAATGTTATTGAATTTATGATAATAGGGATTAACCTCTAGAGTTCCATAAAACACACACATCACAGTAATGCAACAATAGAAGGGAAACAATTTCTTTAAGGGTTAATAACATAAAAATCACTGTAGTTTGGCCAAAATTCTGGTTTAACCACTATATTTTTTTTGTTTCATAAAAACCATCCATACTTTCAAAAAATTCATATTGACCACTATTCATTTTATTTTATAACTTTTAAGGATTATTTTCATCGAAACATTATGTGAAAAGTTCCATATCGACATTTGAAACAAATATTGGAACTCTATTGCAGTGAAAACTATACATACATGTGTCTACATGTGATTTTGGTCTTCGTAAGTGTAGCTCTTCGGCCACGTTGTGAATGCAATTGGTGTCTAAGTGAATCCACTAAATTTTTAATGCGACGGGAGTAAGAAGTGTTTGGAGTTGGCGGCATAGAATCTTGACTTTTATTTGTTATAGTGGTCGCAATGTATCTTTCTTAAAATATGAGTGGTTTTTACGATTTTTTTTAAAGTATGATTGATTTTTTTAGAACAAAAAAATATAGTGCTTAAATCGATTTTGGCCAAATTACAATCTTTTCATGTTATTAGCCTTTCTTTAAACCAAACTGACACTCCTTCATATTTCTTACCACGATGGTCCATACTTTTAAAACTTGAAACCTAACAACACTAGGTGATTACTTAATATTCACTTTTTCCTCTTTGATATTCTCTTGTTAAATGATATAATTCTGATAATTTTAATTCTTTTTTTCAAAAATATTTTTGCAGATAATCTTGTTGAGACAAAATATGACTTCCTCAAAACATTTTCCACATACAATATTTATATTAAATATGATTCAAAACATTTTCCTCAATTAATCACAGCGTATTGCAGTTCCATCAAACTCTTTAACCATTGAGTTGTCAAATTTGGTCTGTTCTATGGGATTCTACAAGTAAATAGTAATACAACATAGAATTAAAACCATACTTTTCATGGTTCGTTTTAATTTAATTTATAAATGAAAAGAAACTGGTAAAAGAAAGGAAGGACATACCTTGCCAATAGGGGTAGGGACTATAATTGAGTTAAAATTCTCCACGGCCTTTGCAAAAAATCATGGGAGTAAATGGAAGACCTCTCAAGAAAAATTCAAAATTAACTGAAAATCACAACTCAATAAACTGTCATTTTCCCAAATTCAAACAGATATCAAACATTACAACATTACATGCCACTTAAACAACCTATCACTACCATAACTAAACTAAAAATGTACACATGCATACATACATAAATGGATAAATATAGATGTAAACATAAAAATAGAGAGTGAGATTACAGAGAAAAACTTACGATCACGACTAATTTGTCTGATATGATTGTTATCGTTTCCTAGGAACGACGTATCCAAACCAGACATCGAAATGTTTGATCGAAAACCAAAATTACTTGTATTGATCGAAGAGAAATCTCGAAATTCAATAGAAAAATAGATCGTATGATACAGTTAATTAATTTTAGAAGAATAACTACAATAGAGATGAATTAAAGGGGTGGAAATGGATGATCTGTGGGTAACCCTAGTCTTACCCAAAGTTTCTTAAGCGTTTTCTATAGACCTGATCATTTGATTCAATAGTACTTCACAGTGTAAAAAAATAATGATAAACACGGTATCAGAAGCCTATGTGCGAATAAGCAAACGACCTTCCTAATGATTCGTGGTTGCATTTAGAGAAGACGGTATTGAGAGACAGAAAGATGAATGATAAAATTCTAATGGGTTCAAAATTTTCGTGGTGCTCTTTATCAACGATTGTATTTCAATCTGATGGAAAATGAAATCAGTTCATATAACCAAGGGAATCAAGTATTTTTAAAAGTAAATCAGTTTTCAAATAGCAGAAGGCGAAATTGGGGAAAAAGAAGAGTGATTGAAGGAATCGTTGATCTCTTGCTAATATTTATTGAGAAGAACACACGCCAAGGAACATTGAAACTTGGGGAGAAAGGGCGTAATTGGGGGAAGAGACGATTAGTAGATAGCATCGAGTGAGCAGGAAAACAAAAAAACCGGTTAACAAAATATGGACACGTGGCAATTGAATTAGTATTTTATTAGTAGTAAGATATATATATATATATATATATATATATATATATATATATATATATATATATATATATATATATATATATATATATATATATATATATATATATATATATATATATATATATATATAAAACCAATTTCGAAAGGTTTTTAAGGACAAATCTGGATCTCTAATCTTAAAAAATTGGTGGCTAAGATTCAATGTAAAAAAATTAACACATCTTAAAAGTTTGAGGGGCTAGTTGTCTAAAAATCAATACTAGTGGGTGGATAAAACAAATTAAGAAGAATAATCGGAAAATTTAAACAAGTATCTGACCCTTTGCCGTAGTTGTCATCATCTTATTTAGTGGGTTTTTTTATTCTTTCATTTTGTTTCTGGGTCATAACTTTTTTTTATAAGAAATAAATCTAAAAAAACCAAAGTTTTTAACATTTAATTTTCTACAAAACAAGCACCATCATGCAAATTTGAAAAAAAATTATGTTTTTATTTTTTATTTTAATAAAAAATAAAAAAATTCTCCAAAATTTATGAAAAATTAAGAGATCATTCTAGATATTAAGTGTTCATTTTTTATTTTTAAGTAAAAAACCACAAACTTAGAAGAAAAAAAATACATAATCCAAAAATATTAAAAACCAAAACACGTTTTATGATTCAAACTGTTATGCACTAATTTTTTTTATGAGTCAAACCTTATTATAATTCAAAAATGTTATGAATCAAATTTATTATAATTCAACATTTAAAATGATCCAAAAATGTGTTAAATTTTGGATCATTTCAAGATCCACATATGTTTTGAATCAAAATGTTATATAAGAAACTCTTAATATCAAAAACTTATAATCATCCAAAAATGCTATGACCAAAACTTATTATGTCCTGAACGTTAGCAATATTAAGTATAGTAATCTAACACATACGATTCAACATTCAAAACTTGTTATAATACAAGATCCAAAAGTTGTTATGATCCATGATCCAAATCATGTAATGATTCTTAAATATAATAATCGAAAACGAGTTAAAAATGACAAAATCGAGTTTTAAACGATTTTTTTAAATAGAAAAATAAACAGAAAAAATAAAACTGAAAAGGAAAATAAAACTAAAAAAACAAAAAATATATATATAAGAAAAAAGCTAAAAATCGACTTTATTAAAAACTAACAAAATATTTAAATAAATAAATCAATATATGTATAACAAACCGGAATGTTGCCAACAAAATGACGTAGCGCCCTACGTGGCGGAGATGCCGTCCAAATGTTGGAGGCACCACTTCGTTTAGCCTAATCAAAAGAAAATCATGTAGGTTTTCCAAGTTTCCGATATAAATATTAATAACGACTAATCATATTTCATATTTATAATAAAGTGCAATTAATCAGGAATTGAAGAAGTACTACTTTTTTTGTTGAACGGCTAAACACACGCCCACTAAATTCTACTCATAACTACACCAATGTCCACGACGGGACTAGAACCCTGAACCCCTTGACTGCAACAACAAACCGGAATGTTGCCAACAAAATGACGTGGTGCCTACGTGGCAGAGATGGCTTCCAAATGTTGGAGGCACCACTCCCTTTAGCTTAATCAAAAGAAAATCATGTAGGTTTTCCAAGTTTCCGACATAAATATTAATAACGACTAATCATATTTCATCTTTATAATAAAGTGCAATTAATCAGGAATTGAAGAAGTACTACTTTTTTTGTTGAACGGCTAAACACACCCACTAAATTCTACTCCTAACTACACCACGGGGTTTAACCACGCAAATTTCCGTGTCTGTTGCGTGTTAGAAGCCAAATAACCACGCAATAACCACGAAAACTGACCTGTGGGAAAACCCCTTGTGGCTAAATTGTAACCACGCTTTAGTACGCAAATTAACCACGCAATTGCAACGCACAACTTAACCACGCAATAAACACACAATTCATTAACCACGCAATTAACACGCAAATTATTAACCACGCAATGACGACGCAAATTATTAACCACGCAATAAACACGCAAATTATTAACCACGCAATTACCATGCAAATTATTTACCACGCAATTACCACGCAAATTATTAACCACGCAATTAAAACTCAAATTATTAACCACGCAATAACCACGCAAATTATTAACCACGCAATTACAACGCAAATTATTAACCACGCAATAACCACGCAAATTATTAACCACGCAATAACAACGCAAATTGTTTAACACGCAATATGCACGCAAACTTTTAACAACACAATTACCACACACATCTTGTTGACTGTGTTTGACTTTTAACCACGCAATAACCACGCAATAATTTTTTTATTAAAAAAAATAAAAAAAATATTTTTAATTCCAGATTTTTTCTCACAAAACACACACACACACACACACCCATATATATATATATATATATATATATATATATATATATATATATATATATATATATATATATATATATATATATATATATATATATATATATATATATATATATATATATATATATATATATATATATATATATATACTGTATTCAAACTAAATCACATTTGATTTCTCACAATACAAAACATATCATATATCCAGAGAAAAAAAATCCATTACAGAAAAAGTGTAATTTTGTCAAATACAAAGTAGAATATTATAACACATCAATAAACAGAAGTACGTTGCTATCTTTTTGGATTCTTGGGTACAATCTTTTATCCTGCACAGAAAAGGAAAACAACATTTTAACGTTTGTGTTTAGGAAAAAATAAACTGTTATTTTCCAAGCTTTCTTTGATGAGGCTTTGGAGCACTGCAAGTCCTTTTTTCTTAATTGAGATCAAGGATGATAATTTTATCATTTTGTAGGAAGTAGGAAGTCTTTTCTTAACTATAAAATAGTATATAGATAATTATATACATATATTTGTATTTGTATATGTGTGATATATTGGCAATCATTTCATGAGGGGTACTTTGGGAAACCCATAAAAATCATCATTTTCATCACCAGGGGTATTTTGGGAAACCCATATATATGCATGAGCAACATTATATGATGACAGATAATCAAGATGATTTTTAATAAAATAAAAAATCATCATCAACATCTCTTTAGATGGTGCTCAACAATACAACATAAGAAGCTCAAGGTACATGGTACCTGTACAAGGTATCCTCACTGAGTTTTGCAATATTCAAAGATAAAACAACGATCATTCAATAAAGGCAAAATATCAATGAACCAATCAGTGACAAGATCATGATAACATGAATAATATTAATGCTAGTTCTTCAAAAAGTAAACCTTTAAATTCTCATGAATTCTTGGAATTTCAGTAAAAATATCAAAGCTTATTTAAATGCTAGAAGAGGTATAAATCTATCCTTTTATGGGTATTATACAATCTTTGTAATTATTCGTTTCTTTCACCAAATTCAATACATAGAATTACTGTTGAATTTGATCTTATCTTCTTATAAATATCCTACCGGTTTCTTTAGTTTATATATTAAATATTATTTTTAGTATGAAATTTCTAAACTTTTTCTTTGATTTTCGACTAATTGGGTGACAATGAGTATTTCCATTAATGCCCATATGGTGCACTGGACACTTAAAATGCATTTTTGATTGAAATTTAACAAATGGTGAATCGTTTTTACATATATCAAAGATAATTAAAGCAAGACGTTCTTGTTTCGAAAAAATTGATTTATGTAAAAGTATACTCATAATTCATTAAATTTTCACCAAATTTGGCGTTCTTCTATGAGACCTAAAAATACCCAAAATGCAATTGTGATCGAAACTTCAAGAATTGTGAACTTTTACGAAAATCAAAACTTGTTGAACCAGAACTAACCTTTGAGCGCTGAAACGTATGTTGTAATGAGTCTCTGATTGTGACACGCCAGGTGGTAGTGGGATGGCTATGAAGGCGGGTAATAACGTTACTAGGTTTTCAGAGTTCTATAGCAAAATTGAAAAGGTTAACGTGTTAACCACATAAATAGGTAAATAAAGGATCAAAATCGAAATCATCAGTTCATTAATCCAATTCAAACACATCAAACAAGGTAAATCGAAATCACCGGTTCATCAAGTAAATCGAAATCTGCCTGAACATTCCTTCCCGTTGAAAATGGAGAAGCTATAGAAAACCTAGAGCACAAATTGCATTCCTATTTGTCAAAATCTGCCTGAACATTACTGAATATCAAACTAGGGTTTCCAAAAATCAACTATACCTTTGAGTTTTGCCCCAAATTCCCAAAATCAGAACTGAATATCAATTTTCTGCACAAAATCAGAGCTTTTAGAACCCTTCCTCGCCTCCTACCGTCGATCGTCGTCGCACTTAGCCACCTCCGCCAGCCACAGCAACTCCGGCGGCTTGATGACGCCGTCGTGCACCTCCCACAGCAGGAGCATGTTCTTTTCGTCGCTGCTACTCCGATTTCAGTAAGAAATCGCGACCTAAAATGCTAAACTCGACCTTAGATCGACAAACATCTTCCTGATTTCTTGTGAATCGCACCACCGCCGCCCTTTCTGTCGGGTCCAGCAACCTCCGACGGCCGCACAGTAGCGGCTCCCCTTCTATCGATCTGCAATTCACGCACACAAGGGTGTGCGTGAGATGATTTTTGTTTCCCCCTTCCCGATTTCTTCTTTCTTTTCTGATTCACGAATCTCTCAAGCTCTCTCTCGATCTCTCGTTTCAAATTTCAGATTTCGAGTATGTGGAAGCGTGTTTGTGTTTTATCGAGAAGGGTTTATTACCCGATTGTTTTTTTTTTTAAAAAATGATGGTGGTTAAAGCGTGGTTAAACAGCCACGCAATTTCCACGAGACACTGTATTTATTTTATTGCATCACGTACAACTCGTAAAGCTTTAGCAATCAAGAGTGGTGTTTAATGCGTGGTTAAATAGGCACGCATCTAACACGAAAATTGTTTTATATATATATATATATATATATATATATATATATATATATATATATATATATTCTAAAATAACTGGAAAACAATTATTAAAATATTTCGTGGTTATTGCGTGGTTAACTAGCCACGCATTTACCACGCAACCAGGCAGTGCGTGGTAAATGCGTGGTTAATTAGCCACGAAATAACCACGACTGTATTTGTATTTTTCATTTTTTGAAGGTCACACATTATTTTTTGAGTTCATTTTTTGTACATCGTTTATTATACTTTATTATCTTTATATTTTCCAGTTTATACGTAAATTCGACTTACACACAAGCATGTACACCTTCCAAACCCGTTGTTCATCAAACGTTATCTTTTCAAGGTGTATAACCACTTGTGATTTTAAGACACCGACATATTGATGTGCATACATTCATACTCATAACATATACACACACGTATAGATATCTTTACACATACATACATACTTATACCCATAAACTCACACATATATACGTTTATATACCTTGAAAGGATAAAACTTCAAATGAGTAACGGGTTTGGAATGTATACACGCTTGTGTGTAACTCGAATTTACGTATAACCCGAAAAATATAAAGATAATAAAGTATAATAAGGATGTGCAAAAAATGAACCCAAAAAAATAATGTTTACTGTTCAAAAAACGAAGAATACAAAAATTTACCACTCAATAGCCACAGAATTCATTAACCACGCAATTAACACGGAATTCATTTAACCACGCATTTAACACGGAATCCATTTAACCACGCAATTACCACGCACTTCCTATATGCGTGGTAAATGCGTGGTTAATTAACCACGCAATAAACACAGATTGTTTTTATTTTTCAATTTTTGATGGGCAAACATTATTTTTTTGGGTCTATTTTTTACACATCCTTATTATACTTTATTATCTTTATATTTCCCAGTTTATACATAAATTCGATTTACATACAAGCATGTACACCTTCCAAACCTATTGTTCATTTTAAATGTTATCATTTCAAGGTGTATAACCACTTATGATTTTAAGACACCGACACATTGATGTGCATACATTCATACTCATAGACACATACACACACACGTATACGTATACTTTACACATACATACATACTTATACCCATAAACTCACACATACATACGTTTATATACCTTGAAAGGATAAAACTTGAAATGAGTAACGGGTTTGGAATGTGTACACGCTTGTGTGTAACTCGAAATTACGTATAAACTGAGAAATATAAAGATAATAAAGTATAATAAGGATGTTCAAAAAATGAACCCCAAAAAATAATGTTTACCCTTCAAAAAACGAAAAATACAAAAAGCTCTCTGTTTATTGCGTGGTTAATTAACCACGCACTTACCACACAACAAGCTAGTGAGTTGTAAATGCGTGGCTAATTAACCACGCAATAACCACGAGGTTATATATATATATATATATATATATATATATATATATATATATATATATATATATAATGAAATATATATATATATATATATATATATATATATATATATATATATATATATATATATATATATATAATGAAAAAAAATAATTTACCACGCAATAGCCTCAGAAGTCATTAACCACGCAATTAACACAGAATTTATTTAACCACGCATTTAACACGGAATCCATTTAACCACGCAATTACCACGCACTTCCTATATGTGTGGTAAATGCGTGGTTAATTAACCACGCAATAAACACGGATTGTTTTTATTTTTCAATTTTTGATGGGCAAACATTATTTTTTTGGGTCTATTTTTTACACATCATTATTATACTTTATTATCTTTATATTTCCCAGTTTATACATAAATTTGACTTACATACAAGCGTGTACACGTTCCAAACCTATTGTTCATTTTAAATGTTATCATTTCAAGGTGTATAACCACTTGTGATTTTAAGGCACCGACACATTGATGTGCATACATTCATACTCATAGACACATACACACACACACGTATACATATACTTTACACATACATACATACTTTTACCCATAAACTCACACATACATACGTTTATATACCTTGAAAGGATAAAACTTGAAATGAGTAACGGGTTTGGAATGTGTACACGCTTGTGTGTAACTCAAAATTACGTATAAACTGAGAAATATAAAGATAATAAAGTATAATAAGGATGTGCAAAAAATGAACCCAAAAAAATAATGTTTACTCTTCAAAAAACGAAAAATACAAAAAGCTCTGTGTTTATTGCGTGGTTAATTAACCACGCACTTACCACACAACAAGCCAGTGTGTTGTAACCACGAGGTTTTCGTAATTTTCGTATTTTGAAGGCAAAAAATTATTCACTTTATATTTTTCAGTTTATACGTAAACGAAAAAAATAATACGAAAACAAAAACAAAAACGAAAGAGATATATTGAACGAAAACGAAAAAAGTAATACGAAAATGAAAAAAATATAATTTACCACGCAATAACCACGGATACAGGCAGTCCGTGTTTTCCATTTATATATATTAACCACGCCATAACCACGCCTTATTTATTGTTTTCCATTTATATATATTTTAACCACGGTTTTACCACGCATTCAATCAGTGCGTTTTTATTGCGTTGTTAATTTTACCATGCAACAGCCACGAATTTGCATTTAGATATATTAACCACGCAATTAACACGCATTCAATCAGTGCGTGGTTATCGCGTTGTTAATTTTACCACGCAACAGCCACGAATTTCTGATGCGTCGTTGTTCCGTTACAAATGCGTGTTTAAATTTAGGGTTTCAGGTTGTGAAACAGATGCGTGGAAATTGCGTGGTTATTTAACCACGCAAATTTTGCGTGGTTATTTTTCGTGGCTAAATACCCACTTCTCTAGTAGTGTGTAGACTGAAATTGGAGAATCAAGTAAATACGAAAATACCCAAGAAAAATGTAAAAGGAAAAATACAAGAAATCTTGTAGGACGTTTCAGTTAGGAGCGTGTTGGGTCCTGAACCAGAATGGAACCGGAAAACAGATCTATCTGGATATTAGAACCGAGAGCCGGACCGATATAGGGGAGCCGGTTCCGGTTCAAATTTTCAGTACGGAACCAGGTGCACGATTTTGTAATCAGTTTGGACCGAAACATGTGACAAAAATAGAATGGAACCGGAAAAAAGCAAGAACTAGGCTCGGAACTGGATAAAACCAAAAAAAAAAAAAAAAAAAAACCAGGTTTGGAACTGAAAAACTGCAAGAATAGGCTTTGGAAATGAAGGATACGTAAAATAAAGAAATTCATATTCCAAGCCAATCTTGTTTATTTCTTCATAGAGAAAGTATGTAAAGCATACAATGAAGGAAAATAAAAGTAAATATTAAAAGCAATAACGGTAAACCTACCTAAGAAAATGACGAAACTATCTACAAATTAAAACAGGATCAATAAATTGAGAAAAAAAATATGCGAACATTTAGTTCGTATGTGTTTTGTTATTATGCAATGACTATATAAATCGAATCCTTTTGTATAGTGTAATTTGTGTATTAGGTACGTATATCGTCTACTAACCTACACAAATTGAGCAAGTTAATTGTTTTGTTTGAATGTTTTATTGCAGTTATTTAATTTACTTGTATTTGATTACTTATAAATAGAATTAAATATGATGTAATTTTAAATAATAACTAGTTTCTTTTTGTCGATTTGTGTTTTATAAGTTGATGGAGAAAACTGATACAGAAGATATGCATACTAGGGTAACTAAAAAGTTGTTAAATACCAAACTATTCATTTTGGTCAATCATCACATCAATAAAAAGTATCTGCGGGACGATTTAATAGTTTAAATACAATATAAAATACCCTTATGTAATAAAAAGCATGACATGAACATACAAAATCAAATATCATTAAGTTCTTCAAAATATAATCAAGTTTCAAGTTCCAACAAACCATTATTAATATATGACCAAGTTATCAAATACCAGCCATAATATCGTTTACAAAGAATAACAATTAACCAATAAATCAAGTACCAACTAATTATTTGATAATCTTTAACGGTTTTTTTCACATTTACATCTCTATTACGTAAAGTGTCTCCGCATACTAATATAAACCGAAAATAAAAATAAGTAGGAAGCTACTAAACAATCAACTATTTGTTAATAAGTAATAACAAGAAAGTATTACTTTTGACAATCTCATCAGCTATTAAAACATATTGTCCGTAATCGGCTTTCTAGATTTTCTTACCTAATATTGGATGCAAACCAAATTCTCAACTATAGGTGTGACCAACTTTGTTCGGTAATGATCAATTATTCGTCCACTTGTACTAAAAGTCACATCCGATGCCATAATAGAGATGTGAATTCCTAAAACATATAACAACATAAAAATATAAAATATAAAAATAATAAATACTAATATATATATATATATATATAAAATTATATGTTTCAACATCCAGCAATCAATTAGGTAATGAGTTGCATTTTATTTCCACAAATTTAGAATATCAAACTCCTTAGTGTATGAAGTTGGCTACTCATTCAAATAGGTTGACAACTCTATGTCCGTTGAAACCAAGGGGTTCTCTGGTTGTATTAGGGTGGGGGAGTAATACATTCACATCTCACTCATCCCACTTGCCACATCAACTTTTTCTCTCTCCTTTCACTTCTATCTTTCATTTCATGTCCTTCCACTTGGAGTATATTTGAGAGCATGTCCTATCCATCCTTCCAAGAAGGGCATCAAAATGTAACAACACGTGCTCCCAAAATGACTCCACAACGACTCCTCGTTCTGCATCCTCAAAAACACTAATACAAGTCTTCACCAAGGCGACCTCCTCGTTCTCCTTCCACGGAAGACGTTTCACACGATTGGTGTAAGATCATTTCTGGGAGGTCTTGAGAGGGGGTTGTTGTGTTTCTAGAACTACCTCCTCCTGCTCTAGTTCCACCTCCTCCTCCTGATCCTCCTCCACTTCCACCTCCACCTCATCCTTAGATATCGGTTGTGTTTCGTCGCTTGACTCATCCTCTTGTCTACGAAAATGAGAAGTGTCAGGGACATAATATTGGGAGTTGGGCAATTAGCTGAGACTTTGTTGGAACTGTGGAGAATTAGGTTGAAATTGCGGATAATTAGGTTGGAATGGGCCGAAATCAGGTTGGAAAGGGGTATAAGCTTTGAATTGGGATATTGGTTGACGTTATAATAATTTGGGGATGGGGTCGGAAGGACATCCTGACGATTTTTATTTTCGGAAGAACATCATTTTTTGGAGTTGCCTCGGCTAGAACTCATTATGTAAAAAAAGAGGGTTTTTTTAATAATAGGAAAGGGTTTAGAGAGATGTTGAGAGAAAGAAAGAATAGTGAATGTGTGAATTTTTTAATGGGTTTGGACGTGGTATTTATAGGGAAAGGAGGAGGGTGATTTTTAAATGATTTAATTTTTTTATAAACCTTTGGGTTTGGATAGATGGTGAAGCCACAACAAACCGATCCCACACGAACCCGATCAACATGGTGCAGCCATCATAGTGGTACAACGGCGGTACCGTCGGTACCGCGCCTCAAAAACCTTGAACCTGATTTTTCATACACCAAAAAAAAAAGTTGAAACATGATTTGACAATAAATGCGGAATAATAACGAACACCAATCAAGATCCAATGTGTCGAATGATTCAATTGATCAAAGGTTTTACAATGGGTTTTACAATGTGTGTTTTTATATGTGTGTTTCTCTCTCTATCTATGAAATCACTAGACTCCCTCTAGATCATTGACTACAAAATAATGAATAAAACACTATTTATAGTCTAATAAACTAACAAGCCCAATGCACAAGCCCATAAACATAGTTGGGCCTTCCTAATGCCACAAAGTCATAGACATGTAGAACATTGCACCCAACAATCTCCCTCTCAAAGATCGGAATGGATGACGTGACATATGGAACGAATCAATCAACGCGTAAATAATAATCTTCGACAATCTTCTCAAATGACCAATAACACTCGAACCTACCATCTATTCCGTCCACCCTTAGAAAATCACCCAATACGTCATTATCATCAACATACACGACATCTTGACTACCATAGGTTTGAGAAGATACGTTATAGTCGTTAGAACCGCTTCGTTCACTATTTAATAATGATGTACTTTAATTTTGAACACTTGTCTATTATAAAAAAGATACAAAAGATCATAATTTGTTACAATTTATAGTTAACGATCGACATTGAAGTATTCTACGACAAAAAAATCATGTTACAATATTTAAATTTAATAAGCACTATTTTCATTCAAGTATGAATATTGTAAAAATTGTTAAAAATAAAATAAAATTTATGTGTTTGATATATTTAAAGATAATAAAGAAGCGTAAAAATTAAAAACACCAAAAAGTGAGATTACTCAATAACTTAGATTGATTCCTAAAGGTGAAACTTTAGGAGTTCTCATTTTAAATTTTCTTTATTCTCTCTCTCTCTCTCTTTTTCTCTCTCTCTATATATATATATATATATATATATATATATATATATATATATATATATATATATATATATATATATATATATATATATATATATATAGACACACACACACAATGTTGCAAAAGTCGCCAGGTGGTGTTAGGACGGTCGCCTAGCGAGTAGAGAGTAATAACTATAGGTGGGGAGTATTTGACGAGTAATTGTATATGATAAATCTGTACATATTATATCATTATACAAACTGAAATAATGAATATTGTCATAGTAGTATCAAATTTGATTTGAATTAAACAAACAAAAATTTAAACAATAAAATGTTTATTAAATATGTAAATATATGATTTGTTTTGAACTAATTATATCACAATTTTAATCATTTATTTTAAAAAAGCTAAAAATTCTTGAGTTTTACCTATTTTTTCCGAGTTTGACCGATTCCAAGGTTGACCGTGTTGCATCGATGTTGACAAAGTAGCATCCAGGTCGACCGATTCTGACCAAGTCCGAGTATTTTTGGCCGATTTCCATAAAAGCATCTTCGACAATACCTGATTCAGAGTACTCGACCGAGTTTTACAACATTATATATATATATATATATATATATATATATATATATATATATATATATATATATATATATGTATATATATATATATATATATATATATATATATATATATATATATATATATATATATATATATATATATATATATATATATATATATGTGTGTGTGTGTGTGTGTGTGTATGTATATTTGTGTGTGAGTGAGAGTTAGGATTAAATGTCAATCCACATATACTGTAATATATGCCTATTTTTTGGCCTATAGAATATCAAAAATAGTGGTTAGGATGAACAATCGCATGAAGGTAATTAGTTGGAAAAGAAAGTGATTCTTTTATATTTTAAAACAACCAATAAGGGTAATGTAGGAGTTATTTTATAAACAATTTGGAAATTTTGGATAGTAAGAGATTAAACCAAAATTTGAGGAAATAAATTTCTAATCCGAATTTAAAATTAGTAATTAAAATGAACGTTTCTTGTCGATATTTTAGAGAATGATTCGAATGCTATCTAAGGACTCGGTTTAACTACCATTATTGTTAATTCAATCTTGAAGAATAATACATTAATTATAAGTACATAACTTACATTCTTGAAAAACAATATTATCAATCTTGAAAAAGTAAAAGACATTCTTGAAGAATAAGAAATTACAATTCAAATTCCGTTCTTATCATTCTCATTTTTTAAGAACAAAACATAAATTACAAGTACTTAACTCATATTCCTTAGATGATAATATTAACATTCTTGAAAAAAATAAAAGACATTTTTGAAAAACTAGAAATTAATTACAAGTGCATAACTCAAATTCATGAAGACTAATTTAATAAGTTTGAAAGAATAAAAGACATTATTAAAGGATAAAACATTTTTAAGGATAAAAAACAGATATTCTTCAAGAATAGATAAATACAAGTTTGTCTTTTCTCCATTCTTTTTCGATTCACACCAGATCCCATCCATTGTGATCTACAAACTTATCTAATAGGGGTATCGAGTTTTAGAGAACAAAGAACCCTAATTGGCTTAAACATCTCTTAAATGAAAAGATCAGATCTTTGTGTTGCATGTGTATATATAGATTAATAATGATTTCTGATTTATCAAAATTAGTCCCTCAAGTTTGTTGACTTGCCACAGTCTCCCCAATTTATGATTTGAACTAAGGGGGGTGTTTGAGATTGCTTATCCAAAACAACTTATGTTTTTTTTTTTGTTTTTTTATAATAAGTGATTATTAGCTTATCTGGTATCTAAAAAGTGTTTGTTTTAGCTTATCCTGTACCAAAACGTTATAAGTCAATAAGTTGGTTTTTAGTGTTTGGCAAATTGTGCTTATGTGTGTCCCGGTATCTAAAAAAGTTTTTGGTTTAGCTTATCCGGTACCAAAATGTAATAAGTCAATAAGTTGGTTTTTAGTATTTGACAAATTGTGCTTATGTCTGTAATAAAAAAATGACTTATCAAAAAAATGTTTAAATAAATCAATAAGTAAGGAAGAAGTAAGTTACCAAGAGCTCCTTATTTAAATTAATAGGTGGTTATAAAATCTTCTTACTCAAACACTTTAAACTGCTTATTATCAGTGTCAAACTACAATAAGTCTATAAATGCATTTTTTTTGAAATAACCATTTAGCCCTTGTACTTTCTATTATTTTTCTTTTTAATATTTATTTATCTTTTTATTTAATTAAACTACATTTAACCCCTTCAATATTACTTAAATGTCACAAAAACCGTTTTTAATTAATTTAAACATTAATTAAATCATTTTAATAATAATTAAATAAAGATTAGATACTTTTACCACCTCATAAATTTTACAAAATATCATTTATACCCGTATAATAGGTATTCAAATATTTTATAAACTTTTTTAAAATTTAATTATCTCATTTAAGGATTTTAATTGTATGAAAATAATTAATTATACCACTTAATCCTTCAATATATAGTTTAAATTTGCAGTGTTACACAAAAAATCAATAAGAACCGTGTATATTCGTAAGTAACAAATAAAATAAATAGATATGTAACAAAGAACGAGATAATCCCGTGATCAATACAAGTAGATGTTAATATCTTTTACGGTGGTCTAGAATTGATCGATTTATCATGAATTCCTCATCATCAAATTCCAAAGAACTTGGGAGATTCCAAAACAAAAGAGAGGAGAGGATAATAACCCTGTATTACGGTTTCACAAATTAAATTGATACCAAAGAAAGATGAGTTAAGTCCAAGAACAAATTCATATTAATAGAGGTGAATCATATACACATGAACGTACTACACACAGAAACCTGAAGTAGTTCGATACAACGGACATCCAGGAGAGAAAACTGAAATAACATGAAGAACTAACACTGACCTAACTGTCATTGCCTTCCCATGGCTTACCAAGAAATGGAAAGTCGTTGAATTGATGCTACAAAGAAAAAATATATATTGATTAGTAAATTAGGTTAAATTGCATCTTGAGACCTAGTTTTGATCATTATTTGCTAGTCAGTTAATTATTAAGGAAACTTACTTGAACTGAACATAGAGTATTACCTCATGAGAAGGTCCAGCATTATGCTGGTAATTGAACAAGAAAGATGGGCTCCAACTGGTTGGTATCGCTGACGAATTATCACCAACAATCGCTTGCTTATATTGAATTTGGGAGCAAGGATATTCGGCTTGATCAGTTGTTTGAACTTGGTTCTCTCTGAACGGGATCCAAGATCCTAATCGGTTTACATTTTGATCCATCACCTGATCGAAACGTGGCCTGAATTTTGAATTTTGATCACAGCAAGAAACACCACCCTCACCGCAAGAAAGCTTGTTATTTCTCTTTTCAGTTGTTCTCTTCCTTGCCCTTTCCCTTGCTTGTTCCCTTGTTTCTTTAGCAAGAGAGTGATTCATATACGCACTTTTCCTAACTCCTCTATCAATCTTTTTCTTCTCTTTGTTACTGCTACAGGAAGTAGATTTTGCCCTATCTACTATAATCACCTCATCCTCCCCAGTTTTCTCCATGGATTGATCATCAATTCCAGACATAACTTCACCTTCTGATGCAGACGATTCACTTTGTAATAAGCCGATGAGACTGCATCTCTGGTTAAGGTGGTCGGGGAGTAGATCTTGAATAGCGGGTTTTGATTTCATGAGAAGCCACTCGATAGTATTGCTGGCCTTATCGAACCCAAGCATATCTTGCAACCTGAAGAACTTCTTGGCAACGTCAAGGGACAATCTCATCCTTCGGTCCCTGGGGCCTTTAGCTGTGTTAATCTTGCTGTGGCGGTCTTTCTTGGAAGCTCTCTTTCCTGTTAAAGATTTATTTTCAAGAATCACACCACTGTTAAAGTGATCGCCCCGAGTATCCGTAGCAAATATTCCGTCATTGTTGCAAGACTTTTCCATGGTGGAATTCAGAGTCTTGCGAGTTAAGTGGTCATGAGAATTCGAACCAATGACAGGGTCGTGATAGTGACGGTCACTAGATAAGTGTCGTTGTTGTTGAAAAAACTCACGGATGACAAGTTCGTCTTCTAAGGCGATGTAATGAGGGCGATAGAGGTGGTGTGATGAAGAGGATGTAGGATGGTAATGATCTTGAGAGGGTTCTGAAAGATTTTCATGGTTGTAGTCGCAGAACGAACTGTTTGGTTGGTTACTACTTGAGAGAGAGGTATCCCGATTGCTGTAGGAGGATGAATACATCTCTTTAGTCTACCCTCCTGCAGAGAGCTATCAACAGATACTATATTTGTTGACTGTACGATATGATAGATCAAGAAGAGATATTTGAGTGCTTAATTTGAATGTACTAATCCACGATTTATCTCACCAAAAAAGAACAACAAATAGCAAAATCTCACTGTATGTGGATTGTGTGCGAGACAAACATTTATTTCTCATTCTTAAATGTGGTAATGATCATTAAGGTAATAAACTTTCACTCGCATATTTTTATTTTTGTTTCACGTTTAATCATTTATGTTTTTGTTATACATATATAATCATTAAATTTATTTTTTTGGTACACCTATGACCACTAAACTTTTTTTATACAAATATAACAATTAAATTATTGGTCATATATGTACAAAAAATAAGTTTAATGATTATATGCATATAGAAAAAACATAAATGACTAAATGTGAATAATTTTAAAAAATTCATAGATAAATTAAACATAAAAACAAGTTTAGTGATCAAATATAAACAATTTTAAAAATTCGTTATTTCATGACATCGTTATCCCTTCTTATAATCATATTGAGGGACCTGAACAATGACTGTTTTAACCTAATTTAAGGTGTTATTCACACATGTTTTATTTTATTTTATTATGTGATTGTAATGTCAGTCCGATTGTAAGGAATTGCACCACTTTTGGCTTCTAAATGTAAAACCAAAACCAAAATTGTGATTTATACTCTATTATTGCATTTTATATTTGAGGATTTAATAGTTTTCCTAACCGATACATTTCATCTAAAAAAGGAAACATTATATATAATTTGATTAAAGTATTTTTTTTACTAATGAATAAATAATAAACATCGGTTATAGCAGAAAGATTTTTTTTGAACCACCTCCCAAATCTATATATCTATATATCTTATAAAAGAAGCATTTTTTGTATCACCACATTCATTTGAAACCATCAATCTTTCAACTTCTTTTTTAGTTTGAGGTTTTTTTTTTATCCCACATTGTTTCACATACATATATGATCATTTATCTTTCTCTTATATAATACAATGTATTTGTTTCCATTCTCCATCAAAATTGATCTTTCAAGTCTATTATTAATTAGTGATAATTTTATCATAAAACATGTTTTTATCGCAAATTTTAAGATATTTTACTATTTAGTTTCAACTATAAAAAGTATTGAAACTCAAAAATAAAAATAAAAATTACTAAAACTTTTAAAATTTTGACTAGGTTGAAAGTTATAGTATGTCGTTTTTAAAAAGTGACACCGATGTAAACATTTTTAGATTCACCAAGATGTATATACGTAGAGATTTTAAAATTACTTAAACTTTTAAAAACTTGACTAGATTGGAAGTTTATAGTACGTCGTTTGTAAAAAGTGACACCGGTGTAAACATTTTTCGATTCACCAATATGTATATACGTACAAATTTCCAGTTGTTAACGTTTTAACCATCTATTATAAAGAACATTATTCAAAACAATGTGGTTTAACATTAATCTTGATCATAATATCACTTTCAAAGTCTAATATTAATTAAATATCATATTATCGTACAAACATGTTTTCTCAAGATCATTTTTATCATAAAACATGCTTTTATCGCATGTTTTAAAATATTTTTAGTATTTAGTTTCAACTATAAAAAGTATTGAAACTTAAAAATAAAAATTAAAATTACTAAAACTTTTAAAATTTTGACTAGGTTGGAAGTTATAGTATATCGTTTTTAAAAAGTGACACCGATGTAAACATTTTTCGATTCACCAAGATGTATATACGTAGAGGTTTTTAAATTACTTAAAACTTTTAAAAACTTGACTAGGTTGGAAGTTTATAGTACGTTATTTGTAAAAAGTGACACAGTGTAAATATTTTTCGATTCACCAATATGTATATACGTACAAATTTCCAATTGTTAACATTTTAATCATCTATTATAAAGGAGATTATTCAAAACAATGTGGTTTAACATGAATCTTGATCATAATATGACTTTCAAAGTCTAATATTAATTAAATATCATATATATCGTACAAACATGTTTTCTCAAAGTGATAAAGGCTTCTATTTATAGGTTTTAGTTTGCAAAAATATTAAAACTCAAAATGAAGATGAATATTGTAAAAAAAAAACTTTTGAAAACTGGCTAGGTTACAAGTTTAAAGTATGTCGTAAAAAAGTGACAAGGATGTTGTGTTGCACATATATAACCTTTAATTTTCCCTTATATGGTACCACTTTTTAGGTTCTCTTATCAATCTTTAACGTACCATTGTTTTTAATGTCTATTGTTAATTAGTGTTTTTATCTCAAAGTTTCAACAATTATCCTATTTTGTTTTAACTTCAAAAAACATTTAAACTAAAAGATGAATATTTAAAAGAGTTAAAAACTATTAAAAAATCATTTGAGTTGCAAATTCATAGTAAGTCTTGTGCCATAGTTCAATGTGTGATGACAATGTTTTAAACATTTTATTTTGTTTTCATAAGATTTATACACATGAAACTTCCAAATAGTAATCGTTTAAAGTTCAAAAAAATGTTGTTTATATAAATATTATAATAGATGTCATTTAATCAATACAATTCACTAATCAATACATTTCAAGATAAATTTTTATCATGTACCACATTAATTTGAATTTATTAGAAAAATCATATCATAGTGGACATCGGTGAGTACGCGTCGAAATTTTAGGAAAATGGTCTTAAAACAAAAACCAAAGGTTTCTGGAATGTTGCAACCGATTCCTAATTTGGTTATAATGAAAAACACAAAAGAACAAAGATATTAGAGAAATGATTTTAGCCACTCTACTTATAGATGTTTTCTTTCCCTTTAAATTTGTATCTTAAACTATGTGGGATGAGAAATATATTAGTCTCTTTACTTATAGATTTTTGATTTCTCTTCATTTGTGTTCTTAAGCGATGTGGGATAAGAAAATGACACAAAATAACACACTATGAAGAAAATTTTGATCCCACATCATCATGATAAACCAACTTAAGAAGCATTTTTATTCTATAAATAAAGGTACCCCTCAAATTAAAATAATTATATAGATCATTATATATATTTTTATTGTTGGAACCATTTCCAAGTAGTAAAGTTCAAGGAAATATATAGTTAAAATTTTATTATTTTTTATTGAAGTTGAGCTTTAAATATTTGCAAGTCGATCTGAGATGAGCTATGGATTCGTTCATCAAGTTGCACAATGTCACATACATTGTGTTGAATAATTCAACTTTGAACTTTTATTTATTATGCAATATCGTTTGTCAAAACTGACGATTTCTAATTTTCTCAAAGGTCGTTCAATAAATATACTTAGAACATTCTAACTATATTTATTTTTTTTATTATAAATGAAGATATGGTTCAAGATAAATGATTTATCTTTTACCACATCAATTTGAGGTTTTTTTCTTTATCTCACATTGTTTCACATACACATATGACAATTTATATTTTTCTTATATAATACAATTAATTTACTATCATTATTTAGCAAAGAGCATACTATTAATTTAAATTAAATATTTGAAATTAAAACATGACCAAATACGCAATCTTTAAATTGATTTAAAAATAGATAAGAGTAAAGTTAAATTTGAAATTTTACAAAAAATTTATCCAAGCACAAACTGTTGGTAGACTACCAAACTTATGTGGTCTGAGATAACTCTTTATCTTAAACCATATTAATTTGATTTTTATTTGATACATTGTATTTATTCATTAAAATTCGTTGTTTTCCAAATTTATGACACATGTATGTATTATCATATAGTTAAAAATAATGAAAATATTTTTCTATTATAATTTTATTAATTTGAGATAAAATGTATTTGTTTATATTCTAACTAATTTTTTTCCCGCGCAACGCTCGGGCTTTCGTCTAGTTTTGTATAAAAACATACAAAAATTTGTTGAGTTGTGGATAGTGGTCTTCCCAATATTTACAGTGGCAGCCATGGTGCAACTGCGGTGTTGCGAGGTAACATCTATGGTGCTCAACACAAGGTCTGTGATGCTCGATACAAGATCTGCGATGCTCATGGCAACATCTACGATCCTCGAGTATAAGGTATGTAGTGCCCGAGTCAAGGTCTTTAGTGCTCGTTGCACTGCAACTTCGGTGCTTGATAACAAAAGTATGTGAAGCTCGGACATGTGGGTCAGACTAGTTGATGGCGTGTTGGTTTGTGGTCCATGTCCCACAAGAAACTTTAACTCAATGTTTGTTTATGAGTAGATCTCCTCTTACCTTTTGTAGGCCTACATAGAATATGTGTGTTGACAACTACAGTTAAAAGAATATTTTCGGTTCGTTTATGGATTAGCTTCATGACCTGATAGATTGAACCACATTAAATCCTCGTGTATTATTTATTTTTCTTTGCCATTTATTGTCTATTTTCTTGTTTATCGATTTTTAGTTTCTAACAACCGATGTCAGATCTCTGACTAAAGACTTAAAGGTTTAGATGGATAAAATTGAAGGTAACAATTTTTGACTTTTTAAAGATGTCGATCGAAGATTACCTTTATCATAAGAAGTCAGAAAAACCCTTGAATGAAAGGATGTAAGAACCCGCAAAAAGTTGTAAAAATGGTAAAATGGTCTTTTGACATATTATAAGACCATTATGTAAAATAATATGTGGTTTGTGAAATAATAATGTAAGAAATAAAAGTTTATGTAAAATTTGGAATTTTACCACGTGAATAGTGAAATTTGACCAAAAAGGACAAAATGGTCAGTTGACATGAAAATGACGAAAATGTTAAGAAAATGTTAAGTTGTTAGTTAATGGAACTTGGTTTTCAAGATTTTGAGTTAGGACCATTTTTGAACAAAAGGAAGAAGATAAGGACTAAGGTGTAAATATTTTATTAAAATTAAATATAAATAAGAGAGTTATCTAACTCTCATCTCCAGAAGTTTATAGAATTCTCCAGAGAGAACGAGAGAGAGCACGGGAAGAACACGGGAAGAACAAAGAGTTTGGAACATCTTGCAAGAATTGAAGCTAATAACTTGGAATTAGTGATTCCAAGCTTGGAGAGGTAAGATTTTCATGTTTTAAACTCAAAATATTGAACGGGAATTATGTCTTGATTTCTGATTTTCCAGAAATCATGATTCTAATGAAATCATCTTACTCAAAATCATCAATTTAACATGTTTAGTTGTTGAATATGTTGAAATACAAGGAAATGATGATTTGGGTTCAAGAACATTAAGTCACGGGTTTGGATGATCAAGTAGTTTTGATGAGTTTAATAGGTTAGAAAAGATGAAAGAAACTTGTATTAACAAGTAATTCAATGGAATTGAAGTTTTGATGCAAGAGTGGTGAAATGGGTTTTTAGCTCATGAACCCTAGAAATGAGTTTATGAGTTCAAACTGATTTCATATGGTTCTAATGGTTTAGCCAAGTCAAATATGACATAAATGATACAAGAAATCAGTTTCAAGCTTAAAAATTCAATAAAATGATTTTTGGTGAAAAATGGTGATTTCGGAAGATTTTTTCAAGTTTATAAAGAGAAATTGTGATTTATGGTTTAAAATCAAGTGTAAGTTGGTATTTAAGGCCTGGAAATGACCCTAAACTGATTAAGTCAAGTATCAGGAGCTTAATGGAGTGAATAGTGAAACTGCAGTTTGGAAAATCGTCAAATATAGCAACAAACTCAGTGATCGCGACGCGACCACCCCTAGGGTCGCGACGCGACCTCGCGTCATGTTCCAAAATGCAGTTTTTGCAATGAGTCTCCTACCAAGTGAAATTGGATTTTGAGATTTAGTCATAAACTTGTCCGTTTGACCTCAAATTTTAAACATAGGTCTATTATGGCCTAAGACTTCATGGAAAATTGTTGGAACCGAAATACGACCTCCCGAGGGTACTGTAGTAAAATACGCGTATTTCGGGAAAATTGTAAAATGAGTTTATTAAGGGTTATACACTTGTTATGACATGAAGTTGTTCCATATGAGACTCTTAAGTTATAGAGTCAATTGTAGTATGTATTTATTAATTAAGTAAATATATATGATATATGTGTAGGAGGTGCTTCAAATACTGTTGAGCACGGAAAAGGAAAAGGTGTGCGAGAAGCTTAGTGATCCATAGCTACACCAAGGTGAGTATGTGTGGATTTTCCTAGTACATAGCAAACAAATGATTTCAGAAAATGAGATTTCCAATTTACCTTAAATGTTAAAGTTTGGAAACAGTTTTGAAAGTGGCTCTATTTAGGAGCTAAGTGTTTTAAAATACATTTTAAAGAAGTTTAGTTTATAAAGCTATTTTGAAAGAAGCTTCATATGTGAGCTAAAGATGTTGAAGTTAGTTTTGAAAGTATTTTTGATTATGAGATAACAAGTTTATGAGTTTGAGTTTATTATGAATTGTGTCCCTTTTGACCAATTTGAGATGAAATGAAGAAAGTAATGAGATAAGAAGTAACATAAAGAAAAGTAATGAGAGTCATTTGTCCGGACTAGGATCACCCACACAATCGGGAGATCTGAAGACACTACTGGGGTGGTACCTCCCGTCGCGAAGTAGTTGTCTAGCTTAGCATAACCTTATGGTTGGATCTGTTCCAAGCCATGAAGGGGAGACAGCATAACCTTATGGTTGGATCTGTTCCAAGCCATGAAGGGGAGACAGAAGTAGCATAACCTTGCGGGCGGATCTGTTCTGTCCCGCGAAGGGGAGTTGGTAAAATGAATTAAACTAATTCATGAGTTTCAGTTGGTCATGAGAAAAGAGAAAGGAGCAGTTTTAAGAGTTACTTATGATAAGCAGTTTTGAACAGTTTTGAGATTTGTTATGAGAATCGGTTTAAAGTATTTTACTTGTTTTGTATTGCAAGTTTTGAGTAGGAATGTTTTGGGTCTAAAACCCATATTACTCACGAGGCTTTATGTCTCACGTATATTTTTTTAATGCTATGTACTTAGGTGAGATGAGCAGGAGCTGGAGTTAGGACTGATGTATAATACATATAAGTTTAAATTATGGTTTCTGTGTGCAGTCTGTAATACCCCCGAGAATAAATTTGTAAATAAAAAATTAAGTGACTTTCTGGTAGTCACACGTTGTAAAATATTTTGTAATATAAACTGTATTAAATTATGGTTTGAGAAAGGGGTGTTACAATTTTAGTATCAGAGCCATAGTTTAAGCGAATTAGGTTGAATACCATCCTAAGCTTAAACTAACAAGAGTAGTAGTAAGGTGCCTTAGTAATATAGAGGTACACTTAGACCTATAGAAGTTGTAGGGTGAGTATGACTGCTACAAAAGTGTAGTCAAGATAGGGAGATAACATGCTACCGCTTACAAAATACTATATAGAAATGTGTATTAAACAGAGATTTTGTTTATCTATATAGTAATGGAAGGAGGAAGACAGTTACCACCAGCTGACGGGGGTGAGGGTAGTCACACTTCTTCACGAGGAAGTGGACCGGGCAATGTTATTGGAAATGGTAGAGCTGAGCCAAACCCACCACCACAACCTGTCACAATGGAATCTATTCAGAATTTGATTAATAATTTACGAACTGAGTTGAAGGAAGATGTGAATAACATCATTGACAGCCGAATGGGTGAACCCAGTGCCCATTCCTCGCAGGAAGTTTCTAAAAAGACAACTGAAGAAGAAGCTAATGGGGAAAACAAGAAGAAGGAGAAGGGCTGTTCTTTTAAGTCCTTTATGGCTTGTAAACTGCCGGAGTATCACGGCAGTTTTGAGCCAAAGGTGACTATGAGGTGGATTCGGGAAATTGAACAAGTAATGCAAGCCAGTAAGTGTGGTGAAGGAGATCAAGTTAACTATGCTTCCCGACAACTAAAAGATGATGCTTTGGTATGGTGGAATACCAAGTATGAAAGCTTGGGGAAAGATGTTGTTTATGGCTGGTCATGGGCTGAATTTATCTCATGTCTTAAGGATAAATTCTGTCCCACGAGAGACTTAGAAAAAATGAATGAAGATTTTCTGATGCTGAAGAAAGGAGATTCGTCGGTTGATGAATATACAAAGAAGTTCTGTGATATGTTGCCTTTTGTGGGAGAATCTTATCCCACTGAGTAATCCCGAGTTAACCGTTATGTCCGGGGACTACCGTGGAACAATGAGTTGGAGGTGAAGAAAGCCGAGACTTTAGACGGTGCCATCATTGCTGCCCGTAATGTGGAAGATGTGGGAAAGCGCCGAAATGATGAAAGACCTAGTTTCAGTGATAAAAGGAAGTCAGTGTGTAGTAGTGGGAATTTGAAGAAGAAAGGGAAATCAATCTTAAGCCAGCCTCGACAGGGAAATATAAAGAAATGTGAGAAGTGTGGAAGAGAACACAGTGGTGAATGCCGGGCGGGATCTAATGCTTGTTTCAACTGTGGCGGATTTGGTCACAAAATGAAAGATTGCAAGGCGAAGAAAGCAAGCGAGGTGGAATGTTTTTCGTGTCACCAGATTGGGCATTTCAGTTTCAACTGCCCAAACAAAGGAGGTGAGACAGTGGTGTCCACAGCCCAAAAGAAGACGGAGCCATAGAAAGTGAAGACCTGAGCCTTCCAGATCACTCGAGAGGAGGCAAAGGAGACGCATGATGTTGTCTCAGGTATACTACTGGTTAACTTGATAGCTGCGTATGTGTTATTTGATTCTGGTTCTATGTATTCGTTTATGTCTCATGAATTCGGAGCCAGACTTAGTGTACCATTAGAATTGTTAGACATGATCTTCGAAGTGGAAGTAGCAGATGGGAAGTTTGTTGAAGTTCAGTATATGTATCGGGATTGCGAACTCGATATTAATGGCAAGAAGTTTCGACTTAATCTTCTTCCCATTGGAATTAAGTCTTTTGATGTGATAATTGGTATGGATTGGCTTGGTGCCAATGACGCGAAGATAGCATGTGGGCAGAAGAGGGTGTCTGTTAAAACCCTAGGAGCTAAAGTGTATGTGTATGGAAAAAGAAGAAAGCATGTGCCGAGTCTTATTAGTGTGGCAAAAGCCCGAAGATGTATCAGGAAAGGGTGTGTATATTTCCTGGCTTATGTGATGACCGAAGATAAAATAAAGCAGACTTATAAAGATATTGAAGTAGTGAGAGAATATTCAGAAGTTTTCCCAGATGAGTTACCTGGCTTGCCACCTGAAAGGCAAGTTGAGTTCCGGATAGATCTTGTCCCAGGAGCTTCCCCGATAGCACGAGCACCGTACCGTTTAGCACCAACAGAAATGTGGGAATTAATGTCCCAGTTGCAGGAATTACTTGATAAAGGCTTTATTAGACCTAGTTCTTCCCTGTGGGGTGCTCCATTCCTATTTGTAAAGAAGAAAGATGGATCAATACGTATGTGCATTGATTACCGGGAACTGAACAAGATCACTATCAAGAACCGTTACCCGTTTCCTAGAATAGACGACTTATTTGATCAGTTACAAGGTGCAGATTACTTCTCAAAGATTGATCTGAGATCCGGTTATCACCAAGTCAGGGTGAAAGAGAGTGATGTGGAGAAGACAGCATTCCGTACCCGATACAGGCATTACGAGTTCCTAGTGATGCCATTCGGTCTTACTAATGCGCCAGTGGTTTTTATGGACTTAATGAATCGGGTCTGTAAACCATTCTTAGACCGATTTGTTATAGTATTCATCGATGACATTCTTATATATTCAAAGAACAAAGAAGAGCATGCGAGCCACCTGCAGACAGTGCTTGAAACTTTGAAGCGGGAACAGTTATATGCAAAATTTTCCAAATGTGAATTTTGGATGAGAGAGGTGCAGTTCCTTGGACATGTTGTTTCTATCCAAGGTATAAAGGTTGATCCGTCAAAAGTTGAAGCAGTAATGAAATGGGAACCACCCAAGACGCCAACTGAAGTTAGAAGTTTTCTTCGTCTTGCCGGGTATTATCGGAGATTTATTCAATATTTCTCCCGTATAGTTGTGCCACTTACACGGCTAACCCGAAAAGAAGAGAAATTCAGATGGCAAGAAGAACAACAAAAAGCTTTTGTTACATTGAAAGAAAAGTTGTGTAATGCACCTGTCCTTACATTACCAGATGGAACAGAAGATTTTAAAGTATACAGCGATGCCTCGCATCGGGGGCTTGACTGTGTGTTGATGCAGAGGGGGAAGGTTATAGCATATGCTTCCAGACAGTTGAAAGACCCAGAAACAAAGTATGCTACTCACGATTTAGAGCTTGCAGCGATTGTATTTGCATTGAAAATTTGGAGACATTACCTGTATGGTACAAAGTGCAAACTATTTACTGATCACAAGAGTTTACAGTATGTGTTCTCTCAAAAAGAGTTGAACATGAGACAGAGAAGATGGCTAGAGTTGATCAGTGATTATGATTGCGAGATTATATACCATCCTGGTAAAGCAAATGTAGTAGCAGATGCATTGAGTAGAAAAGTTCCTGAGAGAAGAATCAAGGCAAGATCGATGCGGATAGAACTAGTGTCCAGTATTATCGAGCAGATTAAAGCATCCCAACAAAAAGTTGAAGAGAGTGGAGATTTTAAAGATGAGAAATTAGGAAAAGACATGTAATTTGAAACAAATAGTCAAGGGTTGAAGACTTTCAGAAATCGTATTTGGGTGCCGAAAGCAGGGGGGTTGAGAAAGACGATTTTAGAAGAGTCGCATAAGTCCAAGTATTCCATACATCCAGGGAGTACTAAGACTTATCAAGATCTTAAGAGACAGTATTGGTGGCCTGGAATGAAGAAGAGGATAGCTAAATACATATCCAAATGTGTCATTTGTGCTCAAGTCAAGGCGGAACATCAAGTCCCGCATGGAGATGCTCAGTCATTGCACATTCCAGCAGGAAAATGGGAAGATGTAACCATGGACATTATCGTTGGGTTACCCAGAACGAGAAGAGGTTATGATTGCATATGGGTTATTATGGATCGGTTGACCAAGAGTGTGCTGTTTTTAGCCATAAAAGAAACTACTCCACTGGAAAAGTTAGCCCAATTGTATATAGATGAAGTATTAAGACGATATGGTGCACCACTGTCCATTGTGTCAGATAGAGATCCAAGATTTACTTCCAACTTTTGGAGAGCTTTACAAGAGAAATTGGGGACGAAGATTCAGCTAAGCACAGCTTATCATCCACAAACAGATGGTCAAAGTGAGCGAACAATTCAGACAGTAGAAGACATGTTACGATCATGTGTGATGGATTTTGGAGGTAGTTGGGACGAACACTTGCCACTAGTGGAGTTTGCATATAACAACAGTTACCATTCTAGCATTAAAATGCCACCCTTCGAGGCATTATATGGTAGAAAATACATGACTCCTCTATGTTGGTTAGAGGCGGGTGAGACTAAGCTTACCGGACCAAACATTGTTAAAGTGACCAATGAAAAGATTGGAGTGATTCAAGCTAATATGAAAGCAGCACAAGACCGACAAAAGAGTTACTCGAATATGAAGAAAAGACCATATGATCTGCAAGAAGGTGATCTAGTGATGATAAAAGTGTCGCCATGGAAGGGTGTAGTCAGATTTGGCAAAAGAGGAAAGTTGAGTCCAAGATACATCGGACCTTTTAGAATTTTGAAAAGAGTTGGATTGCAGGCGTTCAAGTTAGAATTACCACCAGAACTTAGCAGGATACATGATACTTTTCATGTATGCTACCTGAATAAGTACTTTGGAAAAGAAGAAATGGTTATCCCGTATACAGACTTGAGAGTGGAAACTCCTAGCAAACTGATTGAAGAACCTGAAGCAATTCTAGAAATGTAGACCAATAAGCTAAGGAATAAGGAAATTGACATTGTACTAGTCAAGTGGAAGCATCCATTTGGGTCAAACCTAACTTGGGAGACATTGGAAGAAATGAAAAGAAGGTATCCAGATTTCATGGATTACGAAAACATTCCGAGGACGGAATCCGCTTAAGGAGGGGTGACTGTAAGAACCCGCAAAAAGTTGTAAAAAGGGTAAAATGGTCTTTTGACATATTATAAGACCATTATGTAAAATAATATGTGGTTTGTGAAATAAGAATGTAAGAAATAAAAGTTTATGTAAAATTTGGAATTTTACCACGTGAATAGTGAAATTTGACCAAAAAGGGCAAAATGGTCATTTGACATGAAAATGACCAAAATGTTAAGAAAATGTTAAGTTGTTAGTTAATGGAACTTGGTTTTCAAGATTTTGAGTTAGGACCATTTTTGAACAAAAGGAAGAAGATAAGGACTAAGGTGTAAATATTTTATTAAAATTAAATATAAATAAGAGAGTTATCTAACTCTCATCTCCAGAAGTTTATAGAATTCTCCAGAGAGAACGAGAGAGAGCACGGGAAGAACACGGGAAGAACAAAGAGTTTGGAACATCTTGCAAGAATTGAAGCTAATAACTTGGAGTTGGTGATTCCAAGCTTGGAGAGGTAAGATTTTCATGTTTTAAACTCAAAATCTTGAACGGGAATTATGTCTTGATTTCTGATTTTCCAGAAATCATGATTCTAATGAAATCATCTTACTCAAAATCATCAATTTAACATGTTTAGTTGTTGAATATGTTGAAATACAAGGAAATGATGATTTGGGTTCAAGAACATTAAGTTACGGGTTTGGATGATCAAGTAGTTTTGATGAGTTTAATAGGTTAGAAAAGATGAAAGAAACTTGTATTAACAAGTAATTCAATGGAATTGAAGTTTTGATGCAAGAGTGGTGAAATGGGTTTTTAGCTCATGAACCCTAGAAATGAGTTTATGAGTTGAAACTGATTTCATATGGTTCTAATGGTTTAGTCAAGTCAAATATGACATAAATGATACAAGAAATCAGTTTCAAGCTTAAAAATTCAATAAAATGATTTTTGGTGAAAAATGGTGATTTCAGATGATTTTTTCAAGTTTATAAAGAGAAATTGTGATTTATGGTTTAAAATCAAGTGTAAGTTGGTATTTAGGGCCTGGAAATGACCCTAAACTGATTAAGTCAAGTATCAGGAGCTTAATGGAGTGAATAGTGAAACTGCAGTTTGGAAAATCGTCAAATATAGCAACAAACTCAGTGATCGCGACGCGACCACCCCTAGGGTCGCGACGCGACCTCGCGTCATGTTCCAAAATGCAGTTTTTGCAATGAGTCTCCTGCCAAGTGAAATTGGATTTTGAGATTTAGTCCTAAACTTGTCCGTTTGACCTCAAATTTTAAACATAGGTCTAGTATGGCCTAAGACTTCATGGAAAATTGTCGGAACCGAAATACGACCTCCCAAGGGTACTGTAGTAAAATACATGTATTTCGGGAAAATTGTAAAATGAGTTTATTAAGGGTTAAACACTTGTTATGACCTGAAGTTGCGCCATATGAGACTCTTAAGTTATAGAGTGAGTTATAGTATGTATTTATTAATTAAGTAAATATATATATGATATATGTGTAGGAGGTGCTTCAAATACTGTTGAGCACGGAAAAGGAAAAGGTGTGCGAGAAGCTTAGTGATCCGTAGCTACACCAAGGTGAGTATGTGTGGATTTTCCAAGTACATAGCAAACAAATGATTTCAGAAAATGAGATTTCCAATTTACCTTAAATGTTAAAGTTTGGAAACAGTTTTGAAAGTGGCTCTATTTAGGAGCTAAGTGTTTTAAAACAGATTTTAATGAAGTTTAGTTTATAAAGCTATTTTGAAAGAAGCTTCATATGTGAGCTAAAGATGTTGAAGTTAGTTTTGAAAGTATTTTTGATTATGAGATAACAAGTTTATGAGTTTGAGTTTATTATGAATTGTGTCCCTTTTGACCAATTTGAGATGAAATGAAGAAAGTAATGAGATAAGAAGTAACATAAAGAAAGTAATGAGAGTCAGTTGTCCGGATTAGGATCACCCACATAATCGGGAGATCTGAAGACAATACTGGGGTGGTACCTCCCGTCGTGAAGTAGTTGTCTAGCTTAGCATAACCTTATGGTTGGATCTGTTCCAAGCCATGAAGGGGAGACAGCATAACCTTATGGTTGGATCTGTTCCAAGCCATGAAGGGGAGACAGAAGTAGCACAACCTTGCGGGCGGATCTGTTCTGTCCTGCGAAGGGGAGTTGGTAAAATGAATTAAACTAATTCATGAGTTTCAGTTGGTCATGAGAAAAGAGAAAGGAGCAGTTTTAAGAGTTACTTATGATAAGCAGTTTTGAACAGTTTTGAGATTTGTTATGAGAATCGGTTTAAAGTATTTTACTTGTTTTGTATTGCAAGTTTTGAGCAGGAAAGTTTTGGGTCTAAAACCCATATTACTCACGAGGCTTTATGTCTCACGTATATTTTTTTAATGCTATGTACTTAGGTGAGATGAGCAGGAGCTGGAGTTGGGACTGATGTATAATACATATAAGTTTAAATTATGGTTTCTGTGTGCAGTCTGTAATACCCCCGAGAATAAATTTGTAAAAAAAATTAAGTGACTTTCTGGTAGTCACACGTTGTAAAATATTTTGTAATATAAACTGTATTAAATTATGGTTTGAGAAAGGGGTGTTACAAAGGAGACCTTCAACGATGAAGTTGAAGGATGTTGCAAAAGACGTTGTTTGCTCCGCTCAAGGTTGGTGTAACATGTATGAAGAAAACTCTACTGCAAATAAGGTTTTCCTAATAATAGAGTTCGTGAATATGAAGATGAAGGAAGGAATGTCAGTGAAAAATCACTTAAATAAATTTAATTCTACATTATGTAGATTAGTATCAGCCAAAAATAATATAGATGATGAAATCCAGGCATTCCTATTATCATCATCACTGCCAGAGGTTGGTATGGAATTGCTACAACAGATATGGAAATATTTAAGGAGTCTGTTGAATACAAAAAATAAGGGAAAAATATTAACCAATAGTGTAATGTTAGAGGAAGATCGAAATCAAGGATGAGATGCAATCCAAGAACATAAAAGATACTACCTATTATAATTGCAAAGAGAATGTGCTAGAGCTGGAAACGCTATATAATGATGAGTGATAGATATGCTAGAATATTCCCTTTGTATTTATGAATATTCCATTTTTCCTATAAATAGGAAGAGAATATGTCATTCCTACTATGTAGATTTTAGATTCAGAGAGTTTCTCTGTGACCAAGGAACCAATTTCCCTGACACATGATCTTCATGTTGTATTATTACTCTTTGTTATCTAATGAAATCTAGATTACTCATATTTGTTCTTCATTTTATTACTGATTATCTCTCAAGATATTTATTATTCCACAGTACGCTAGCCGGCACGGGTCCAAACAATTGGTATCAGAGTTGTACCTTGAAGATCAAACAGTTATTTCAAGGGAACGATTCAGATCTAGACTGGGATTTTTATTCTTGAAGATTATTGTGTTCTACAAAAAATTCTCAGATTCGTATCTGAAATTTTTGTGATGAGTTTATCTATGATTTTCGGGTTGACTCCATTATCCAAAATAAGTTGCTGTTGTTGCTGATCATATTCTTCTGCTAAAGATTTTCGTTCTTTCTCAAGTATAATTTTTCTGTTGTTGAAAATCAAGAAGTTGATATTCTTGTCTATTTTGCTTTAAAAGATCTATTTTACCCATATTTTGTTGAATAAATATGGAAGAGACCAAGAATATTTGAGTAGGAGAGAAAATATCTTTCAAAAATATCTGTTCAATTTTATTTGGACAATTCTTTTCTTGAAAAGATGGAGGTGTTCTTGAGGAAATTGATCATGATCTTGAAAAAGAGTCTGTTATTTGATTTGGAAGATATTTTGTATATGTTTGTACATTATATAACTGATCTAAGAGAGATATTCGACCAACTAAAGCAGGTTACAACTACCGGTACATGAGAGTACAAGACCCTTATTACACATCTCTTTGAATCGGTCGAATGGAGGTTCAGTTGCATGAGCTGTGTGTATGTCATGCGCGCTTCACCCAATAGACCATATGCGGTGCATGCTGCTCAAGTGCTCCTCAGCGCGTGGAACGGAGGCTGACAGACGAAAAGTTAATGCCTTGCACTCTCTTTCCTGGTATTTAATGCTCATCTAAATAAATTCTAAACCAAGGATTTCTTTACTCTTCAACCAAAGAAAATTACATCCGAGAAAAGTTTTGCCTCGTCCGAAAAACATTTTTTTATATAACCAATTTTTGAGCCTAAGTTTGAGGTAATTTCTTTAACTTCGATGAATAAAAAATTAATACTAATTTTTCCTTTCTAATCCATCAGGAGACTTTGCTCCTCTCCTGATGCATGGGAAGCTTCTCATCTAGCCTCCTCATCTGACCAAAACTCATATTTCTCGTTTAGCCTTCTAACCGAGGAGAAGCTTCTACCTTCTCCTCCTTACAAAAAAAAATAATAATAATTTAGCACCAATTTTTTATATAACCAATCTATTCTTTTTATTTTTTAACAAATTATTTTTATTAACACCATTTATATCTTTTCTAACATCGGCCGAAGCGAATTTTTGAGGAAGCGATTTTTACGTCGTTACATTATTTTTCCTAAAAAATTGGATTATCACGCTTGGTCCAAGATTACGACATATTTTTCTTCAGCCTACATCGCTTCAGATTGCACCCTTCTACGACTGAGTAGAATTATGTGGATTTTTATTCCACTCGTTGCTGCTGACATTCTTCATTGAGTCGACAGACCAATATTTCGAACTAGCAATTGAGGAATCAGAGGTCCAGACTCGGAAGCATTCGACGATAGATATTTTTTTATAGACGTCGTCCACCGACATGATCCGACGACACATTCCAGAACCGCGTTTCATTGATCATCCTTCGATTTGCGACCGAAGCATGGATTGCTTACTTCGCTTCACGCGTTTTGCGATTGCATCCGCAACCAAGCATCCGATATTTGTCTTTCAGCCTCTCTTCAACATATACAGAAAAGTTTATTTCAACAGAAGTACTTTATCGTTCTATCAGTATTTACTTAATTCAGCATACTTAATTCAGCATAACACAACAGAGTTCACCTACTACAGATGACCGAGAAGTATTTATTTTACTTTCCATCTCGTGTTTTACCGAGACCCTTCATACATCAAGGGGAGCATGCGAAGCTCCTGGTATCCGAGATTCTCCGGCCCGGATTATTTATTTTTGATCGGCACTTGTGATACAAAAATAGGGGAGAATGTATGATGAGCATATGGACCGTGAGTGTTTTGTTTCTTGAGTCGTCCGTAGATGAAAACATTTTTAGCGCTACGATGCGATGGGACACAAATTTTTAGTCAACTGACTAAATTTCTGACATCGCTGGATTCTCTTCGGTAACAGATTAGTCTATGATGATTCAGAACACTTCTTATTATATGTAGAGTTTAGATTTCCGAAGACATCCGATGGCGAAGACTTATTTAATGACGCGACGTGGTACTTATTTTTGGCCTTCCGATATCAAATTCATGGTGTTGCTAGACAATCTCCAGATCATGATTATTTATTGTTCAGACTCTATTACAGGATATTTGTTATTTTTATGGCTATTGGTGCTCTATGATGTTATTCAGTGATTCGAGGAACAAGAGATGATTCATAATTTTGATGATAGCGTGTGATCTGATCATTGGGTTCTTTAGTTGCGAAGTAGACACAGTCCTCCGGACTTGATTGGTGGACGGACTGATCAGTTATAGATTGAGATCTCACTTTTCTGCCTTGGAGAGCCTAAGCCTCCGAAGCCGAAGACCTTTGACGATTAAAGGATTCTATTACCCAGCATCTCAGCATTTGTTTCTCACAACTACACCATTCTTGCTTCTGGATATTATGTATTTTAGCATTGTATTTGTATGATGTATTGTATCACTCATTGTATCCCTCATCATTTCCTAGCATTTAGGGGGAGATTGTTAGAACTGGAAATGCTCTATAATGTTGAGTGATAAATAGGCTAGAATGTTGCATTTTCATATAAATAGGAAGGGAAGATGTCATTTGTAGGTGTGCACCTACGATGTAGATTTTTGAAACCCGATTAAGGTTAGAGACAAGTTAATGCGGAATAATAGATAGAAAATAATAACTTTATGTACACAATAAAGATAATGAGCAAGAACACGAGATGTGAAGTAGAATATGTTCTGATTCTATTCAAAAGGGATAAGTTTACAGAAGATTAAATATGGCTATTTATAAGCAGATTTCCTTACCCTTATTCCAATAAAATAACATTAAAGTACATAAACTATAGGGGAACATGTCTCTTAATACTCAACCATCTCTATATGACCTAAAGTACTGACACAACACACACGTGTGCTATACTAAGATTTACAAAATATCTCCGGTACTTCATTCAGCTGTAAAACTTCGGCTATTCTTCGGACCATGACATAGCTTCACTTTGCTTTGGTTCTCAACACATCAAACTTTTCTTCGCTTTGGTTCCATTCCTTGAGATTGTAAAGTCTCATTACGAGCAGCATGATCACTTTCAGGGTTCAACAATCTCCCCCTAAGTGACCATGCAGACTCTTTTCACATCAGTGTCTTTCATGAAGAAGAAAACCTTTTGAAAAAAATTTCGGACTTGAATAGTCCATCCAATCTGCTCAATGATTGACTTCTTCACGTGTGGCAGAACATACAGAGTGGAGAAGACGAACCTTTTTGTTATCCGTATTCTCAGAAAACACGTAGATAACTCCCACGTTTGGATTGTCAGTAACTCCAACTTCCCTTTCATTGATACCTTCGAAAGGTCCTTCTTGCACCATAACGAGAAAACCAGGATACAGAGCATTGAGCTCATGATCAATCTGCATGAAATCTGTTAGAAGCATGGAAAGATATCTTCTTAAATAATCAAAGGGAGCAGCCAGATTTGGTTTCTCCTTTAGCTTATTGAACAAATATTTTCCAATTTCAAGAATATCCACAAGATTTGTAATTGGGAAATTAGCAGTAGAGATGATTATAGGCACTTCATCGGATCTGACAACTTCAAATTCGAAGTATGAGGATTTCATGAACTTCCTCTCTTTGACCGACTTGACATTCGTAATCGTCGATTTGTTCCAGGTAATGAAGGTGGTGTGTTGATGAGACTTGATAAATCTTTCTTGTCGCTTTCGTTCAGCGTAGTCTCGATCTGGAACGTCTCCTTCCATTGGTTTAAAAATCCGGAAGCAAATCCCATTCGGAGCGTTGGGGTAACCCCCAATCTTGGCCTCCAAAGGATGGGGGTTCAAAAGTTGTGGCCGGACGAAAGTCCCTATCCATCAATGGTTGAAACAAATTCTCCCATGGTTTATCCAGAGTGTAGCCGACCGTCACTTCTGGATTTATCGGTGTGGAGATGGGAATGTACTTAGGAGGAGATTGTCTTTTGTCTTCGTCTTCTTGAAGTTTCTGAGCAAGAAGGTGATCTCGTTGCTCCTGAGTAAGACATTCATCGTTAAAGGACTTTTCGAGATCTTTACCAGGTTCTTCGGTGGAGACTTTACCCTTGACTTTTTCTTTTATCGGAGTCTTGGGCGAGGACGCTTCTTCGTTGAGAGAAGGAGGAGTGATGAAGTCCGAGTCTTTGACATTATCCAGAGAAGGAGGCTTGTTTTTCTCATCTCCTATATCCGGTTCCGATTTATCCGATTTCTCAAACTTGGATGGAATGTTGATGGGATCAACAGGACGAACAGGAGGCGCCTTCCGATTGTCATCTGCGGATTTGTCAGGGTAGGGACCATACGAGGTACCTTTACTTTGTAAAGATACTGCTTCGTCAACTTTTGCTTCTCCCCATTTTGCAGAAAATGGTCCTGCGTCATCTGCAAACCTCAGTTTAAGCTCCTCCATCTTCTCAAAAAACCTTGATGAAATACGATTGAACCAATTTGGACAATGCATCCACCCCATTATCAAGTGTTGGTTCTTTAAGAAATCCAATCATCTTTTGCAACGAGTCGTCAAGGTTTTTCACTGTATGTGGAGCATTGGCAACGCATCTGAGGGCAAGACTAATGAACCGGTATGCATTGATCTGAGAGTTGCTGAAGGCGAGCATCGCGCCATATCTCTTGAATTTATCAATATGAGTTTTTCCCATAATTTTACCAACACCCGCAAAACTTTCCTTCCTATCCTTCTGCATACTGTCTATGGCTCGAAAGATACTTAAGAGCTCATCACTTAGCTCTGTACAAAGGGCGTTGTTGTACAAGTTGGGGCTAGCCCACTTGGCTAACAAGGTGATATACTAACAAGGAGGTCATGGGTTCAAACCCTGGCACTAACGTAACAAGGAGTAGTTTAGGAGTAGGAGTAAGATAGATTTTCCGTTAAAAAAAAAACAAAGGGCGTTGTATTTGCAATGGTGACCGACTTCTGAGCATCCAACTTTGCAATAGCTGGATCTATAGCTGCTTGCATCTGAGCTCTAGTTACAAAGTTTGGAGGAGGAGGTGCTGGTTTGTTTAAGTTACACAAACCAAGATCCAACTTCTCTTCAACTCGTTGAAGTCTCAAATTTGGGGAGGATGGTTCCTTCTCTGTATACACATAGGATGGCGAGGAATGTACATGAGATTGCTCCGACTATGGTGTTTCAATGGTAACAAACCTTTGGAGAACATTGGAGGGTTTAATGGAGGTAGTGGGAGAATAATTACTTCCCAATAAATTATCATCTGGAGAGAGAGAAGCATGACCAACAGTAATCTTTCCGGATCCTTCTTCTAGAGTGTCAAGAAGAATATCAGTCTTAAGAGGACTGATATGCGGAGGCACTGTGTCCTTCTCCGCGTCGGCCTTTTGTTTCGCCTGAGATTCTCCCCTTCTCGCCTTGGTTTCTTGAACTAGTTTGTCATCATGAGATTCTTTTTGCATGATCTCATGAAGTCTTTTCTTCTGAGCCTCAGATTTCTCAGCACGAATCTTTTCCTCTGATAGTTTCCAATGAGATAGCTTGCTCTTGGTCTTCTCTCCACCCTTCTTAAAATGTTCTTTTAGAGCCTTTTGCCTTTTGTCATACTCGGATGCGTCTTATTCTTTGACCGACTCGACAAAGGATAACTTTGATTTATTCTTTTTCTGTTTCTCAGTCTCCTTCGGTTTCAAAACAGAGACAAAATCATCATCCCCAGTCTGATCATCGAGCGAATCAGATTTCTGTTAAGAGAAAAACACATTAAACACTCAATAAACACTTGTTTTGTGCTCACAACCAGCAGTTACGAGGAACTCTGTTCAAGTGATGTTAGAACCAAGTTCTAACAAAACCACCTATTAATATGGGCCTGCTTGATGTTGAGCCCATCAGGATTTGCTTCGGTCGAAATCGATGTTCTGGCATATATAAATATATGCAACAAATCAGTGGGCTTTGATTGTGCAGTGACAAATAATGAGATATTCTCTCTGAAAGAGTCAAATTTATAAACGTTCTAGTTTTTGGGGACTAAAGACGAATCACTTGAAGTTCTATAAAGAGAAAATCAAGTGTTTTAGTAAGGCTTTCCCCGTATTTTTGAGATGTTCTATCATTGATAAAGAAAATGGCTGACTTAGGTTAGTGATGACCCGACATTAGATCTATTATCACCGCTAGACTTTTGAGGGTCTATGGTGTGCAACAGGGTATGTCGTTGGAATGTAAGTTAAAAGATAAAACAAGCAAATCAAGAGACTTGCCTGTTTTTTCCTAATTCGTTTAAACTTATTTGGTTTCTCTTTTTCTTCGGTCTCGACCGAGGGAAACTTCTTCTTGGGCTTCGCTTCCCCTTCCATAGAAATATTCTTTGGAGGAATTGTAGATAACCTGGCTTGCTTTTTTGTTAATTCGGGAGAGAATGAAGAGGTTGGACTAGATGTGGTTACAGAATGGGAAGGTTCGATCGGTTCTGAATGGACTGTTTCTGTCATATGGAGAGCAAGATACTTGGAGTTTACCGGAACCAAGTTGTACATAGAGGGGGGAAGACGAAAAGACTTTCCTTGGGCAGATTGCTCACTTGGAGCAATGTAACGTCGAGTTTGTCTGGCCTCAAAGCATACAAGACCTTCTTCAATGGGGATCAACAGGGATGAGTGCATATGCTCAATGTACAACGCCCAATAACGTACACAAGGGATGGTTTCCTTGTTCCCAACACCAAACTTCTTGAAATCGTTCCAAATGGTTGTGTCGACATCAATTTCTTTCCCTTTGTAAAATCTTCATAAAATCTCTAACTAGTTGTGATTCAATGAATCCGTTCATCCAGTCAATCCAGGAAAACTCCGGATGATCAAATGTGCTCGTAATTGCCAGATGGGAGGAAGATTTGCTTTTTGAAGTCTTTTATCTGCTTGATGGTTTGATTTAATCAAATAGCATTGAGAAAACCTTTGATTTGATTGAAAGTAGGATGATGAAAGGAAGTATTGGGATCAGCAAGAGTGAAACCAATTGCTTTAAGAAAGACGTTCTTCTGAAGGGTGATCGGTCGGTCATTGATCAGTTGAAACTGAATAGTGTTGTCATCTTTATCCACAACAGCTGTTGTATAAGCTTTTTGGATGTATTTCAGAGGAATCACATTTCTTGATTTGGTTACGGGAAGATATATGTGGTTAAGGATGTCGATGATGATGGCAACTGTAGGATGATGGAGAGTAGGATCAAGAATGGCTTGAAAGTTGCAGGATGCAGGTTTGAGGTCTGGAATGGAGGAAGAAGTCGCCATTGATATAAAAGATGAAAAAGATGCATGGTTTGCCGATTCTAGGGTTTGAGAGAGTTTTTAAGAGCGTAAGTGAAAAGAAGTGGAGGGAACGGTTATTTAAAGGATTTGAAAAACCTTTTGCGAGACGGTTTTCGAAAAATATATTAAAATACTAAACCCTTCGCCTTGCATTTAATGAAATTCATGATGGAAGCTTTAAAAGTGGTTTTCATCTTACATAGTCAGGTGCAGTGCGTTACTTGTCCAATTATTGATCCTAATTGACCGTTTGAGCCCCTTTTTGAAAACGGTTTTATATTTAAAAATTCTCTTAAAGAGAATAATTAGCATTTAATATGTCATAATAAATACAACATTGAATAAAAATATTCTCTGAGGAGAATAAAGATGAAATATTGAATGCAAATCATAAGAAATTATTTATTGTATGAAACAACTTATCTCCGTCCGAAAGTAAGAGCTTCGGATGGAAATGTGATCAACTAGGGTTGAATCAGGAGCTGAGACATGAACACATGAGAGGTTATCTAGACAACAAAGTAATCAGATCCCTTCATCCGAGAAGCCATGCTTCAGACGAAGCATTTAGCTTTGTAAAAATTTGGGATCTGGATTCAGCATTCCTAACTTATTAAGAAAGTTATTGAAATTTGTAGGATCAAAATCCTTAGTGAAAACATAATCTATCTCTTCATCTGAATGAACAAAAATAATTTCAATATTTTATTTCAAATGTGATCCTTGATGAAGTGATATCTGATATCTATGAGTTTATTTGTAGGATCTAAAGCCTTAGTGAAAACATCAGCTATCTCTTCACCTGAATGAACAAAAATAATTTCAATATTTTCTTTCAAAATGTGATCCTTGATGAAGTGATATCTGATATCTATGCGTTTAGTCTTAGAGTGGTGGATGGGATTATGAGAATTTGCTATTGCACTTTTGGAATCGCAATATATTGGAATTTGGAGAAAACGATACTTATAATCCAAGAGTTGGGATTTCATCCAAAGAACATGTGAACAACAGCTAGCCGCAACAACATATTCTGTTTCTTGGATGACCAATTAACTAACCTTCCACCAAGAAATTGACATCCTCTTGATGTACTTTTCCGATCGAGATGAAAACCATCATGATCAGCATCGATAAAAGCATGAAGACTGAAGTCGTTTCCAAGGGATACCAAAGCCCTAATGATTTTGAGCCATTGAGATATCAGAATGTTTGTTTGACTGCTTTCAGGTGAGAAATCTTCAGATCGACTTGGTATCATGCATATAAGAATGTAGAGAACATGATGTCTGAATGGCTGGCAGTGAGGTACATGAGTGACCCAATCATGCCTCCGTAAAGTTTATGATCCATATATTCTTTGGCCGGATCAACAGCAAGCTTTGAACCGAAGGACATGGGAACTTTAGCAGATGCGCAATTGTCCATACCATATTTCTTTAAAAGCTTCGTTGTGTACTTTTCTTGATGAAGAAAAGTTCCTCGTGTGGTTTGTTTGACTTGTAGACCTAAGAAGAAATTCATTTCACGATTCATACTTTGAAATTTACTTACCATAAGTTTGGAGAAATCATCAACCATGGCTTCGTCCATAGAACCAAAGATTATATAATCCACATAAATTTGCACAAGCATGAGATGCTTTTTATTTGATTGTCTAAATAAAGTTGGATCTAGAACTCTTCGAACAAATCCGGAGGCCTCAAGTAACTTAGTAAGAGTGCCATACAAAACTCTGGGGGCCTGTTTTAACCCATAAACGACCTTCATGTGTTTGTAGCAGTGGTCCGGATGTTCTTCATTTTCAAAATCGGGAGTTTGTTGCAGATAGACTTCTTTTTTGAGTTCTCCGTTGAGGAAAGCATATTTCACGTCCATTTGATGAACTTTGATATTCATGTGTGCTGTGTACGTAAGGAAAATGTGTATTGCGTCAAGTTGTGCAACTGGTACAAAGGTTTCATCATAATCGATACCTTTGTATAGCCTTTGGCAACCAGTCTTTCCTTGTTCGGGATAAGTACTCCAGATTCATCCAACTTGTTTCTGAAAACCCATCTTGTTCCGATAATCGTTTGACCTTTTGGTGGGGGAACCAAGATCCATACCTATTTTTTCAAACTCAACAAGCCTTTTTTCATTGCTTTGATCCAATCTTAATGTTCCAAAGCATCATGAATTTTCTTTGGTTCGATCATGGATACGAAAGCAAAATAGTGACAATCATCTTGAATTGACTTGGATGGTCGAGTTTGAACACCAACATTTGGGTTTCCAATAATCTGATTTGGTGGATGATCTTTGTCTGTATATGAAGTCTTGGAGTTAGGTGATCAGTTACTAAAGTAGATACAACATCAACGACTTCACCGTGTTGCTCCCCTTGAATGTCTTGAATATCTAAAACCTGCTCCCCCTCAACAATAGAATTATCAAAGAGTAAAGGCAAAAGTCTTCGATCAAAGGGACAGTAGCAATAGGAAAATCACTTCGATGTTCCTATTCCTCAGGCGGCAGAATGACTAGAACGGATTGCTCTTGAACTGGGCTTGAGACCACATTTGCACTGATGGCTCATTGATTGAATTACTCTCCCCCTCGACACGAGATGGAGATTTAATCCCAGTTGATTCAACGGTTACTGAGGGTCCAAATGTTTGAGTTATAGAAGGGACAAACAAAGAAATGCCACGGATGTCAGAGCTAAACCTAGATTACACAGCAACCCCAACCCAAAATCGGTCTTCAAAGCTAAAACTAGAGAATTCTTACCTTAAGTTGCAATAATTCTTCTATTCTATTGTCAAATCTTCAAAAAAAAATCTAAACCTTCATAAATCGCGTCAAAATCGCCATTTCTTCCTCTTCTTTTTCTGCATTACGTGCCCTTGGCTGAAATGGGGAAAACCCCATCTAATACATGTCAATTTCTAGTATATGGCAAGATAGGTCCCTCAAGTTTTGGTAATTTCACAAATAACCCAAAACTTACTATATTAAATGAAACTCTTAATTCTTACAGTTTAACCCCGTAATAAACCTAATATTCATCTAGGTCATTGGCTAAGTCAATCATAGCCCATAGTTTCATTATTTGACAGAAATGATCTTCTAACAAAATTTTTTACATTTAGGTCTTTTTTACCGAAATCATCACCACACCGGCTTTATATATATATGCATATATTTAGATATTTATATACTTAGTGAAATAGGGTGTTACAATTTCTGGCTAGATCTCCTTCACTACTAACTAAACCATATAGAGTTTTAGTTATTTTTAGCATATTTCTCAAAAAAAAAACTATTTTGAAGCATGTTGGCCCTTAACATCTTATCCTCAAAACATATTGTATTCAGGTACAACTCTTGGGTTACTATCTCTCGTTCCTCTAATACATTTCAGTATGAACTATGAGCATCTACACATGTCGTAGAAATGTATTCTAAGTAAGTTTTAAGAGGTTCAATACATATGTTATTAACAAAGAGCATGCAATATACTTGTTCGATGATGCTTACTCCATGACAAGTTATGTGATTCACCATATAGTAGTAGTGATGCCTTGATTTAGATTTTGACTTTGATTCATTAGAATTTTTTTGCTTTAAAATTAAACACAACTGCCCTCATTTCCTCTTGTTGCCAACCTCTCATCTTTATTTCCTGAATACCATACTTCAATTTCTCTCCTAGTTTGAATTATAACTGCCTTTTTGGTTACCTTGAATTCATTCCCCTTCACAAGGTAGTATGGCTAATGTTTCACTCTCTTATTCTTTACGGCTTTAGACTCCCTACCATAATGTTTAAGACATTGATAGTTATTGTAGGTGATTGAGGTGCCATTCCTTGAGGCCATTTTATCAATAAATATTGTTTAAGGTTTAGGGTTTGATGGCTAAAGTTTTGTGAATTGATTTTGTTTAGGGGGTTGGGATATAGTGATTTGAATTAGGTATTGTGGTATCAGTGGGTATTTTGGTGAGTTGTAGAAATGTTGTTGATGATTGTAGTAAGATTTATTGTAGGGTTTTTGATACTAGGATGATATTGGATAGAAATGTCGATTACAGTTGAATTTTTTTAGTAACAATGGCAATTGATTTATGGTAAAACTCTTCTTCTTTATCATCTTTGTCTAACTAAAGGTCTAGTGGGTCTATGCATGGCATATTTCAAATAGGTTCTACACAGTATGTAGATATATTGGAGTGGGATGAGGTGTTGTCTGTGGTGTAGTTTATGTAACAATAAAGGTTAAGTGACTACCGAGCTCCAGACTGATTTTTATAACTGTTGATTCTTATGACTATATGTCTCCATACAGATCATAACAAGAATTTTTTTTTCAGATTACCACTTCCTTGAATAATCATATTAACTGTTACCTAATGAGAGTAAACCTTCTGAAAGCGTTAGTAAGAGTTTTACTAGAAGAGTAAGGAAATTGTGAAACTCATTAAGAGCCAAAGTAATATTTTTGTCCTTCGCTTGCTCAGTATCCTCAAACCTGTTTTGCAACGTTATTCAAATTTATTGAGAAATAGTGTTCTTTTTAGCGAGATTGAAAATATCGAGAGTTACATGAATGTTTAGTAAAATCAATTTGACCATTTTCCATTTTATAGAGATCAAGAGTAGTAGGTTGTCCCATGATAGGAACATCACCAATGCACCTTGATTGCCATCAGTCCTTAAACTGACGGAAGGTACATGGGGTCCTGATTTGATGGATCTCGAAACATATTTATCTAAGATTTCCAAGCCAGATGTATGGATTTAATCATTCTTTTCATTGGATATGATAAAAGTTGATGGTAGCTACAATATATAATCAAATCCAATTTTCAACAACAAAACTTAAGGATCTTATGAATCTTGGAAGGAACTTTCAAGAAAAGCTGCTGTTGGATTACGAGGACCGATCAAACATGAATAAGAAGGTATTTTCACATAGAAACGATTGATCTCACACAGAGATCCTTTTGATTAATTTACCAAGTTACGATTACAGAAACCCTAGCTATGTATTTATACAACTGCTATGCTACGTATATTTGGAGTATCCCTACAATTCAGGGAACTCCCAACTATAAACATGATAAGTATAGAAACTAGATAAACTACAAAAATACGATAAGTATTACATTACGCTTCAACTGATAAACTTCTGACGACTTCATCAGTAACAGCGTATAATCTTCCCTTTGACAATCATCAGATTCAAAACATGTTGTTAACTGATCAGCTGATGCTGATGATCAGCTGGTGCTGATACTTAACAGCCTAACAATCTCCCCCAATTTGATGATGTCAAAACCTTTTCAACTGAATGAGGATTTTCCAAGTGATGCAATATACTCAGCCTCAGAGAGGATCTCAGGCTTGATCCATTTGTACTCAGGAGCATGAAGCTGAGGCTCTCTTCTTCCCAATTCATGAGATATCAACATATGAAAACCCTCAGCTGAATCGGCCTTGAAGCATTCAAGATGAAGATTGAAAAGTTGTTCAGTGGAGGCCTTCTTCAGATCAACACTACGCATGAAACACATCTTTCCATTTTCATCTTCATAGGTCATTCCATAGACTGGAGTCCTGACCAGAGTGTAGGCTTCAGTAGGGAGACCAGGAGGAGGGATGTTGTTGAGGTCCTTAGTTTCATAGAGAGCCAGATGATAAACCTCTTGAGACTTCCTTTTTCTTTTCTTAGGACCAGACGTGCAGGGCTTATCAGAACGAGCAGAGGCAGGGATGAGGTCCAGACTATAAACCTTATCCATCCATATTTTAATAGCACCACGAAGCTCTTCAGCGTACAACCCCTTATGTCTTCTTGTTGCAAAGAGCATTTCCTCCCATTCAGAGAACCCAAAACTTCCTACTTTATGAATAAAGACTTGTTCAGGAACAAGTACTTCTTTGTCTTTCCTCTGAAGATGAAGTTTCATGATTAGTTCCCCTTTGTTCTTGGAGTATCTAACCTTGACGATTGGAAGCATAGAACGCCTTCTTGAAAACACCACTTTAAATCTTGCCAAATCAATTTTTTCTATTTGCGCTTTCAGCTTTACTTGCAACTTTTCTTTGTTCCATGGTCATGGAATCAAAATGGCTCAGAAGATCTTGATGCTGGCTAATCCCTCCTTCCTCTTGAACCACTTGCTTAGCCATCTTAGCATCCTTTGAACATATGATCCAGTTTGTCATGACCAGATTATGTTCAACGGCTATTTCTTCAACCTGTGCAGGGGACATGCACCACTCTTTAGCCAGCTTGAGAACTTGGGAGGAAGTCTTCTGACGTTTTGATGTTTCAGGAACTGAGGAGGACTCAGTTCTGCGTTTTCTTTTGAACACCAAGGGGACATCATCATCAGACACGTCAGCTGAAAGGTGATCAGCACTTGGAATAGAGGAACCTCCAGGAGCAGAGGTGCTTAGGTTTTCAACAGGAAAGGGTTGACCTGGATATAGTACGGCAATAAGAGCAGCATGATAAGGCATATCGAAAAAGCCTTCTTCGTCATCAATATCAGAGGCGTCACCTCTGGCTCCCCCTCAGAGTAAGCTTCCTCCTCATCGTTAGAGTTTTCTTCAGACCTTTGCTCCCCCTTAGGATTAGCATCCCCCCCCCCCCCTCAGTCTCAGCAGGGGAGACAATTGAAAGTTGAAGCAAATTTGACGGACCTTCTGAAGCCTTGCCATGCTCCCCCTCAGCATGAGACGAAACAATATCTCTACCAATCAGAGCAGAGATAAAATCCCCTTTAGGAAGAGGGTCTTGAGTTTGAGTGCCAAACGAATTCTCCCCCTTTTTGGCATCATCAGAGGAAGGAGGAGGAGGCGGGGGGGGGGGGGGTGGGGGGCAGTTGAAGGTGGTGGTGGCGGAGGTGCAGTGGATGGTGGAGGCATGTAGAGATGATCAGTACGATCAGGACCAGGTGGTGGAGAGGGAGACAAATCGGCAACAGATGCATTTTCAGGCAACTCATTCACCAAGGACCAGTAAAACAACTCTTTTAGATAGGCCACATCAGTTTCAAGTTGTTGAAGGCGAGAGGATTGGCTCTAGGAGTGTTCTAGCAGAGTCTTTAGGGAGGCTTGAATTTCATACAGCTGAGATGAGGAGGATAAGGGGACAGGACCAGAAGATGGTGTAGGACCAGATGATGGTCCAGGGTCAGGAGAGGAGAAGTATATGTGTTGGGATACAAGAGGGACAGTAACTTCTGGGGGTGGTTCTTGGGATTCAGGTTGAACGTTTGGTTCGGGTTCAGGAGAGCAAAGCGAATATGTCCAGACCCTCGTACTGGAGATGGAATCATTCTGACTAACAAAAATGTCTGAGGGTTAAGCGACACATTTTCAGACACAGCCACTGGAGAATTCTTAGGATCTGTGGAGTCAGACGAGGACTCAGATGAAGAACCTGATGAATCAGAAGAAGCATCAGACTGAGTTCTTTCAGCGTCTGAAGAGCTTTCTTTAGATGGAGATGACTGGGTGGTTGTGAACGTCGGAGGTGTTCTCTGAGATGAAGGAGGCTGAGACCCAGAGGCAGCAGAGTCTGCAGGATTTGCAAGAGTCACTGTCGAAAGGACAGGATGAGTGGACCTGGGAAGATATACCCCCTGATGCGGTAAGGAGATCCACCAAGTCATGCAAGCAAGCATGGAAGGATCCTTGGCTGTAGGAGCAAATGTGCCAAAGATCTTTGGAGACAGTATGGAATGGTGCATGCAGAATCAGCGGCTGAAACATATTCCATTGACTCAAAGCTTAGAGCCAGAGCCAGGCATCTTGGAAAGGCAACATAGTTTATGCGAGTCTTGCATGACACAAGAAATACCAACTGATCAAAGATGAGACAAGCATAATCGAGATTCTTGTTAACAACCATCCCATACAGAAAACGGAGTTCATATGTGTTTAGTTGGTCCATAATACTTTGTTTGTAACCAAGACACCTTCCAATGACCCCGGTCTAGAACTTCCATCCCGCAGGAAAACAATGACGAAGAACCGTTTTCTCTGCATCTCGCTTCCCAGCAAGACTAGAATCATATCCCAGAAAATGCACCACCGTTTTGGCACCTTCTTCATATGGAAGTTCAGAGAAAGGAGCGGAGAAGGGCAGACGACGACATCGTCTGAAAGTGTCGACTGAAAGAGAGACTTGAGTTCGACCATTGTTGATTGTTCCATGGATTGAGTCGGAATCGGCGATATAGTTGCAAGTGTACCAAAACTCAGCAACCAAGGAGGGTTTAAAGACATCTGGCATACCCGATACTGCGAAATTGAGAGGATGCCCTTTCAAGAAGTCGACGAACTGCTCGAAACCCTGATCCTTGAACTTTGGAAGAATAATGAAGGCGCCTGCCACATTTGTTGAGAGGATGAGAACGTTTGAACCGGGAGATGCAGCAGCTTTGGAGAGACCAGAAGAAGGAACGAACTCGAACAGTCGAGACATTTTGGGGGATGTTGCAGAGAGGCTAATTAGGGTTTATGGTAAGAGACATGTTTGCGTGGGAGAGAGAGCTTAAGGAATTTGAAAAAGGATGTGTGTTTGTGGGGAGATATTTAGGGAATGTATTTTTTAGCGAGGGCGATACGGAAGGCGAAAAGATTGGGAGGAGATCTCATGATGATTATGGAGCCGAAATGTCAGGGACATGTGGCAATCATCAATGGTCAAGATCTGTGGTTGAGATACGAGAGATAAAGGCGGAAGCGTGAACGGTAAATCTCAGCGACAAATGACCAAACAATCCCTTGGCTAAGAGGACCAGCCAGTACTTCATGTGTTGAAGACTTTGCGTCAGCACATGGAGGGATCAAAAGCCTTGAAAGGCGTGCATGCAGCAGTAGCGTCTAGGGAAAAGGTCTGGTAGATAAAATTCACAAACGGAATTTAAGGAAGATTGGAAATCCTTTGTCTTTAATAGGACCAGACAATACAGTCATCAGCGGATACAATGATGGGCTAATGAGGCGGGTCAGTGCTTAATGTCTCAGCAGGACATAAGACTTGACATGTGGCAGCATGTTTCCAGGGACAAGGTCTGAAGAAAGCATAAAAAGGAAAAAATCACTCAAGCCCAAAGTAAATTTTTATCAGAGGGACAGGGTGATCTCTCAGGATAGACTGTGCTGGAACACTGATGAGAGTGAGTGGCTCTATTACATCTCAGGGCCAGTCTTGCTACTGAGAAACGAGACTTAAGACACATACAGCAGCATGCTTCTAGGGACGTAGGTGTCAGACAGGATCACCTTGAGAAGATTAAGGTGATTTGTCACATTAAGTATTTATTCGAGGAGAAATGAATCGCCCAAAAACGGAAGTCTCGAGATCGCTGCTAGAGTCTATAAAGGAAACAAAGAATCAGCGAATCAAAGCACACAAAAAACACAATATACAAAAAAAATACACTTGAGTACAGAAAATGGCTGAGAGTCCTTTCAAATGTTGGGACAAAGTGGAGGTGAAGATGCTGGATGAAGGAGAGTTTCAAGGTGGAACATATGGAGGAGTGATCATGGGCATCTGGCTACACAGGTATGAAATTAAGTTAACAACTTTGACTGACAGTGCAACAGGAAGACCAATGAGGGTTTCTTGTGGATGGGGTGCGCTTCAGCCAGTGCCACCGAGAGTACTGGTGGAATACAAGCCCTTTGACATGGTGGAGGTTTGGTATAAGAGAGGTTGGTGGCCGGTGACTGTCTTGAAGGTTACAGACCAGAAGCAGTGTATTGTGAAGATCTCGGAAGAAGTTCAACTTTTTGTGGAATCCCTCGTTATCGCAGTACTTCAAGCGTTAGTAGGAGTTAGAAAAAAGTGTAATAAAAATGTAAGAAATTAACTTTTAATGAAATGAAAGGAAGTTTATTTTGTTTGTAATTTTGAGATACCAAAAAAAAAGAACTAAGAGCAAATAAACAATTTACTGAGAGATCATTCCTAATTCACCAATGAAGAACAGCATCTTCTATTCATCAAGAGGTTTGGTGAAAATATCTGCTAGTTGTTGCTCAATAAGAATGTATAGAAGCTCAATATTCTCTTTTTGAATAATGTCTCTGATGAAGTGGTGTCTGACATCAATGTGTTTTGTCTTTGAGTGTTGGACTAGATTTTGTGAGATGAGAATGGCACTAGTGTTATCACAGCAGATGGGCGTCCTTGTCAAAGAGAAACCATAATCTATCAGTTGGTTCTGAATCCATAGTACTTGAGCACAGCATCTACCAACAGCTACGTATTTAGCTTCAGCAGTTGAACATGCAACTGATGACTGCTTCTTGCTTGACCAACTGATTAGACGATTTCCCAGTAGTTGGCACCCTCCAGAGGTACTTTTACGATCCAAGGAACAACCTGCAAAATCAGAGTCAGTGAAGCCAACTAGATCAAAGGAGGACTCACATGAGTACCAGAGACCCAAGGATGTTGTGTGCTTGAGATAGCGAAAGATTCTCTTGACAGCGTTGAGATGAGATTCTTTAGGCTTAGCTTGAAAACGGGTACACATGTTGGTGGCAAAGACAATATCCGGATGACTAGCAGTGAGGTACAGAAGAGATGCAATCATGCCTCTGTAGGATGAGGCATTTACATCAACACCGGTGGGATCAGCACATAGAGACACTAAAGAACTCATAGGAGTCTTTGCTGGTTTGCATTTGGAGAATGAGAATTCCTTTAACATGTCCTGAAGATATTTGCTCTGACTGATGAAGATAGCATGAGAGGACTGCTTGACTTGAAGGCCCAAGAAGAAGGACGGCTCACCCATCATGCTCGTTTCAAACTTTGATGACATAACAGCAGCGAATTCTTCACTCAGTTTATCATTGGTAGAACCAAAGATAATGTCATCAACATAGACCTGAGCAAGAATAATGTCATCACCTGATCTTTTTATAAACGGAGTGTTGTCGATAGCCCCTCTATGATATCCTTTTCCAAGATGATATGATCCCAAAGTGTCATACCAGGCCCTAGGAGCCTGCTTGAGTCCATAAACAGCTTTTTCTAGTCGATACACATGATCTGGAAAGGCGTCATTGCAGAAGCCAGGGGGTTGCTTTAGATAAACTTATTGAGGGAGGTCACCATGAAGAAATGCAGTTTTTACATCCATTTGAAACACTTTGAACTTCATGAAGGATGCAAAGGCAAGGAACAGTCCAATCCTTCCATCTGAGTGAATCCTTGAGCCACAAGGCGAGCTTTATTCCTGATAACAATACCATCTTCGTCCATTTTGTTTCTGAAGACCCATCGAGTACCAGTGATGGTTTTTCCCTGAGGAAGAGGAACCAAAGTCCAAACTTTGTGTCTTTCAAATTCATGCAGTTCATCCTGCATAGCTTTAATCCAATCAGCATCAAGAAGGGTATCATCCATCTTCTTGGGTTCAACTAGAGAAACGAAATTCACATAGAGGCAGAAGCTGCTGGAGACTTGTCTTCTAGTGCGAACACCTGATGTGACATCTCCAATGACTTGAGTGATAGGATGATCTTTAACAGTTGGAATATGTTGTGAGTGAGAGGGCTCTTCATATTTAACATTAATTAATGGCGCAGAGACATCAGAATGAGCTTCAGGAGATGCAGAGGGTCCAGGAGAGAGATCATTAGGAGAGTGAGACTCATGAGGAGTCATGTCAGCAGAGAAGGATGAAGAAGGATCATCAGTGGAAGACAGTACAGTGGGAACAGGGCATGATTCAACTGGAGATGATGAGATAGGACTGAGAAGTTCTTCAAGGACTGAATGCTCGTGAACCTCATGCTGATGAGGGAAGGATGATTCATCAAAAATCGCACGTAAATGGACTCAATCACCTTTCTTTTGTTTACGTTGAAGATCCTGAAAGCTTTAGAAACTGCTGAGTAACCCAAGAAAATGCCATCATTAGACTTTGCTTCAAACTTTGACTGCTGCTCCCCCTGTTTTAAGATGAAACATGCACAACCAAACGCATGAAAGTAGGAAATGTCAGGGGATTGACCTTTCAGCACTTCATAGGCTGTCTTTCCATGTCTTTTGACAATGATGGATCTTTTTTGAGTGTAACAGGCGGTGTTTACTGCTTCAGCCCAGAAGGACAGAGGTAGACCAGCATCAACCACCATTATTCTCCCAGCTTCAATCAAAGTTCAATTTCTCCGTTCAGCAACACCGTTCTGTTCAGGAGTTCTCACAGCAGAGAAGTTTTGAAGGATACCCTTTTCTTCACAGAAGTCTTGTATAATTTGATTGCAAAACTCAGTGCCATGATCACTTCTCATTTGTTTCACCTTTAGATTGAAAAGAACTTCTGATTGCTTGATTAGTGAGATGATTTCAGTAGCAGCATCACTTTTATTCCTTGGAAACATGACACAGGTGTAGCGAGAGAATTCATCCACAATTACCAGTGAGTACTTCTTGCCAGCAAGTAAGGCAACAGGAACAGGTCCAAAAAGGTCCATATGCATCAAGCTGAAAGGAGATACAATGGAGGAACACTGTTTAGATTTGAAAGAGGCTTTGATCTGTTTACCTTTTTCATAGGCTGAACACACTTTGTCTTTGACAAAGTTCATCTTAGGAAGACCTCGAACCAGCTGGCCTTTTGAAATTTTGGAAATATTCTTGAAGTTCAAGTGCGACAGACGCTTGTGCCATAGCCAGTTGATATGAGATTGTGCTCGAGAGAAGAAACACCTCTTCAGGGATTGATCAGCTGAGAACATATCTAGGATGTAGATGTCCTCATGTTGTTTGGCAGAGAGAACCACTTCTTTGGCAGCATTGATTATATTTCCTTCCCTTTTGTTGAAGCAGACGTCGTAATCAGTATCACACAGCTGACTGATGGAGATGAGGTTATGTTTAAGACCTTTACCATATGAAACATTAGAAAATTGTACAGATTTACAACGAATGGTGCCATAGCCTTTGGTTTGACCATGACTATTGTCACCATATGTAACTACTGGGCCATTTTTCTTCTTAAAATCTTCCAACAAGGACTTATATCCAGTCATATGACGAGAGCATCCACTGTCAAGATACCAAATATTTTCCTAGCCCTGCAGATACTAAAACACATGTAAGAACCTCAGTGAACCCATTTGGAAATGGGTTTGAAACAGGATAGGATATTGTAACATTTAGATGGAAGACGGTTTAATGAATTTTCCTTTTTGGTCCATATATCACATCGAGTCACAATGTTTATCTTCGTGTCAGAACTTGACTAAAAAATGCACTGCTTTGTCAAATGAGATGAATCACCACATCTGTAATAGGTCTGATGGGTTTAGATTTCTTTGTTTTTGAAAATCTGAATTTATTTACTTCCTTTGAGAAGGTACATTTCTTTTTGGAATCATCAGAGGCAGCAGCAGATGTGAGACACTCAGGAGCTTCACATGCAATGTTTGTGACAGTATGAAATTCACCATCAGACATTGGAAATTTGATGAGATTTTCAGTACTAACACCAACATTTTCCTGTTCAGATCCTTTTAAGGAGGGATCAATAGCACTGATTTTGGTTTGAATGTTGATGTCACCTTCTTTGTTAATAGAACAATGTTTCTCAATAAGTTCTGTTTCTTTTTGAAAACCTAATGGAACAAATTTGTTTTTGAAATCCTCAATCAACTCCTCTTTTGAACGAAAAGCAGATTCAGTTTCAACCTTTTTAAAAATCTTGACAGCAGATTCAAAATCTCCACCAAGAATTTTGGTGGCCTGAAAAGATATCTGATCATTTATCAATTTTGAAACCTTTTTATGAGAATGGGTCCAATTCTTGATGATCATTTGAATGTTTTTGGTTACATTTTCAGCAGCTTGTTTTTCCTCAAAAATCAGTTTATTAGACAAGATAAGGTCACGACATTCAATTTTTAGCTTAGAGTAGTCAAGATCTTTGTTTTTTAATTGATTTTTCAGTTTTTCATTTTCAAGAGTCAGATGGTGTCTGTTAAAGTTAGAGTTTTCAAGACAAACACACAAATACTCAAAATCTTTTATTTTTTCATTTAAAGATAAATTGACAAAATCTTTGACCTGATACACAGAGGAGTCACAATCTTTGACCTTATCAGCATCAGCAGCACTGGTACTGCCGCTTGATTCTTTAGTAGACCCACCAGTCACAGCCATTAGACACATGTTCTGATTTTCATCATTAGAGGAATCAGCCTCCTCTTCCTATTTCTCTTTCTCCTCTTCAGCTATCAGCATTTTGGATCCCAGGTTTTGCCTTTTGAGAGAGGCAACAAGTCTCTCGTACTTGACTTCATACGACTCATCCTTTGAGTCGCCTTTCTTCACATTGCACTCCTTAGCAAAGTGCTCAGTACTTCCAGTTAAAGCACTTTCCATCATTCCTCTTGTCACCAGTGGGTTTTGGACTGTCAATGATGGACTTCTTGAAGTTTGAGAAATTCGGTTTAAATCCACCAGAAAAACGTTGAGCCCCATTTCGTCTACTATCTTTGTACTGATTGAACTGTTTTACAATCAGTGTTGCTTGGGATGCAAGGTCTGCCATATGCTTGAACTCTTCATCTTCAGCATCTGACTCTTCACTAGTAGCAGTCACAAACTCAGCATCCTCCTGATTCTTTGAGAATAAAGCAGCTGACCTTTCATGCTGACTATCTCTCATAATCTCCTTTCTCTGAGCCTTAATCTCCTCATGGCTGCAGAGATTGCCAAATAATCTTTGGAGATCCATGGTGCAAATCTTCTCACTATTTTTCAGAACATCGACGTGATGTTCCCATTTGTCATCCAGAGAGTCGAGGAACTTGAGAACAAGAACAGAGTCAAGTTTGACAATGTTGAATCTTCTCATGTCATTTACCAGGCAGTTGAAACGATTGAAGGTCTGAGTGATAGTTTCATTCTTGTACGCAAAGAAGTGTTCGTACTTCCGATTAAGAGTATTCTCCTGAGCAGCTATCACTTCAGCGGTGCCTTCGAAGGCAACAGTGAGAGTGCTTAACATCTCTTTAGCATATATATATATATATATATATATATATATATATATATATATATATATATATATATATATATATATATATATATATATATATATATATATATATGCAATTTTGAACCAGATGATAAATCTCATATGGGAGAGATTTACCAATAGCAGCTCTAGCTCACGTGTCAAGATTGACAAGTCGCGTGTCATCCTCAGTGAATTCATGAACAGGAGTAGCCTTTTTCTCACCAGGAACGCCATCTTTGGTAGCAGTGATGTGGGGAACATATGGGCCGTTTTTTAGAATCTCCGGCATGTGATAGTCCATGGTTTCAAGAACCATGAGAGCTTTGCTCTTCCACATGCCAAAGTTGTTAGCATCGAACGGAGGGATCTTGTTCCTAGATGTGACATCCGCCTAAAATGGATTCGGGTCAACCCAACCCAATTGGAAATTTAATAAACCCTACTCGAGATTTCTTGACGCTACTAGGATCAAAACCCTTACACTATGATATAAATTGACGTTAATAGCAATATAGCATAGTATAACGTTATAACTATAATCAAATTAAATTATGATACCATATTAAAATCAACTCAAAGTATGATACTCTAATTAAATTAAAAGAGTCAAAGTTGAATACTATAATTAAACTTCAAATCAAAGTAGATTGTTATAATCAAATAATAACCTATTTTTTTATAAAACACTATTTTTATAAACTCTACATTAAATTTTATAAAATTCTTATATTAATTAGTGTATTACATAGAGATGCTTATACTAGTGGGAAATTATGAAGACCACCTAAAGTCAAAAGTTATTCCCATGGTCTCCCACTTACACCTCTCATCATCTTTCCTTTCATTTTTCTCCCCACACATTATTCTCATCACCACTCAAACCCTCTCTATCCTTTCTCTCCCTCTCAATCTCGAAATTCATCTAAGAAATATCAATTTTCCAGCCAAGAACAAGCTCTCATACTCAAATCTTCATCCCTATTGAAGCATTCATCAAGGTATGTTGTTTAAAGTTCCAAATTCATACATGAAACAAATTAAATCCACCAAAATATCTAAAACTCATTTTATGCATAAACCTGATTTTTCTAATGATCCCATCAATAAAATAAGAAGTTCTGGAAGTTTTCAGAAAATAACTTATTTTTATTGAATTACTATAATTATTGCACTAAAATAAGGCAATAATTCACATAAAATACTTTTTGCAGTCAATAAATTCTGGGAATATTTTGTAACAACCCATATATTGAGTAAAGTGTATTTATATAGTTTCATGCATTTATATTACTGTTTGATGCTTATTTTGTATTTTATTTTGTTGTAGATAAATAAATTACAAAATATAGTTATGTATGTTAAAAACTAGATTTTATATTTTTTGCACCTTATTCACATATTAAAGACTCCATGACTAAATTTACAGATTTTTGTAAGAATGTTGTCTTATTTTTCCTGATTTAATGTTTATTTAAAGGTTTAAATTGATAATAAATAGCTACACATGTCCAAAAATTATAACACCTTATCAGAATAGCATATATAACATGGTAATCATAAATAAAAAGTCTAATTAATTTCTCTTAATATTTTCCTATTATTTATGATTTTATTGATTAGTTAATAATGAAAAACATAAGAAATACTTCCCTTAGTCCAAAATATCCAACATATTTACAGTAGGCTCAATATAATGTTAGAAAACTATGGTTAATGTTCCAGAATTTTTAGGGATCGTTTATTATTTTTCCCGAATTTTGTTGTTGTTTAATCATTTAAAATACTAAATAAATACTAAAGCAGTTAAGCAAAATATGAAAATTTTAAAGTAATTACTGTTTTATGAAATAATGAGTTTCTGAAAATATCAGAATGTTTCATTACTGTTTAGTATTTAAAACCATTTTACTAAATATCTAAGCATGTAAAAATGCATTTTTAATGATTATTTCATATAAATAATTTTTTATAATATATAAAATCTGTAAATACTTATAATTTGACTAGTTATTATTTTAATAAGAAATTATTAAAATCTTGTCTAAAGTGAAAATATAAATTAATTAAGCAAAGTAATTAATTCAATTTAAAATTCATTTAACATATAAATACATTAATATTCAAAACAAAATTTGGATAATTGTTAATTCATCTAATATAAGAATATGTGTCTAATTATTCTTATTAATACTATATTCCCATTTATCGATTCCTAAACCAAAACTATTAATTATAATAGGTTCCACGTCGTTTTGACACGAGCCGTCTATCGTACAACACGCGTATTCCGTTTGGACTAATGTGAGTAATCTACCCCATATTTTATAATTTTCAATACTTTTGGGGTGTATCATGTGGTTTTAATATGTTCCAACTTCATTTTATTATTTTTTTTCACCATTGAGACATTGTTGGGACTTTTATATGTGAATTATTATTTGTATAATTATTGTTTGTTTACGCTACATGTACTTGTAGTGCATTACAATTTTTAGTCTAATCTCCATGACTATGCCCGTATTCTTGAGGTACGTTATGGACAATAATAGCGCTATTGGGTTGACCACCCCGCCTTGGGACGCTAAGGTGATTGATTGCACGTGGTTGAGTGTGTATGATGATTAGATGCTCCATCCTATAAATATACATTTATATGTATATATAGGGTGAGGACTTATTGTTGTTGTTATCATTTGTTAATCAAATTTTGATTTATAAACTGTTATCTCAATAACAGTTGCTTGTCAACTTCAAAAGAAAACAAATTTCAAATTATTCAAACTCACAATTTTCTTTAATAAAACTAGATTACTCACCAACTCTCGTAGTTGACCTGTTTTTACCCATGATGTAGATTTGAAGAATGAAGTTGATGAAAAGTAGGGTGCACCTTAGAAACCCACAATACTATTTAAATTTGATGTAATAAATGTTGTTGTATTTGGATTTGTATTTGTATGTTGTGGATTTTGTTTGCATACTTAGTACTTAATTGAATCTAATCATATTATAACATAGTTGTCATGAGACTTTGAACAATATATCACGCCTTGATCGATTCCGCCAAGGATCGGGGTGTGACACTAGAGGTGGAAGAAAACGAGGAAGACATTCTTGAATGATAAAGAACCTGCTCTGATACCAGTTGTTGGATTACGAGGACCGATCAAACAAGAATAAGAACGTATTTTCACACAGAAACGTTTGATCTCACACAGAGATCCTTTTGATTAATTTACCAAGTTACGATTATAGAAACCCTAGCTATGTATTTATACAACTGCTATGATACGTATATTTGGAGTATCCCTGCAATTCAGGGAACTCCCAACTATAAACATGATAAGTATAGAAACTAGATAAACTACAAAAATACGATAAGTACTACATTACGCTTCAACTGATAAACTTCTGATGACTTCATCAGTAGCAGCGTATAATCTACCCTTTGACAATCATCAGATTCAAAACGTGCTGTTAACTGATCAGCTGATGCTGATGATCAGCTGGTGCTGATACTTAACAGCCTAACAGCTGCCCACATACAATATAGTCATATTTCCCTTCCTCCAAATCAACTAATTTATCGGGGTTATGATCATCGAAAGTGGACTATAATATAATGAGCTTTATAAAACCTTCTTAGATATTCCTCCAAGAGAACTTACCTCAACATCTGGAAGAATTAAAGAAAGAAAGAATCGACCAACCGACGATCCTAAAATGGGAGTCATCTGCTCTCCCATTAAGGAGGGAACAGACTACTTCTTCAGATTGAAGGAAAATTACATTTATCTTACTAAATCCTTGGAGAAGTTGATTGAATCTTTCAAAAGTCAAAGTAAAGGACTCTTGATTTGGTAAAAGCATTGTATTAAGTATGTGGAGTCTAATCCGAACCGAGGAAGACGTCGCGGTCAAAGAAGATCAACGGACCAAAACAACCTGTAACTAAGGCAAGACTTCTAATACGGTTGAGGGTTACGCTTCGGTGGAAGCAGTGTCCTTGTCCAAAGAATTTTCTTCACTCCGGTTGGGTGAACCGAAGCGAATCAACAAACTTAAAGTAGTATCAAAATTCGGGTGCATTCCACCCAGATTGACAATAGTACTACTTTAGTGGATTCGTAGTTCAATGAGAACTTCTGATTATCAAGACAGAGGCAAGCCTCGCTCCGGTCCGGACTTTGCAATAGTGACTTCCCATAGGTCAAATGTGGAGAGTAGAGATGTTGATATAAATGGGAAGCTACTTCAGGAGAAGTGTCTTCTTGACACAAGTTTCCAGGACTGTTACATTTAGAAAGTAGTTATGAGAAGTAATGTTTATGTCTTGTCACTTCAGGAAGACATATTTGCAGAAAGCAATAAGCTAGAAGATCTCCCTTACCCGGTATATAAACGATCTCGATTTGTAACAATGAGAATGTGAAGAGTGCGAGCTAAATAGAGAGAGAGAGAGAGTGTGTGTGTGTGTATGTGTGTGTGTGTTGTAAATATTGTATAACTTTGTTTAACATTCAAACTTAGAAATAACATAATTCTATTTTCTACAGTGGACGTAGCTCGATCAGTCTAGATCGATTGAACCAATTAAATCCTTGTGTTCTTTGTTTTTGGTTGTGTTGTTCTTGTTGTTCTCATTAGCTGTGATTAAATCATTTAGTTTTTCATTTGTTGAAGTCCTTAGTCCTAATACATGACTGACAGAAAGTTTATCTAACAATTATGAAGACAAATTTCATCTAAGATTGTAATGGATGTCTTCGCCTATTGTTTTACTTACTGCAGGCTTCGTAATTTTCCTGACATAAGTCATCAGTGTAACTTGAGATCTCCCTCTTCCTATCTCTAAATCCAGTAGTGGTTTGACAAAAGTCTCCTCACAAATCGCTGATGCACATTAGCTTTCATACCGTGAGTTTCCTAAACTCCTAGTTGAAATCAATGGCGACGGTGCGTTGAGGGTATAATGTAACGATGTCTTTTGGTGCCTCCCTACCAGTGGTGGTGGTAAAAAAAATTGGTAGTAGTGGTGGTGGTATACGATGGTATTAGTGGCAAAAAATGAAGGGGGATCTAGGTGCTTGCGGTCAGCTAAGGTATGTGGGGCTGATCTACTAAACAAATCAGAAAAAACAAAATAATTAAAATTTGAAAAAGACCAAAATAGAGGTAACATTTTCATTTTACATGTATGTAACACAAAAAGTTAGATGATAACAACATAGAGATCAGCCACAGTTACTATTCAAGAAAAATGTTAAAAATTGTGACAAAGCTACAAAAATTGGCAACCAACCAAAACTGTAGTTTATTCTTCAATTTAAAACCACTTATTATTAATTACTATTATTGTTAACTAATTAAAAGTTATAGTTCAATATACAGATAGAAAGTTTTATATCTTTTGCACTTTTCTAGTATAATTTAACCAGTCTAAAATTATAAAAATATAAATGTAAAATATAGAGGTAACATTCCCATTTCTCTTGATGTTTATTTTCCTCGTTTTCCTTGTGTTATCCTCATGTATATCCCGCAATACGTTCTTAATTTAATAATTCCCCCGTGGTCATAAATTGTAAATGATACATGTAATGATTAATCGATGGAAGAACTTCAGTTTAGCCTCAAGATCTCACTACAAGAAACGGCATCAATAGCGGCGACACATGTCGCCGCTAAAAGTAACAGTTGTCGCCGGTAATACTAATAGCGGTGACTTGTCGCCGCTAACGCTTCGTCGCTATTAGTCACCTTGTCGCCGGTAATACCTTTGTCGCCAGTAAAAAAGACGCCCGTAATAGTGGCATCGGTAAAAACATCCAACGGTCACCAAAATGACGATGGTAATGGTCGTCTTCGCTAAAAGTGTCGCCGCTAAAAGTGTTTTTTTTGTTTTTTTTTTTGCTTTTGAATTTACTGCTTTTAGTAGCCAAAATTATGTCCTATATATACAAACCAACAAAATAAACATACACACCAAAAAAATTTATCTAATAACATAAAACTAGTGACATTGTGCTATAAGAAAGAAAGAGACGTTTTAGTATATGAGTATGCGTATCAGTCATTCTAAATGTATATACACTAATAGAATATCTATAAGACAAAGGAAGTGACATTGATTCTTATCTTTACCTTTTGGAGTAAAAGTTAGTCAACCTTTTATGTTTTGGAAGTAATATGCCCTGCATTCATCGGCTAAGAGTACGAGGAAGATGGACAGGTGTTAACATGGGAAACTCAAGTTACTTTAGACCTAGTGAGTGGATACAGATAATCGCTTCTTATTGTGCCACTTAACTTGATTCATTGCACAACTCTCTCTCTCTCTCTCTCTCTCTCTCAATAATTCAGAAGTCCTCTTAACCAATGTTTATCTTCCCGTTTTCCTTCGACAATAATTGAGTGTCTGTGTGCTGTTGCGTTTAGTTGCTTTCTGGTCGATCTCAGCAATCCTATACTTTTTTTTCTTAAGAAGAAGATATATATATATATATATATATATAGGGTCAGGATCTTGTAAGAACCTAAATATTCGTGAGATCTTGAGAACTCTTAAACTAATTTTTATTTTTCAACAAAAATGACTTAATGCATTAAGTCACTTATATTTAAGACCTTTTTTAAAAAAAATTTTGAAAAAAAAATGGAAAAAAAATTTTGGATAATTGAAAAACAGTAATGGTCCAAATTTTTTTTATTTTTGTAGATCATTGTTTAATTATAAAAAAATAATGATCCAAAAGTTTTTTTTTTAATTGTTTTTCTCTCTAATATAATACTGTGATCCATTTTATTATTTATATATATTTTTTTCAGTTTTTTAAGGTGTCATCACGAGTCCTCATTTTAAAAAAAGTCTTCACCCGATCGCTTATATATATATATATATATATATATATATATATATATATATATATATATATATATATATATATATATATATATATATATATATATATATATATATATATATATATGTATATGTATATATATATATATATATATATATATATATATATATATATATATATATATATATATATATATATATATATATATATGTATATATATATATATATGTATATATATATATGTATATGTATATGTATATGTATATGTATATGTATATATATGTATATATATATATATATATATATATATATATATATATATATATATATATATATATATATATATATATATATATAATCTTTTGAGAACCAACTTCACCCCGAGAACTCTCAAACCGATATTTTTTTTCAAAAAAACGACCCCATAGGCGTTTTAGACGCTCAAAATGGGCCCAGTGCGCTGAAAAAACTTTTCCCAAAAAACGACTTTTTTTTGAAAAATTTGTACATGTGCAAAAAACTTTTTTTGTACATGTACAAACTTTTTTATACGTGCATTTTTTTCAAAATTTTTTTTATGGATGCCATTCTAACACATATTTAAGGCGTTTTGTAAAAAAACTTTGAAAAAAAGTGTACGTATAAAAAAGTTAGTACATGTGCAAAAAATATTTGATCGTTTTAGAGGCCCCAATTTTTGGTTTTTCGAAAATGTTAACCTTTGGCAGTTCTCGGGGTGAAGTTGGTTCTCAAAAGATCCTAACTCTCTCTCTCTCTCTCTCTCTATATATATATATATATATATATATATATATATATATATATATATATATATATATATATGTATATATATATATATATATATGTATATATATATATATATATATATATATATATATATATATATATCGGTTCTCACGGTTCTTAACCTTTTAGTAGTTCTCATTTGAACTCATATATATATATATATATATATATATATATATATATATATATATATATATATATATATATATATCCTATCCTAATAAATAAGTAACTCAAAGCCACATGTCATCACCACATTCATTTTGCCACATGTCATTTTCTCATAATTTTAAATTTCTTAAAAAAAAACTAATTGGTTTGAAATGTTTCTAACTCTTTAATTATCGGTTTAATTATCATTCAATTTCAAAATTAATTATTATGATTCAATTTCAAAATTAGTTTTTTTTAATATCATATTATTTTTTAATGTGTAGAATGATTTGAGAGACAATAGAGAGACAATTGACGTCATAATATTTTGAAGAACGATTCCAATCATAATAGTAAATTTGATTTTAGTACCGGTGACATTCTCATAATCAATTATATTTATCAAAATATAAAGCCGTAATAGTAAAAATCAAAAGCAAGATGTCACGAAACACAAACAAATTTCTTATGTAAAATTATTAACGTTTAGATATTCTTAATTAATAATTTTTTTGTATCATCCCGTGTAATACACGGGTTTTACAACTAGTATATATATATATATATATATATATATATATATATATATATATATATATATATATATATATATATATATATATATATATATATATATGAATAAGTTCAAATGATAACTACTAAAAGGTTAAGAACCGTGAGAACCGATATTCACACATTAAGAATCATGTTTTTTTGTTTTTTTTTTGTTTTTTCACACTTGTTTATTATGTGAAAAATACATCAAACATAATAAATTTCCTTAATTTTTAATACGTTTTACAATATTCACTATATAAAAAAAATCTAGTTATTAAACTGTGAATAGTATAACGTAAATTTTTTTCTTCAAAACACATCAATATTGATATCTAATAGCAAAGGTAGGGTAATTATATATTTTTATGTGTTTGACAATTTTATTTTGATAAAAAACAAGTGTTAAAAATAAAAATACAATATTATTAAACAGTGAATTAGTGGTTCACACAGTTCTCAACCTTTAGGGGTTCTCATATGAACCTTCCATAACCTTCCATATATATATATATATATATATATATATATATATATATATATATATATATATATATATATATATATATATATATATATATATATATAAAAGATCGGGTGAGAACTCAAAAATTGGTGAGGACTGCGAGGACAATTTAGTAGATGAGATTTAAGCTTATTTATCGTCAAAATATCACTAGATAATATGGCATGTTGGTAATTATTTGTGAGATTTTAAAAAATTCCGTCGAAAGTTAATTATTTGGAGGGTTAAAATGTAAAAGTAATAAGAAAACAAATAAAAAATCAGAAATTTTCACACGTCATGTGCCTTTCCCCCTCTTCTCTCTCTCTCTCTGCCACATGTCGCCCAGCCGTTGACTAGACTTTTATTTTTATTCCACCCGTTTTGTTTTTCAGCTATAACTTTTTTTTCTTTAAAAAAAATTCTGAAAAAATCAAAGTTCTTAAAATTTAATTCTCTACAAAACGAGCACAAACATGAAAATTTGAAAAAAAAATTATTTTTTTAATTTTTTATTTTCTTAAAAAACCCAGAAAAAATATTTTCCAAAAATTATGAAAATTTAAAGGATACTTCTACTCACTATACTAGTGACTTTTGTAAAAAGAATTTTTTATAAATAAGTTTTTGAAGTGTTCGTATTCTAATTTTATTAAATATTTTTTTATAAAACATATTGAAATTTTTTTTATCCAAAGTCAAAAAAGTAAATAAGATGATTCAAAATATTTATGATTTAAAAAAATTATGATTCAATATTTTATGATCCTTAATTTGTTATGATCTAAAAATATTTTGATTCAAATATTTTATGATTCTTAATTATATCTTTTATGATTCAAAATTAAATTACTCAAAATATATAATGATCCAAATTTTGTTATGAATAAAAATTTTATTTAATTAGTATATTATTGATCCAAAATCATATCGATTAAAAATGATATGATCTAAAATACTTTGATTCAAAATATACTGATCCAAAATTTTATGATCCAAAAATAATATGATTCAAAGATAGTATGATCTGAAAATATTATAATGTTTATTTTCTTATGATTCAAAACTTTTGTAATTGTTAAAAATTGAAAACTCGAACCTATATTTAGTTCAAAAACATAAAAAGGTAAAAAAAAATCAAAAACTAAACCAAAAAATAAAAACAAAAACAAAATAACATTAGTAACTTGAAATATGTAGTAAAAAAATTAAAAAATTAAAAAAAATAATAAAATAATAAAATAATAATAATTAAAATAATAATAATAAAACACGAAAAAAATAAAAAATAAAACGAAAAATAAAATATAATATGTGAAATCGAGTATATATACATTTAAAAAAATTTAAAAAAATAAATTAAAAGTAAAAAAATTAAAAAAACGAACTTAACAAGAAAAACCCACTTAAATGACGTTGTATGGACGTTCGTCGCAAATGATTAGATTATTGAGTCTGTATTACATTCCACAGACATGCGTCGCATGCGATCGTATCACGTCCAAGTATTGGGTTTGACGTTTGTGCCCTTGACGAAGTAGGTGGTGGAGAATTGTTGTTGCAGTTCTCACCATTTTTTGTGCCATCACTGGATCCACACCCTATATATATATATATATATATATATATATATATATATATATATATATATATATATATATATATATATATATAGAAGCGATCGGGTGAGGACTTTTCTTAAAGTGAGAACTCGTGAGGACACCTTAAAAAATTGAAAAAAAAATAAACAAAAAATATAATTAATAAAATGGATCATAGTACTATATTGGAGAAAAAAAATTTGGATCATTAATTTTTTTTATAATGAAACAATGATCCACAAAATAAATAAAAAATGGATCATTACTGTTTTTCAATGATCCAAATTTTTTTTCCAAATTTTTTTATAATGATATAGTACTATTCTCGATTTTATGATTTGTATTTTTTATATTTTTTTCAATTTTTTAAGGTGTCCTTACGAGTCCTCACCGAAACAGAACCATATATATATATATATATATATATATATATATATATATATATATATATATATATATATATATATATATATATATATATATATATATATATGTATATATATATATATATATATATATATATATATATATATATATATATATATATGAAAAAGTTTAATAAAAAACTAATATAAACCATTTCTTTTTTCAATTTTTATGTCTTACTTATTATCGAAAATAAACAAATATATAAAAATTTATAAATTTCTGTCCTCCACGAATAAATATCCTTATTGATATACTACAAATGATTTTTTTTAATATTTAGTTAGTTAAGATTCACATGTGCATGACATATTAATCTAAACTGTGTTTTATTCACTGTTGACATTCATAATACCATATGATATTGATATTTGAACTTGAATAATTTTTTTGTGAATGTGACTAGAATTCTTTTGTGACTCAAAGTAATTCATTATAAATGATTAAAATGTTGATTTAAAGTAAAATTCGGTGTAAATGTGAGTAAATTCACTTGTGAATCAAATAAATTCATTATAAATTATTAAATTTATTAAGTAATAAATTTTTCTAAATAAATTTTTCAGATTATATTTCTAAGTTTAATAGCATATGATATTAACATGTGAATATGAGTATTTTTTGTGTAAATGTGAGTAAATTCACTTGCGGACTAGAGTATTTATTCTTTTTAAATAATGTTGAAGTAGTAAAAAATTTTAAATGTCTATTACTCAGTTTGATATTTTTACAGTTTAGATTCACATTGTGAATCTAGACGATGTATATTCATGAAAAGAATATTTTGTTTTTATATATATCGTATAGAGGTCTATTTGTAGATGATGAAAATTATAAATTTTGGTATATTCAACTTTTATTAAAACGATAATGCCTAAATATTAAAAAAAAAAAAAACATAAAACAAACGAAGTGGATTTGTTGTCATAATGCTCCATATTCGCGTCAATGTAACCAATTTTCAAACGAATTAGATATATAAACATTCAAATGAATTAGAGCTATTATATCTAAAATCTAAAATAAATAATAAAAGAACAAGGACACGTATCAGCTCCAATTCAAATTCAATCCCTTTGCACTTTGCAGAATACTAAATGGAAAACTCATCACACCAATACCATCCATCCAACCAAGAATCTGCATTCGGCTATAACCAATTGGACCAAGGGCAAAATTGTCTAGAACCAATAATTTGTTTTATACTCCAAAACAAGCAAATTTAAACCACCAAGTAAGCCGAATATTAGATCTATTTTTTACCATACAAATTAATATTTTTTTATTATATATAATTAATAAAATAAAATAAAATATTATTGCCGACACAATATCATCGCATCGTCGACACACAATAGATTCATTGTCTTACCGCCGGCACACCATCGTTTCACCGTCGGCTCACTGGTGTCGGGTTCTCATATCGTCGATCGCGTCTCACACTCGACCTCACCGCCGATCGATCTCATCAGTCCGACTTTCTCCCGATTTTACCGAACGGTCGTCGCCGGTGAAAATTATTATTTTAAATTATAAGAAAATTATTTAATTTTTAAAAAATAAACTAACATAAAAAATACGAAAAAAATATAACAGAAAAGGAAAAAACACATCTAAAAAGTAATATATATGTATACTTGATTTAGGTTCCTAATAATATTTGAACGATAAATATCATAGATATTAAAACAATTATTATATATAAAATATTATTATACTTAAAGTGTAATATTAATATTTAATCTTTAAATATTAGTCGGTATTAATATTTAAAACTGGTTTTTTACTAGAATTGGTGTAATACGAAGGTTTCAAAATACAAGAAGTCATGTCAAATTTAAAACTGATTTTTTACTAATTAAAATAATAGAAGTGCAAATTAATTTGTTAATTGTAATTTTAATTTTTAAAAGGTTGTCTCAATTCTTATTGGAGGAGAAAACACATATTTGTATGTGATGTGAGAATTATACAAAAAAAAGTTGGACCAATCACAACAAACCTTACCAACTAAATAATCATTAGGGGTAAAATAAAGTAAATAAGGGGTATAAAAAGTAACACCTAACAATTTAGGGTTAGAATTCACGCTTAAGTAAAAATTCCTTATAAAGAAAAGTAATTTTTTCTAAAATTAGAATAATAATAAAATACATAAAATAACTAATCAATTTAAAATTTAAAATTTGACTAAATTAGAATATTCATGAATTTATTATATAAAAGTTGAAGTTCAAGGCTTTAGAACTTAGAATGAAGGAATGTCACTTGATTAAATCTATTTAGTTAGGATAATAAATTATTTATGATAATTTTATTATTTATGATTGAATTAGTAGATAAGTGACTAGAACTTATATTTGCAAACTCATCCTGGAGGTAAAAAAAATTAGAATGTTGAGTGGTTAATTCTTCCAATTTGAAACTTATGCATGGGTTTGATTTAACTTAGTAAATTATGTTATTAAGCTAAATTGTTAAGATATTAATATTTTTGAGCTTAAGTTAGAGTTTCTAAGTTAAAATGTTATTGCATGTCATTTTTAGACCAACATAAAATTTTGATGAGAGACGTATTTTGCCAAGTAAGAAAATTATGAGCTTAACCCCCTCCCCCATTTCCCCCTGCTCATATCATCATGGATATCAGAACATAAAAAAGAAGGAGGATAATCATTTTTAGAGTGAAACTATGAAACTAGAAGCTAATTTTAAGATTAAATGGTGTTTCTAAGTCAATTCCTCAAGGAGAAGCTTCTAATGTATTGAAATCCAAACATTTGATGTCAGTTTAGTTTTTAGCATTTATGATTAATCATTATAACTAAACTATGGGTATATGTTGAGTGTCGTAACCAACAAAATAAAAGAGTTGAAATATGGTTTTGGAATGATTTGTTAATTTACCAATATTTCGTGATTACACTACTTGTTATAAATACTAACTATGTAGTATAAATGGCAAGTAGGGTCGATCCACAGGGAGCGATGGTCTAATGGATTATACCTTGATTTCACGATATTTAAACTTGTAAAGAAAGTAACAAAAAGGGGGGTTTTGATGTTTAGTTGGAACACGATTGTATAAATGACTTGAGACAAAATATAGAAAAATTGCTTTTGTATTTTATAATTTGGGGACAAATTCTGGTTTTGTATTTTTAGTCATATGATTGGAAATAACAATAAGAATGATGTTTTATAACTTTAATCTTTCTAAATTGGTACTTTGTGTATGCCGAAAGCTCGCACATACACCATTCACCTAATGTACCTTAGTCAAGAGAAGCTCGTTAACTAAGACTAATCTTACTAATCAAATCTAGATTACTCAAGTGTATGCCGAAAGCTCGTACATACACCATCGTAGAATTTGAATGAAAGATTGCATTATGTTTTATGTGAATGTTCCCAACAATGTTCAATACTCCTAAACAAGCGTTGAAGCGTCAAAACATGAGATATGATTTTCACCAATTAAAGATGATTGTCACAAATAACATTTTATAAAACAATTACGAATTTCATAATTTGTATGACTAGATTGGTTTATATTTGAGATCAAATGGCCAATATGAAATAAATAAAAATCAAACGCTTGTTAAGCCTCAAAATCATATCACTAGAAAGATATAAAATCAAACATCAAACTTTATATTAAATCACAATCATAATCCTTAATACAAAACCAGAAAATAAGGTTACTAGCCACTCATGACTAGTAAAAGAGAAAAGAGCTTACAAAATGAAGATAATCCACACTTGAAGTTGCACACAAACACAAACACAATGTATCTAGAGATTCAGAAAATAATGGAAAGATGGGATGGTTCTAAGGCTAATTAGACACATCTATTTATACTAACACACCAAGGGTAAAATGGTAATTTGGACAATGGCAAACATCATCATTCCAAGACCCACTTTCTTCATCACATGGCCTCAAAATTAGGTTGGATCTGCATCTGGTCGTGTAGCATGAGGATGACAGCACAAGAAGGAATAAACAACTCAAAGTGGGCCAAAAAGTAGATCTGGTCACCAGGAAAAGTTACACGGCCGTGTAACTTCTTGGGCCAAGATTACACGGTCGTGTAATCCTGCAAATCTTCTGGACCCTACCCTGAGCTGACATGGCATCATATGTGGCAAAACAAAGTTACACGGCCGTGTAACTTTTGCCTACAAAGTTACACGGGCCGTGTACACTTATGTCTTCGGGATGACGATTTTGTAACTTCTTCGCTTGAGCTCCGTTTCTTCTGAAATTTCTTGTGTAGCCTCCCATTGTTATCCAATACAAGATTCAACCATCAAAAGCATCTGAAAACAACCACAAAGTGTGAAAGTAGATTGCTATTCTTGAAATCCCGAAAATCATGAAATTATGCAATAAGTAGGATCAAATGCAAGATGAAACAAGGATAAAAAGGTATGAAAACATGCCTAAAAATACACTTAACAAATATCCCCAAGCTTAGACTTTTCTTGTCCTCAAGGAAAACAAGGATCTAAACAATGTGGACAACAAACTACAAAGTAGAAAAAGAATAAACACCTTAGGTAGCAACCAAGACAACATCAATCATAACTAAAAATCATGTCAATTTGGACCCTACACACATATAAGTTAGACCATCTATTCAAAACAAAAGACCATTAAAAGGAACAAATTTTTATCAAATACTTGGCATACTCACGTTGGGCCAAAGTATAAATTCACACATGAAATCTTCACTTATTATTCAAAGCGTCTCGCAAGCAAAGGACGTGCTCACAATTGTTTACTCTTCTCGTGTTTAATCACTCATGTCACAAGATGTGTGACCTTGCAAGCTCCATTTTCAAGATTTGGGTATAAACACTCATTTTTATAGGAGGGCGCTCGGATATCGAATCTAGGAAGCTTATACTAAGTTGACTTTGCTCAAGTCCTCCAACCGACCTCATTTGCATATTTATTTATTAAACACATGATTTTCCAAAACAGAGGGACAAAAATTTACAACTCGATTCCTATTTACAAAGAATAGATACCTAGACGACCGAAACAACTAAATCTTTTAAACTTCAAATTGACCCAAGATGTATGAAGACTTTTAAAATATGGTCAATGTTTGAAGTTGTAACTAGATCAAAATTAGATTTAGTTGTTGAAAGCAAAAAGGATGAAATGAGGCTTTCAAACAAGTAACCGCTTTATTGTATTTTTGTGGAAAATTTTCATTTTAAATGACTCGAGTGATCACTTGGTTCGGTCTTTTATTTTTTTTTATTTTTTTATTTTTTATTTTTTTTATTATTTTTTTTATTATTTATTATTTTTTTTTATTTATACCAATCTTTTAGAACCAAGTGAAATGATTTCTGGATTTTCACCATAAAAACATTTTCACAAAATTTTGCTAAAATGATTAGACAAAATAATTTTTATGATATTTTTGTAAACATAAATGAAAAACTCAAAAACACTAATGACCAAAATAATATAAACAAGGTCATATGACATCTATAAACACCTAGTACCACACAAGACCAAAAAATGCAAAAAATAATATTTTTGTCCATGACTTTGGAAAAATCGCGATTTTTGAGATAAACCTTATGCTTAATAGACAATATGCAAATGTATGGTCATGAGGGGGGACTAGTGCAACTTCCATAGTACTTCTCCTAGTCGATTACACACATTGATGAACTCACGGGTGGATAAAGCGTCCTTTGCTAGAATAGTTTTGATTCACTTTCATGTGTGTTCTTATAGTTCACCCAAACGTATCTATGCTAGAAAATTAACAAAAAGAAGTTCCTAATGAAGATCTAAAGTTTCAAAAGATGGTGATGTTGCATGTAGATAGGGGACAAAAATACAAGAAGTTTAACTATGAGATGTATTATAGTTGCAATTTAAAGGTGTCACATAGGTGAGAAGTAAGAGATAACAAAAATGCATGCAAAATTTTAAAATAAATGCAAGAAATAAAATATTTTTGAATTTTTGTTGTTTTTAAATTTTTTTTTTTTGAATAAAGGGATTGGATATCTACAAATTTTTGTGCCTGTCCAGTTCTTTCCAAGAAGTTATAAAAACGTGCCTCTTGGGCATCGGTCATGAATGAGATACCCGCATCGCCCATGTCATAGTCCTGCTGTTCGGGCTCTTCATCGGAAGAGCCACTAGAGGCCGAGTATACGATTTGCCTTTTACTACCCCTAGAGTAAGTACGTGATGATGATGCCATTTTTTTTAATCAATAGAATTTGGACAAAAACAACACACAAACAATAAAACACACAAATATAAAACACAAAGGTTTCACAATTTAAAGCCAAGGAACAATTATCTAGCCAAAAATCAAAAATTATGAAGATTTTGAGTTTTGGAAAGAATTCACCGATTTGAAGCTTGAAAATGGTGATATTGACCTTGATTCCTTCTATCCTTGCCTTCCTCAAGCTTAAACCTAAACAATTTCAACAATTCAACATCAAAAATTCAAAACCCTAATTTTCTAGGGTTTCAAGAAATCCGAAATTAACCATGGATTTTTATGTTTCTTGTGGTCAAAATGAAGGAAAAGATGAGAAATAGTGAAACTAACCTTTGGATTTTAACAAAACTTGAAGAAATTAGGAGAAAAAATGAGAAAATTGAAATGTTCCTTGAAGCTATCGGACCGAACAGGAGGTTTAGAAGGCAAATCGCAGCATATGAAGTGAAGAAATGAAGTGTTCCACTTATATAATGTGCAAAATGACGAAATTGCTCCTGGCCAAAATTACACGGCCGTGTAATTTAGGCTTGAAAAATTACACGGTCGTGTAATTATCGAGTATGACTTAAACTGATTTTTACCATTTTTACAAGTTACACGGCCGTGTAACTTCAAAGGTAAAAAAATTACACGGTCGTGTAACACACTGTACCGTTTTTCATTTTTCGTTTTTCGTATCTTGAGCCTCGGTAGTCCGTTTTCGATTCCGATCGCTTCCACACGTAGGTAATTGAAAGTTATAAACAGAAAAATTATAAAAACACAAAAATTCACACTTTTAAAAAATGACAAAAATACCCCCCAGGTTGCCTCCCGGTTAGCGCACTTGTTTAACGTCGTTGGCTCGACGCATGGCTCCCAAAATTGCTGGGAGCGAGCCTGTGGAAAGGTCATCCTGGACATTCCCTCATGTCCACTCCTTCGTTATTGGTAGAGAAACATTCGACGAACCGTTTAAATCGGTGTTTGTTTTGATTATTTCTCGTAAGTTTTGGCGCGGGAGATGGATCGACATTTCGTATACCCTGATCATGGTTTTGGTGATCGTGGTGATCCACAGGCTTGGACTCTTCAGTGAGTCCAATGGGTATTTCACTTTTTGAAACCATTGCCACCAATTTGTTATTAAATTTTTCATTTTTATCGGGCAATGATGTTTCATCCTCTCTTAAGTCCATGGGAGATACGTCTTGATCGATATTGAAAGTGACGATTTCTCCATCGAATTCCATAGATAGGGTACCATTAAAAACATCGATTTTTGTTCTCGCTGTTTTTAGAAATGGTCTCCCTAAGAGTGTAGAACTAGAATTCAGAGATTCGTCATCTTCCATATCGAGGACATAAAAGTCAGCTGGAAAGACCAAGTTATTCACTTGGACCAATATGTCTTCCAACACGCCTTTTGGACGTACTGTAAACTTATCGGCCAATTGAATGATAATACCGGTGGGTTTCAATGTTCCTATTTTTAAGTTTTTGAAAATAGAAAATGGTAGAACATTGATTGAGGCACCGAGATCAAGCATGGCTCTCGGTATGTTCGTGTCTCCCAATTTACAAGGAACCGTGAATACGCCCGGATCCTTGTACTTTGGTGGCAATCTCTTTTGTATGATTGCCGAGACATTCTCATCGACTTTTATGGTTTCATTCCCTTTGAGTTTCTTTTTAAAAGTGCAAAGTTCCTTAAGGAACTTAGCATATCTAGGAATTTGTTTAATTGCCTCAAGTAAGGGAATATTTACCTCAACTTTCCTAAACATGTCCATAATTTCTTGATCTTCCTTTTCCTTCTTTGTGTTTTTAAGTCTAGATGGAAAAGGAGGAGGAGTGATTTTTACCTCAACGTTGGATGGTTCCTTGGGAGCTTTGTTTCTTGTATCGGTCTCGTCTTCGATCTCTATTTCTCTTTGTCTCTCTTTTGACAAGCTTGGTCCTTCATAGCTTTTCCCACTTCTTAAAGTAACAGCATTTACACTATGCCTGGGATTTTCTTGAGATTGAGAAGGTAACTTACCTTAAGATTCCATCTTGTTGACAGAAGGGGCTAGTTGAGCCATTTGTTGCTCCAGGTTCTTGATGCTAGCTCTTGTTTCTTGCTGAAATGAATGCGTACTTGTGGCTAGAATTTTCACAATGTCTTCCAAGGACATGCTCGTGCTTGCTGTATTTTGTGGTGGAGGGTTTTGGTAGTATTGTTTAGGTCTCTCCTGGTATTGGTTACGGTTTTGATTGGACTGGTAGTTCCAATTTTGGTTGCTCCGAGGTTGATCAAACTGTCTCTGATTTTGCCCGGTAAATCCCCCCATTGCTTTTGCTTGCTCTTGATCATCTTGTAACTCGGGACACATGTCAGTTGGGTGTCCGTATTGCAAACAAATTCCACATGCTCTAACCGTTGGTTCAACTCCTTTTTCTTTTGTTAGTTGCATCACAGCTTTGGTTAGTTCAGAAATTTGATTTTCAAGATAAGGAGTGTTTACCTCTTTTACTCCTCGTGGTGGATCTACATACCATTCGTCCTCTCCTTGAGTATGTTTGGACTCTTCCGCCATTTTCTCGATCAATGCTCGTATTTGATCGATTAACGAGCCTCCACTTGAAGCGTTTATTAAATGTCTCTCCATTGGTGTTAGGCCTTCACAAAAATATCGGAACAATTGGTAATCGGAAATACCATGTTGCGGGCATCGGGCACACAACTTTTTGAATCGTTCCTAATACGTATGTAAAGCTTCTCTCTTCCCTTGCTTGATACCAATTATTTTCCTTCTCAGACTTGAAGCTTTCGTCTCCGGAAAATATTTGTCAAGGAATAACCGTGCAAGACCATTCCATGTTGTGACCGACCCCGGTGGTAGGTCATATAACCATTCTTTGGCTGAGTCTAGCAATGAAAAGGGGAGTGCCCTTAACTTTATTTGGTCTTCCGAGACATCATGTGGTTTCATTCCTACACACACGACGTGAAATTCTTTCATAAATTTATGCGGGTCTTCATTTTCTACTCCCCGAAATTGAGGTAGTAAATGGATGAGCCCGGATTTCAATTCGAAATTCGTCATGTGCGGGTAAGTTATGCAGAGAGGTTGTTGGGTAACATCTTGGGTTGCCCATTGGCGAAGTGTTCGCTCAAGAGGTGGATTTTCGGCCATATGAGTATGGTTTATTTGAGAGGGAGGTGTATGTGGGACGTTGTTATCTGATTCGGATTCTGTTTCTGTTTCGGATGAAGAAAGGTCTTGCCAAATGTCTATGATAGGAGGGTTTGATGAAGAAGCGGTTTGGGAAGCTTACTGCTTCTTGCGAAGTTTAGCTTGCTTCCTTAGCCTTTTTGCGGTTTTCTCAATCTCCGAATCAAGTTCAAGAGGCGTACCTGTTCGTGAAGATCTTGGCATAAAATATTAGTAATACCGTGCTCCCCGACAATGGCGCCAATTTGTTGAGTGTCGTAACCAACAAAATAAAGAGTTGAAATATGGTTTTGGAATGATTTGTTAATTTACCAATATTTCGTGATTACACTACTTGTTATAAATACTAACTATGTAGTATAAATGGCAAGTAGGGTCGATCCACAGGGAGCGATGGTCTAATGGATTATACCTTGATTTCACGAGATTTAAACTTGTAAAGAAAGTAACAAAAAGGGGGGTTTTGATGTTTAGTTGGAACACGATTGTATAAATGACTTGAGACAAAATATAGAAAAATTGCTTTTGTATTTTATAATTTGGGGACAAATTCTGGTTTTGTATTTTTAGTCATATGATTGGAAATAACAATAAGAATGATGTTTTATAACTTTAATCTTTCTAAATTGGTACTTTGTGTATGCCGAAAGCTCGCACATACACCATTCACCTAATGTACCTTAGTCAAGAGAAGCTCGTTAACTAAGACTAATCTCACTAATCAAATCTAGATTAGTCAAGTGTATGCCGACAGCTCGTACATACACCATCGTAGAATTTGAATGAAAGATTGCATTATGTTTTATGTGAATGTTCCCAACAATGTTCAATACTCCTAAACAAGCGTTGAAGCGTCAAAACATGAGATATGATTTTCACCAATTAAAGATGATTGTCACAAATAACATTTTATAAAACAATTACGGATTTCATAATTTGTATGACTAGATTGGTTTATATTTGAGATCAAATGGCCAATATGAAATAAATAAAAATCAAACGCTTGTTAAGCCTCAAAATCATATCACTAGAAAGATATAAAATCAAACATCAAACTTTATATTAAATCACAATCATAATCCTTAATACAAAACCAGAAAATAAGGTTACTAGCCACTCATGACTAGTAAAAGAGAAAAGAGCTTACAAAATGAAGATAATCCACACTTGAAGTTGCACACAAACACAAACACAATGTATCTAGAGAGTATTCAGAAAATAATGGAAAGATGGGATGGTTCTAAGGCTAACTAGACACATCTATTTATACTAACACACCAAGGGTAAAATGGTAATTTGGACAATGGCAAACATCATCATTCCAAGACCCACTTTCTTCATCACATGGCCTCAAAATTAGGTTGGATCTGCATCTGGTCGTGTAGCATGAGGATGACAGCACAAGAAGGAATAAACAACTCAAAGTGGGCCAAAAAGTAGATCTGGTCACCAGGAAAAGTTACACGGCCGTGTAACTTCTTGGGCCAAGATTACACGGTCGTGTAATCCTGCAAATCTTCTGGACCCTACCCTGAGCTGACATGGCATCATATGTGGCAAAACAAAGTTACACGGCCGTGTAACTTTTGCCTACAAAGTTACACGGGCCGTGTACACTACTGTCTTCGGGATGACGATTTTGTAACTTCTTCGCTTGAGCTCCGTTTCTTCTGAAATTTCTTGTGTAGCCTCCCATTGTTATCCAATACAAGATTCAACCCTCAAAAGCACCTGAAAACAACCACAAAGTGTGAAAGTAGATTGCTATTCTTGAAATCCCGAAAATCATGAAATTATGCAATAAGTAGGATCAAATGCAAGATGAAACAAGGATAAAAAGGTATGAAAACATGCCTAAAAATACACTTAACAAATATCCCCAAGCTTAGACTTTTCTTGTCCTCAAGGAAAACAAGGATCTAAACAATGTGGAAAACAAACTACAAAGTAGAAAAAGAATAGACACCTTAGGTAGCAACCAAGAAAACATCAATCATAACTAAAAATCATGTCAATTTGGACCCTACACACATATAAGTTAGACCATCTATTCAAAACAAAAGACCATTAAAAGGAACAAATTTTTATCAAATACTTGGCATACTCACGTTGGGCCAAAGTATAAATTCACACATGAAATCTTCACTTATTATTCAAAGCGTCTCGCAAGCAAAGGACGTGCTCACAATTGTTCACTCTTCTCGTGTTTAATCACTCATGTCACAAGATGTGTGACCTTGCAAGCTCCATTTTCAAGATTTGGGTATAAACACTCATTTTTATAGGAGGGCGCTCGGATATCGAATCTAGGAAGCTTATACTAAGTTGACTTTGCTCAAGTCCTCCAACCGACCTCATTTGCATATTTATTTATTAAACACATGATTTTCCAAAACAGAGGGACAAAAATTTACAACTCGATTCCTATTTTCAAAGAATAGATACCTAGACGACCGAAACAACTAAATCTTTTAAACTTCAAATTGACCCAAGATGTATGAAGACTTTTAAAACATGGTCAATGTTTGAAGTTGTAACTAGATCAAAATTAGATTTAGTTGTTGAAAGCAAAAAGGATGAAATGAGGCTTTCAAACAAGTAACCGCTTTATTGTATTTTTGTGGAAAATTTTCATTTTAAATGACTCGAGTGATCACTTGGTTCGGTCTTTTATTTTATTTTATTTTTTTTATTTTTTATTTTTTTTTTTTTTTATTATTTATTGTTTTTTTTTTATTTAAACCAATCTTTTAGAACCAAGTGAAATGATTTCTGGATTTTCACCATAAAAACATTTTCACAAAATTTTGCTAAAATGATTAGACAAAATAATTTTTATGATATTTTTGTAAACATAAATGAAAAACTCAAAAACACTAATGACCAAAATAATATAAACAAGGTCATATGACATCTATAAACACCTAGTACCACACAAGACCAAAAAATGCAAAAAATAATATTTTTGTCCATGACTTTGGAAAAATCGCGATTTTTGAGATAAACCTTATGCTTAATAGACAATATGCAAATGTATGGTCATGAGGGGGGACTAGTGCAACTTCCATAGTACTTCTCCTAGTCGATTACACACATTGATGAACTCACGGGTGGATAAAGCGTCCTTTGCTAGAATAGTTTTGATTCACTTTCATGTGTGTTCTTATAGTTCACCCAAACGTATCTATGCTAGAAAATTAACAAAAAGAAGTTCCTAATGAAGATCTAAAGTTTCAAAAGATGGTGATGTTGCATGTAGATAGGGGACAAAAATACAAGAAGTTTAACTATGAGATGTATTATAGTTGCAATTTAAAGGTGTCACATAGGTGAGAAGTAAGAGATAATAAAAATGCATGCAAAAGTTTAAAATAAATGCAAGAAATAAAATATTTTTGAATTTTTGTTGTTTTTAAAATTTCTTTTTTTTTTTGAATAAAGGGATTGGATATCTACAAATTTTTGTGCCTGTCCAGTTCTTTCCAATAAGTTATAAAAACGTGCCTCTTGGGCATCGGTCATGAATGAGATACCCACATCGCCCATGTCATAGTCCTGCTGTTCGGGCTCTTTATCGGAAGAGCCACTAGAGGCCGAGTATACGATTTGCCTTTTACTACCCCTAGAGTAAGTACGGGATGATGATGCCATTTTTTTTAATCAATAGAATTTGGACAAAAACAACACACAAACAATAAAACACACAAATATAAAACACAAAGGTTTCACAATTTAAAGCCAAGGAACAATTATCTAGCCAAAAATCAAAAATTATGAAGATTTTGAGTTTTGGAAAGAATTCACCGATTTGAAGCTTGACAATGGTGATATTGACCTTGATTCCTTCTATCCTTGCCTTCCCCAAGCTTAAACCTAAACAATTTCAACAATTCAACATCAAAAATTCAAAACCCTAATTTTCTAGGGTTTCAAGAAATCCGAAATTAACCATGGATTTTTATGTTTCTTGTGGTCAAAATGAAGGAAAAGATGAGAAATAGTGAAACTAACCTTTGGATTTTAACAAAACTTGAAGAAATTAGGAGAAAAAATGAGGAAATTGAAATGTTCCTTGAAGCTATCGGACCGAACAGGAGGTTTAGAAGGCAAATCGCAGCATATGAAGTGAAGAAATGAAGTGTTCCACTTATATAGTGTGCAAAATGACGAAATTGCTCCTGGCCAAAATTACACGGCCGTGTAATTTAGGCTTGAAAAATTACACGGTCGTGTAATTATCGAGTATGACCAAAACTGATTTTTACCATTTTTACAAGTTACACGGCCGTGTAACTTCAAAGGTAAAAAAATTACACGGTCGTGTAACACACTGTACCGTTTTTCATTTTTCGTTTTTCGTATCTTGAGCCTCGGTAGTCCGTTTTCGATTCTGATCGCTTCCACACGTAGGTAATTGAAAGTTATAAACAGAAAAATTATAAAAACACAAAAATTCACACTTTTAAAAAATGACAAAAATACCCCCCGGGTTGCCTCCCGGTTAGCGCACTTGTTTAACGTCGTTGGCTCGACGCATGGCTCCCTAAATTGCTGGGAGCGAGCCTGTGGAAAGGTCATCCTGGACATTCCCTCATGTCCACTCCTTCGTTATTGGTAGAGAAACATTCGACGAACCGTTTAAATCGGTGTTTGTTTTGATTATTTCTCGTAAGTTTTGGCGCGGGAGATGGATCGACATTTCGTATACCCTGATCATGGTTTTGGTGATCGTGGTGATCCACAGGCTTGGACTCTTCAGTGAGTCCAATAGGTATTTCAAATTTTGAAACCATTGCCACCAATTTGTTATTAAATTTTTCATTTTTATCGGGCAATGATGTTTCATCCTCTCTTAAGTCCATGGGAGATACGTCTTGATCGATATTGAAAGTGACGATTTCTCCATCGAATTCCATAGATAGGGTACCATTAAAAACATCGATTTTTGTTCTCGCTGTTTTTAGAAATGGTCTCCCTAAGAGTGTAGAACTAGAATTCAGAGATTCGTCATCTTCCATATCGAGGACATAAAAGTCAGCTGGAAAGACCAAGTTATTCACTTGGACCAATATGTCTTCCAACACGCCTTTTGGACGTACTGTAAACTTATCGGCCAATTGAATGATAATACCGGTGGGTTTCAATGTTCCTATTTTTAAGTTTTTGAAAATAGAAAATGGTAGAACATTGATTGAGGCACCGAGATCAAGCATGGCTCTCGGTATGTTCGTGTCTCCCAATTTACAAGGAACCGTGAATACGCCCGGATCCTTGTACTTTGGTGGCAATCTCTTTTGTATGATTGCCGAGACATTCTCATCGACTTTTATGGTTTCATTCCCTTTGAGTTTCTTTTTAAAAGTGCAAAGTTCCTTAAGGAACTTAGCATATCTAGGAATTTGTTTAATTGCCTCAAGTAAGGGAATATTTACCTCAACTTTCCTAAACATGTCCATAATTTCTTGATCTTCCTTTTCCTTCTTTGTGTTTTTAAGTCTAGATGGAAAAGGAGGAGGAGTGATTTTTACCTCAACGTTGGATGGTTCCTTGGGAGCTTTGTTTCTTGTATCGGTCTCGTCTTCGATCTCTATTTCTCTTTGTCTCTCTTTTGACAAGCTTGGTCCTTCATAGCTTTTCCCACTTCTTAAAGTAACAGCATTTACACTATGCCTGGGATTTTCTTGAGATTGAGAAGGTAACTTACCTTGAGATTCCATCTTGTTGACAGAAGGGGCTAGTTGAGCCATTTTTTGCTCCAGGTTCTTGATGCTAGCTCTTGTTTCTTGCTGAAATGAATGCGTACTTGTGGCTAGACTTTTCACAATGTCTTCCAAGGACTTGCTCGTGCTTGCTGTATTTTGTGGTGGAGGGTTTTGGTAGTATTGTTTAGGTCTCTCCTGGTATTGGTTACGGTTTTGATTGGACTGGTAGTTCCAATTTTGGTTGCTCCGAGGTTGATCAAACTGTCTCTGATTTTGCCCGGTAAATCCCCCCATTGCTTTTGCTTGCTCTTGATCATCTTGTAACTCGGGACACATGTCAGTTGGGTGTCCGTATTGCAAACAACTTCCACATGCTCTAACCGTTGGTTCAACTCCTTTTTCTTTTGTTAGTTGCATCACAGCTTTGGTTAGTTCAGAAATTTGATTTTCAAGATAAGGAGTGTTTACCTCTTTTACTCCTCGTGGTGGATCTACATACCATTCGTCCTCTCCTTGAGTATGTTTGGACTCTTCCGCCATTTTCTCGATCAATGCTCGTATTTGGGTCGGTGTTTGATCGATTAACGAGCCTCCACTTGAAGCACTTATTAAACGTCTCTCCATTGGTGTTAGGCCTTCACAAAAATATCGGAACAATTGGTAATCGGAAATACCATGTTGCGGGCATCGGGCACACAACTTTTTGAATCGTTCCCAATACGTATGTAAAGCTTCTCTCTTCCCTTGCTTGATACCAATTATTTCCCTTCTCAGACTTGAAGCTTTCGTCTCCGGAAAATATTTGTCAAGGAATAACCGTGCAAGACCATTCCATGTTGTGACCGACCCCGGTGGTAGGTCATATAACCATTCTTTGGCTGAGTCTAGCAATGAAAAGGGGAGTGCCCTTAACTTTATTTGGTCTTCCGAGACATCATGTGGTTTCATTCCTACACACACGACGTGAAATTCTTTCAAAAATTTATGCGGGTCTTCATTTTCTACTCCCCGAAATTGAGGTAGTAAATGGATGAGCCCAGATTTCAATTCGAAATTCGTCATGTGCGGGTAAGTTATGCAGAGAGGTTGTTGAGTAACATCTTGGGTTGCCCATTGGCGAAGTGTTCGCTCAAGAGGTGGATTTTCGGCCATATGAGTATGGTTTATTTGAGAGGGAGGTGTATGTGGGACGTTGTTATCTGATTCGGATTCTGTTTCTGTTTCGGATGAAGAAAGGTCTTGCCAAATGTCTATGATAGGAGGGTTTGATGAAGAAGCGGTTTGGGAAGCTTGCTGCTTCTTGCGAAGTTTAGCTTGCTTCCTTAGCCTTTTTGCGGTTTTCTCAATCTCCGAATCAAGTTCAAGAGGCGTACCTGTTCGTGAAGATCTTGGCATAACATATTAGTAATACCGTGCTCCCCGGCAATGGCGCCAATTTGTTGAGTGTCGTAACCAACAAAATAAAAGAGTTGAAATATGGTTTTGGAATGATTTGTTAATTTACCAATATTTCGTGATTACACTACTTGTTATAAATACTAACTATGTAGTATAAATGGCAAGTAGGGTCGATCCACAGGGAGCGATGGTCTAATGGATTATACCTTGATTTCACGAGATTTAAACTTGTAAAAAAAGTAACAAAAAGGGGGGTTTTGATGTTTAGTTGGAACACGATTGTATAAATGACTTGAGACAAAATATAGAAAAATTGCTTTTGTATTTTATAATTTGGGGACAAATTCTGGTTTTGTATTTTTAGTCATATGATTGGAAATAACAATAAGAATGATGTTTTATAACTTTAATCTTTCTAAATTGGTACTTTGTGTATGCCGAAAGCTCGCACATACACCATTCACCTAATGTACCTTAGTCAAGAGAAGCTCGTTAACTAAGACTAATCTCACTAATCAAATCTAGATTAGTCAAGTGTATGCCGACAGCTCGTACATACACCATCGTAGAATTTGAATGAAAGATTGCATTATGTTTTATGTGAATGTTCCCAACAATGTTCAATACTCCTAAACAAGCGTTGAAGCGTCAAAACATGAGATATGATTTTCACCAATTAAAGATGATTGTCACAAATAACATTTTATAAAACAATTACGGATTTCATAATTTGTATGACTAGATTGGTTAATATTTGAGATCAAATGGCCAATATGAAATAAATAAAAATCAAACGCTTGTTAAGCCTCAAAATCATATCACTAGAAAGATATAAAATCAAACATCAAACTTTATATTAAATCACAATCATAATCCTTAATACAAAACCAGAAAATAAAGTTACTAGCCACTCATGACTAGTAAAAGAGAAAAGAGCTTACAAAATGAAGATAATCCACACTTGAAGTTGCACACAAACACAAACACAATGTATCTAGAGAGTATTCAGAAAATAATGGAAAGATGGGATGGTTCTAAGGCTAACTAGACACATCTATTTATACTAACACACCAAGGGTAAAATGGTAATTTGGACAATGACAAACATCATCATTCCAAGACCCACTTTCTTCATCACATGGCCTCAAAATTAGGTTGGATCTGCATCTGGTCGTGTAGCATGAGGATGACAGCACAAGAAGGAATAAACAACTCAAAGTGGGCCAAAAAGTAGATCTGGTCACCAGGAAAAGTTACACGGCCGTGTAACTTCTTGGGCCAAGATTACACGGTCGTGTAATCCTGCAAATCTTCTGGACCCTACCCTGAGCTGACATGGCATCATATGTGGCAAAACAAAGTTACACGGCCGTGTAACTTTTGCCTACAAAGTTACACGGGCCGTGTACACTACTGTCTTCGGGATGACGATTTTGTAACTTCTTCGCTTGAGCTTCGTTTCTTCTGAAATTTCTTGTGCAGCCTCCCATTGTTATCCAATACAAGATTCAACCCTCAAAAGCACCTGAAAACAACCACAAAGTGTGAAAGTAGATTGCTATTCTTGAAATCCCGAAAATCATGAAATTATGCAATAAGTAGGATCAAATGCAAGATGAAACAAGGATAAAAAGGTATGAAAACATGCCTAAAAATACACTTAACAGTATATCTTTGAACAAATTGGATCTAGTGTTGGATTGTATGTCTAGAACACAAATCTAATAGTGTAATTTCATTTCTATGCTTGACTTAGAGTTCATGAAGATTTAATGTTGCTTTTGGAACCATAGTTTCACGAAACCATCCCTATATATTTTGTTTTTCAATTTCAAGTAATGGCTTAGGTTAATGTTATAGTACGTATTGGAGCTGGAAATGATTTACAATGTTGAGTGATATCTAGGTTAGAATGTTCCATTGTATTTAGGAATATTCCCTTCTCTAATATAAATAGAGAAGGATGTAGTCATTTGTTAGTGTGCACGACTATGTCGTCTGCGTATAGTTTTTAGAGAGACAATGTTAGGGAACTTCTCCCTAGCACATGTGTTCTTCAAGTATCATGTCTACTCTTTCTAAATCTTGTCCTTCAGATTTTATATCGTTAATCTTTGAGATATTTATTATTCTGCATCTAGCTAACCACCACGGGTCCTAACAAATTGTATAAGAGCCACACTCATGCCCATACGAAGAATGATATAAACTAGCACTTTACCTTGAATATTTTCGTGTTCTTATAAAAGTTTTCTTAGATTGGCATCTGAATTTTTTTGTGATGAGTTATTTCTGATTTTCGAGTTCAGTCAATGTGTCTAAATTAAGTTATTGTTTCTCATCTATTTTTCCAATGCAATATGAAGTTCTTTCTCAAGTTTATATTCCTTCTAGAAATAACAAGACTTGTAACACCGAATTTGTATACGTGTGGTAAAACTAGGAAAAGCATGTGAAAAGTTGGAAAAGGGGAGATAGCGACGATATCTATAGAGATAGCGGCACTATCTCATGGTATATCGCGAGTTAGAAAGTGGATGTGTGGCAAGATAGCGACGCTATCTTGGGAGATAGTGATGCTATCTCCGTCTGTGTAGACTTTACCTTTTTATTTAGCATGTGATCGGTCTTTTGGATAAGAGAACAGGTCTAGGCATTTCCAAAGAGAAGATAGGCGAGTTTTGGTGCTGGAGGATGAATTATGAAGCAGTGGTGTAAAAAAGAACAAGATTTGGAACATAAATCATCTCCTAAAGGTAATATCTTGATTCATGAATATGTGTTTGATCTTTAGAGCTATGATGAATTAGTTTGTTGTAATCCTAGCTGAATATAGTTGTTGGTGATTTATAATTCGTTATTAAGGTGACAAAGTAGTTATTTTTGGAGTTTTATATCTTAATTTGAAATAAATTGGTGAATTTGGTAAAATTTGGGTTTGATCTTTATATAATGGTGTTTTGGGTCGATTCTAGAGGTTGGGGTACTTCTGGAAGTGTAAAGATGTCTAATAGATGCAAAAACTCATATTAAAAGTGGTATGGAACGATTTAGAGGTATTTTAGAGCTGAGTTTTTTGACAGCGACACTATACATGAATGTTCTTAGATAGCAACACTATCTCTTAGATAGCGTTATCTGCCCTGTGGTGGTAAAACTCAGTTGTTTAACGGGATTAAGGGGTTTTGTCTCAAGAAGTTGAATAATTATGTTTATTTGGTGATTAAACAGTAGTTGGTGACCCGAGAACGAGGATGCTGCTAGGATATGAAGAGATCTTTCTACACGTTCAACGAGGTGAGTAACTTTATATATATATATATATATATATATATATATATACACATATATATATATACATATATATATATATATATATATATATATATATATATATATATATATATATATATATATATATATATATATATATATATATATATATATATATATATATATATATATATATATATATCCTATCCTAATAAATAAGTAACTCAAAGCCACATGTCATTTTCTCATAATTTTAAATTTCTTAAGAAAAATTAATTGGTTTGAAACGTTTCTAAGTATTTAATGATTGGTTTAATTATCATTCAATTTCAACATTAATTGTTATAATTCAATTTCAAAATTAATTGGTTTTTGATATCATATTATTTTTTAATGTTTAGAATAATTTGAGAGACAATAGAGAGACAATTGATGTCATAATAAACAATTCCAATCTTAATAGTAAATTTGATTTTAGTATCGGTGACATTCTCATAATCAATTATATTTATCAAAATACAAAGTCGTAATAGTTAATATATTGTTAATGTTTAGATATTGTTAATTAATAATTTTTTATATCATTCCGTGTAATACACGGGTCTTACAACTAGTATATATATATATATATATATATATATATATATATATATATATATATATATATATATATATATATATATATATATATATATATATATATATATATATATATATATATATATATATATAGACTTATGATCTTTTGAGAACCAACTTCACCCCGAGAACTCCCAAACCGATATTTTTTTTAAAAAACCGACAACATAGGCGTCTAAAACGCTCAAATTGGTGCCGGGGCGCTGGAATTTTTTTCCGAAAAAGCGACTTTTTTTTTTGAAAAAAATTTGCACATGTGCAAACTTTTTAATACGTATGTTTATTTCCAAATTTTTTTATGGATGTCTTTCTAATATATATTTAAGGTGTTCTGTAAAAAAAATTGAAAAAAAATGTACGTATAAAAAAGTTTGCACATGTGCAAATTTTTTTTTTTTTGCACATGTGCAAATTTTTTCAAAAAAAAAGTCGTTTTTTTTGGATTTTTTTTTAAAAATTCTTAGATATGTGCGTTTTAGAGGCCTATGGGGTCGGTTTTTTGAAAAAAATATTGGTTTGGGAGTTCTCGGGTTCTCGGTGGACTTGTGGTTCTCAAAAGATCCTAACTATATATATATATATATATATATATATATATATATATATATATATATATATATATATATATATATATATATATATATATATATATATTAGTGTGGTTTTAGACTAGATACTTCGATGAATGATGATATTTAAAACAAACAAGATTATGTACTGATCGGGTGAACTCAAGGAGTAGTTAACCCTAGATATGAGTGGTGTAATTATAGATGATTCAGATTCAGAATGTAATGTATATTACATGGTCACATAATAAGTACTTTGTGATCTTATTGGCATGGTGTTCTAGTGGTTGCATAATGAGTACCTTGCAACAATTTGGTGTATCCTAAGACTAGTGATATGTCTTTGGGTTGGTGGAAAACCCATACCTCTCGATGAATGTTTATAGTATTGGTTTTAGTCCTTATACAAGTTGTGTTTATGTTAATGGTGACCTTGGTGTTATTATGTATATATTTTGTTGATGTTTGATGTTCAGGTAACAAACGAGTGGTGAAATCTTTAAGTATGGTTAGACTTCATGAAATTCGTTGATGAATTATGCATGCTATGCTCGAGTTATTCACTATACTTTTGCTTACTTTGTTTAGTTATGGTGTTTTGCAGGTTATAGATATAATAACGCCCGGCTTTGATCGTGAGTCGATCTGGAAGATATATGCTTGTCGCTTCCAAGGCATCAAGTATTAGTATATCTGTGTACAATTGTAATAATTTGTTGTAAATGGAATATATACTCGATGTCGGATTTTGAGGCGTTACAAGTTCGTATCAGAGTCATGGATTAATTGAACTAGTTGTTTGGGTGTAAATTCCTATACTTGAACCATAATTGATAAAGGTGTGTTTCAATACTATAGGGGTGTATATTGATAGTAGGAGTATATCCGTTTTACGAACTTAATAGTTTTAATGCTATAAAATGGAGAATACGTGGAACCCGAGCGATAAATTTGTAATTTGAAAGAATGAGACATCGTGGGGAGCATGAACGAGCTTGCAAAAAGGGGTGGTGTAGTAGCTGCAAGGGAGATATTCTTGTAAATAATCGCTTAATGGGTTGAATGTATCGGTGAAAAGGTGACTCGATTAGTCCGAGTGGCATTACCGAGGGTGGTGACACTTAATTAGAAGCGATTTAGGAATAGTAGTTGCGGTTAGTATAGTGGTATATAACTACGTTGTGGAGAATATTTGGTTAGTAGTTCTTTGGGTTGAAGTAGAGACCCGAGATATAATTGGGCGCTATGTTTGGGGTTAAAACCCAGGTACGAGGATTTGTAAAGATATCAAGAAGATCCACATGTGGCATGTTGTTGAATTAGCCAATAAGAATAACAAAAGGATTTGGAGAAAGTGGTGTGATAGGTGTCGGAAGAAAATCTTGGAATATTGAATCGGGCGTCTTGGTTTCGGGGTGCGTCAAATATGGAAGTTGGCGCAATAGGTCGTAACTGTTTTTGGTCGGGACTAAACTTATTGTAGGTATGGAAGTGAAGATCGCTTGCTAGTTAACTACTTGGAGCCCAAGGCTAGAGTGTTATGTAGGGACGAGCCTTTTAGAAAATTCACAATAGGGTGAGATTGGAATTGGGTGCAGTGGCAGGAAAATTTTTTCCTGAATTCTTTTCTAGTTCAAAGTGATAGTTAATTCAGGTGACGATATTCTTGCTTAGTTCCTCTAAAGGAAAGTTTTCACGAAACTTGAAGATGAATGTTGTATGTTGATCATCGAGCAGTTGTGTGGGTGTTAGTTTGGATTCATGAGACCCTAATCCTTATGAGTTTAAAGCTAAACTATTATCAAGAAGTCCTAAATAATGGTTGGCATAGGTTGGTTGATTGGTTGTTTATAATGTTAGATAATTGTAATAAGGAGGCTGTTTGGTGGATGTGTCAGATGGGTCTCAACTTACCATAGATGACTAGTCGTGATCCAATCAAACATTGACGATTTCTTTGGCCAAAGTAAGAGGTATTGTAAGTGGTGATCATGTCTTCTAAAAGTTTGAATGCCTTGCAGCATTCATCGAATTGATGAATAGATAATATCCCGACATGTCACATTCGACGAGTCATCCTCTCCTTTTCTCTCCATGGCTTCTGACCACCCGCCCCCCTATGAGTTTCTCAATGCTACCATACTATATTCTCCCATCTCTCGCCTCTTTCGCGAGTCTACTCATTCTCTCATCGACAACTCCCTCACCGACTTGGCGACTCCCACCGTTCCCCTCTCAGATCCTGATCCTCCCAATTCCCCTCATCCTCCTCCCCCCACTCATCATATGCACACTCGTGCAAAGTATGGGATCTCCAAACCCATCTCCCGTCTCAATCTTCACACCACCACTGAGTCTCCTATGCTTAAGTCCCACCTTCACGCTCTTCGTGACCCCAATTGGACCATTGCCATGCAAACCGAATTTGATGCTCTTATTTCTAATGAAACTTGGAAACTTGTTCTGCGGCTCCCAGAGGCAAATATTGTTAGATATATGTGGTTATTTCGAAAGAAATATAAAGTGGACGGTTCGTTAGACAGGTACGAAGCCCGTTTGGTGGCTAATGGCAGGAGCCAGTGAACGAGACAGTGTACATGCATCAGGTGGACGTCAAGAATGCTTTCTTGCACGGTCAGTTGAATGAGATAGTGTACATGCATCAGCCTCCGGGGTTTTATAGCCCCGATTACCCGGATTATGTTTGCCATTTATAGAAATCTCTTTATGGTTTGAAACCAGCCCCTCGGGAATGGTTTCATCGCTTCACCGAGTATGTCACACGAATTGGATTTCTTCGTGGCACTATTGATTTCGGATTGCAAATACACCCCTCCTCTACTACGAGCTTGACTGCCTACTTCGATGCCGATTAGGGGGATGTACAGTCACTCGCCGTTCTACGAGCGGGTATTGTGTTTATCTCGGTGAAAACTTTATCTCTTGGTCCTCAAAACGCTAGGCGGTCATTTCTCGATCCAACACCGAAGCCGAATACCGCGGAGTTGCTAATGTTGTCGCCGAGACATGTTGGTTGCGGAACTTACTCAGGGAGCTCCATTGTTCACTAGCCAAAGCCACTATTGTGTCCTGTGATAATGCAAGTGCAGTTTACCTTTCGGCTAATCCCGTACAGCATCAACGTACTAAACATATCGAGATCGATATCTATTTTGTTCGGGATAAAGTCGCTACTGGACAAGTTAGAGTTCTTCATGTCCCTTCTAGTCTTCAGTACGCATATATCTTCACGAAGGATCTTCCAACCACGCTCTTCACAGATTTTCAGTCCAGTTTGAGTGTTCGCTCCAGATGTCCCGCTCAAATTGCGGGGACGTATTATAATATATTTATATGTTATATATTTAGCCCATTTGTATATGTGTAATAGCCTGTACGTAGCCCCTTTTGTACAATGTTCTGTATATACATTTTATGCATAATCACATGCTATGGGAAATACAAACCCTATTAAATAAAAACCCACTTGGAAAATTGAAAGACACCTCTTAGATATACAGGAAACTTAAAGAATTCACCACTGACTCCCACCAATATAGGATGTAAAAAATACAAAATAAAACTTTCAGATCTTTTAGTCGGATCAAAAATTCTTAGTTATTCTTCTATTAAGTTATGTGGTTTGTATTAAGATTCATTTCTTGAAGCCTCTACTTGTCATGGTGATAATAGTGACGCCCATTTAAGATAATTACTAGTGATATATATGGTTACGACAATACAATAAAAATGTTCGGCGCATATACATGACCAAAAATATCTTATCATATTTAAGTAATCAAAATATCTATTTCAAAATATTTTATCATATTCAAGTAATTGATTAACTATTTTTTGCTACCGAAACAAAGTTATTTTGTTTAAGCTGGCTGGCAACGTATGACTTCACAAAGTTTAGTAGAAATGTATCACAACTCAAATTTACTAAACATTTTCTTGAATTTCGTAATATTGCTGAACATTCAAAAGCCCTGTTCAAACACTATTCATTTTCCATATTTACATGCCGTCCAATATCTATAAACATCATTTACCTACACACACACACTCTCTCACACACACACTCACTCACTCACTCACCCTCTCTCTCTCTCTCTCTCTCTCTCTCTCTCTCTCTCTCTCTCTCTCTCTCGTAACCCTACTCATCTTTTTTGTACTGGCACTATGACCAGTTACTTGGACCACATGGGAGTAGTTCCTGTGTAGCTATCAGGATATGAATATGTAAAAGAAGAGGTCCTACGCTACTTATGAATGTACTATGCCACAAAGGGGTGGACGACAACGAGGCCATAGATAGAACCCTATTAAGTGCTTTCATTTCAATAACTTTATTAGCTACGGCATGCACCTTGAGTGTACTATTGTGCCGGAAGAACCAAGTTCTACGTTTTCTAAATCTAACATACAAAAAACTCAAAAAAAAAAAAAGTTATTGCGCCGGCATGCACCTTGAGTGTACTAGTTGATCTTAGTTTTAGTTTCATTTTTAGTTTTGGTTTGCTTATTCTGTTTGTACTCTTTTTTGTCCTCAGTTTCCCGCTGGGGCTTGCTAATACAATTTTGCTGTTCAAAAAAAAAAAACATACAAAAAACTCAAAAACTATGAATATGGTCACTCATTAGTCTCACTAAGCTTACTACCTAATTCAATTCTTCCTTGGTGCAATTAATTATTAATTATTACTCAGCCTATCTTGAACTTAACTAACACAAATACACGTACACACACACAACTTTTATATATATATATATATATATATATATATATATATATATATATATATATATATATATATATATATATATATATATATATATAAGTTAATCAAATAATGAAAACATAAAAAAAACATAAAATATAAATATGTATATACATAGATTCAAATGTGCATGTATGCATGCATGTCGTGCAAACATGCACACACGTATTTATATTTGTGTATGTATACGTATATATGTGTGTGTGCATGTATTTGTGTGTGTGTATGTGTGTGTGTATTATATATATATATATATATATATATATATATATATATATATATATATATATATATATATATATATATATATAGATGCGAGCTCACGCGATGCAGCAGCAGGTAATAATTCGTTTCGATAAATAATTTGTAGCGGGTGATAAAAAAAAGTTTCGTGAGATTTGAGGGAGAGCCTTTTATTGACATATCTTTGTGTCTTCATTGTTAACCATGTTAAATTTCAAAAGTATTTTAGGTACAAAACATAACAATGTTTATTATTTGAGTTATTTATTAGATCAGCTCTTGTATTCGCACAAGACACTGTGTTTATTAAATTCTTTTAAAAATCATTAAAAATCTTTTATTTTCAAAGTAAAAATGAAGCTAAAACGGATTGTGAACAAACATGTAACAACGAAATAAAAAAGTGAATTTAAAAACGAATTCCGGAAAAAAAAAACAAATAAAACCGAATGAGCACAATTTTGAAATTTTAGTGACCATTTTAGCACAATTTCAAAAGTTAACTGACCACAAAAAAAAGTTTAATGACCATTTTGACACAAATTAATAAGTTCAGTGATCATTTTAAAACTTAAAAAGAGTCAAGTATTGTTATGTTTGATATGGTAGACCTTGTACTAAATTCATTGTTTCCAATCGATCGTTGCATGCAGTCAAATTCAACAAATTCCATATTAAAGTCGTGATTACTAAATAAAGTATGCTTCCCCAACTATCCACTCATTTTTCCGTCCCTTCCAATTTTACCCCCTAGAAATTCCATATCATCAAACAAACAACCCGTATCGACACCTTTTCCTAGCTAGTGATATTTATGAAAGCAAAAGATTACATAGGTTATATGTTCAAGATTTTTATCCCCCATTTCTTGTTACCAAATAACATCATCAATATTTAGAGTGTCAAAACTATGAAAAATGTTTTGTAAAAGTAGAAAACAAATCGGCAAAACAAGAAATGAAAGATCGTGAACTAAAAAGTAACTTATGATGAAATTCTTTGATTTGAGTTAGTCTGATTTGTGTTTACATTTCCACACAAATAAGTTATTGCTCATAACCTTTTATATTTTCATTTTTTTTTCCTTTGCGATTGTATTATGATGAATTAAACTCACGTAAACTTACAAGAACTTAGATAACTTTATTACACTTCTCATCAATTATTAAAATCGAATAATGCTAATCATGAATATCTTTTAAGACTAAAAGAACCTGATTCAATTAATAAATCACTTGACAGATTATAGACACACATTGTATGATCAATTCACACACACACTTGGATTGTATAGTTTTAAGTCATTAATCGAAAGACTTTGCCACATTTGAAAAAACAAACAAGGAATATATCACAAACCTAAGGAGCATTTATCACCACCAAGGTCAACATTTTTCAAGGTCTTTTACCCGTAACAATGTAAACATTTATAGATATGAGAACAAATATTACAAATTCCTCAAAAAAATCAAACAAACATATACATACATACATTCAGATTCGTATGTACACAAAGATCTGTAGATACAAAGATTAACAGGACAAATATCAAACAAACTTCTACATACATACATACAGTTTCTTATGTACACAAGGATCTATACATACAGAAAAAATTATACATATACCCAGACTTATGAATATACAAAGATATAAAATACACATACGGATCTAGCACACATACTCAGATCAGAAATAGATGAAGGTAAACAAATACAAATTTGCATTAAAATAAAAGTATAGAAACAGACCGAGGTAAAAATTTCTTGAACATTCATTTAATATCCACAGTAAAGAGAGTGTGTGTTTACATCTAGGGTGTAGCAGGTGGTGGTGTTTCGACGCTTTTTAAAAAAAGGTTTCTGTTAAAGAGGCATAGACGGAGGATGGCGGCGTTGATTGTTTCATGTAGGCGACGGTATAGAGTTATTGGTGGTTTCTAGAGAGAGGTAGAGACGAGAGAACAGAGAAAAACAGTGGTGTGATGATGGTGGCAACTCGATGTTGATTAGGGAGCGGCTGTGAGTAGCTAAAAGTGGATGTAAAGGTTGTAGTGAATGTGTTGGTGGCATAAATTTCAGATAGAAGGCGGAGAAGAAGGGTGGGTGTAACTGGTGGGGGGTGCGAAACAAACGACGGTGGCGGTAGCGGATAAAGTAGAAATTAGGGTTTTTAAAATGAGAGTGATATGTTGTGATCTGTTTTTAAGTGTACGTACTTCTTTCTCAGAATTACTTTTTTTTTCATAGCAAATGTATCCTACTCAATTCCTAAACTAATAGCATTTTTAGAAGCTCAAATCTATTTTTTATCCTTATTATTATTATTATTATTATTATTATTATTATTATTATTATTATTGCTTGATAAAAGATTTTTTTCGTCGATATGATTTACGAAAAGACAAGTATTTAATTAGTTATGTTTACGACTTGCTAATGTGATTCACAAAAAATCACACGTTTAGTCATTTATTGTGCATGTTTTCTTCTATTATTATTATTATTATTTAGTATCATTAATTATTAATGTTATTATCATTATTATCTTATTATTATCACATTATTGTTCACGTTTACAATTGGCCAATGTAATTTATGAAAAGTTACGCATTTAATTAGTTACGTTTACAATTTGTTAATGTAATTAACAGAAAATCACATGTTTAGTTATTTCTCGTGCATGTTTATGATTGATGTTTTTCTATTATTATTATTATTATTATTATTATTATTATTATTAGTATTATTAATTATTATTATCATCATTATTAGATTATTATTATCACATTATTATTTTTTATTATTTGACAAATTTTACAACTGACAATGCGGTTTACCAAAAATCACGTGTTTAATCGTCATACTGTTCCCGTTTATGATTGATGTCTTTATTATTATTATTATTATTATTATTATTATTAGGCATGTAGGTGATGAGACAAAATGTATTGTGTAACTAAATCATGATTGAATATGTCACTTTCCTCTTTCTTCTTTCTCGTACACATTTGAATACCTTTTGATAATGCTCAAAGAATGGTGACAAAAAAATATGTCATGAGAAAGTAAAAGAAAAGCAAATATGATGATTATGTAACTAAATCATGATTGAATGTCTCATTTTCCTCTTTCTTCTTTCTCGTCATTGACACCATTCGTTTGAATCAAATATTTTATAAATGATAATTCATTGGAGAGGTTACGGGAAAGAGAAGAAGGAATTTCGGATGAAGTTTTGAAGAGAGAAACAATTCAGGAAAGATATAGGGATTGCATTGATGAAGTTTGAAGCTTCTAAGCTCTACGATCTGGTCGTTGTAAGGTTAAAACACATTTCATATCATCTCATATTTTGTTCTTGGTGATTTAGATATTATAAACAATACATATGATACTTCTATTAAGCTGGGGTTGTAATTTTGAGGTAATAAAATACATGCATCGTTAATTCTTTACAAATATAATCGTTAATTCTATACAAGTATAATTTTGACGTAACCCCTACCACCGTTTCAAATTCATTTTGATCTCTCACAACTAGAAGTTCCAAACAACCGGTCCAATAAAGTTGATGATGAAAGTGATGAAACTAATTAGGGTTGTAGATGAACACGAACAATGGCTTGTTCATGTTCGTTAATTTAAGTTAGTCGAACAAACGAACGAACATGAACGGATAAACAAACGAGTTTTCTCGTTCATGTTCGTTCATTTAACAAATTATCTAGTTCATGTTTGTTCGTTTATGTCCGTGAACATGCTAAACGAACAAACATAAACGAACGGTGATAAACAAACACAATTGGACATATATGAACATAAACAAACGTATAATATTGTAATATAATCAAACACAATTAAACAAATATGAACATAAAAAGAACTTAAAAAAGCAAATGTAAATGAACAAAATAAACGAACGTTCACGAACATAAATGGATGAACGAGACTATTGTAATGTTTGTTTGTTTAACTAAACGAACGAGAACTTGTGTTCATGCTCGTTCATTTATTAAATAAACAAATATAAACGAACTTCTCACTGAACAGTTCGCTAAACGTTTGGTTCGTTTACAGTCCTAAAACTAACAATTAAATTTTATGAAACTTTTACACAATTTTCTGACATATTTTCAATGTTTTGTAAGCCGCTTTGTATGAAATTTGTATTGGAATTGAGTTGAGTTTGTATGATATTTTAATGTTTTTGTTATTAAAATTATTGTTTTAAAATGTTTGTGTATGAAAGAACCAAAAAATAAATGAAAAAAATGATAAAATATATACATTTTGTGCAGTGACTATATCCACGACACGTCGTCGCTATAGGTCAACCTCTGACGATGACATGCCGTCTTTACATAGTTTATTATTTTTTTTCTTGAAAATATATAGCGACTAAACAAAGGTGACGACATGTTGTCTCTAAAAGACACATATAGAAACAAAACCTATGGTCTGACGATGACAAAAGGGAACCGCAACGACGAAGTTGTGACGAAAAAGGCTACGACGGCGATATATTGTTGTAGGCACATATAGGCGACATTTACACCTATAACGATGAAATCTATCGTCACCATAACTTCTTATTTTTGTAATGGTACTTTTGAATAAAATTAATGAAGTATAGTGCTATTTTAAAACGTAAAAAAAAAAAAAAAAGCTTAACCGGAATACAGTTCTGAGGACTAATATTGCAAAAATATAAAAAAATTTATCATTTACATGAAGTCGATTGTTGTTTTCATTGACACAACACAGAAAGTCAAAAGTATACCAATTATAAAATCTCGATTCCATTTCCATTCATAGTCCTAATTATGCCAAGTAACTGGAAACCTATATAAAATGTCAGGTAGTAGAATGTTATTTCAACGTGAACAAAACCAAAGTGTATTGCCATTTGACATTCAAAACCAAAAGAGGTTACTATTAACCGAAATAAATCAAAGTACATTGTCATATTATGTGAAAATGCATACCAGGTGATATAGAAACAAAAAAATAAAACTAAATTTCCTTTTTACGCTAAAATTTTAAGTTGTCAACCGGTGTTTAACACGGGCTTACAAACTCTCGTGTGTATGTATGTATGTATGTATGTATGTATGTATGTATGTATGTATGTATGTATGTATGTATGTATGTATGTATGTATGTATGTATGTATGTATATATATATATATATATATATATATATATATATATATATATATATATATATATATATATATATAAGCATACATTGCATAAACCTTAGTTGTATACCCGTTCGAAATGAATTTAGAACTCATTTTGGATACTCCTTGTTTCATAGTTGCTTTTTGAATACTTTGTCTCATTTAGGATGTGTACGTATATTGTCATATTTTGTATTCAAGGAAAAAGCAGTACACGTTTCGCATGGGAATGAATTGTATGCACAAAAACAACATAAAGTAAGAAAGTTTTCAAGTATTACTTTAGGAATTATTAACATTTTATGAAATCCCTGTAATACCTTTATCTTGTTTTTTATAGATGAAAAAAACATAAAATCTGAAGCATATCGACAGGGGCGTCTCGTTGATTTTAAGGGCACTGTGCGAGAAATAAAAGTGGGCCCCTAATATATTTTTTTTATATATATAAGTCAAATTCATTAATACTACGATAAGTCCATAATTGTTATAAAAACGATCAAAACACCAATATCCATAAGAAAAATTATAATTTTGCTTAACTGTGAATCAGAATCAAACAAAATAGGAACATAACCATGAAATTTAATTGATTACCCTTGTTAATTTAAATATTAAATCGTGAGTTGCCGATTGCTTAAATAATTGAATTGATGTTGTCGATCAAGATTCACGTCAATATGAGAATATCATAATAAGGGTTTCGATCATGGAATTGAAGTCAAAATTAATTGTTGTTCAAGATAAAAAAAAATATAGGCTAAATAAATTGTTGTTTGTAATGGGCTGCATTAAGGATAATGGGCTAATCTAATAATATACATATTGCAATTGAAAAAAGTAAAGGCAATAATTTACGTATTGAAGTCGTGAGAAAAGAAAAAAAGAAGGCATGTGGGGAAATATTATATGTAAGGCAAAAGTATCGAACTTGCGTCACTTGGCTAGAAGGAAAACAAGCAGACCACCTTATCCATTTGAACTAGTTTGTACTTTTGCTTTGATTTACATAAAATAATATATAATGTATAATTACTAGATAATTTTACAAAAATCGAGGTCCTATTTTTTTCGGGGCCCTGTGCGGTCGCACCTCCCGCACACCTTAAGGGCCGGCCCTGCATATCGAGGGGTGGAAGAACAGTCACTATAAGGAAATTCATAGATGGTGTAACCTCCGAATGCAAGAAGATTAGGTAAGTGAAGAGTTGCATTTGTATGCTTTATTGTGTCGTTATTTTGGTTGAAAGTATTTATATGGAATGTTAGTGTAGGTATACTGAAATTGGGGAATTGTTATTATTATTATTTTAGTTGAAAAAGTTGGTTATATACTTTATAAGTATTATGATGCTGAATTATATATAAAAATTAATTAATTAACATTTATTATTTTGTTTATTGCAGGCTAAAATTGAAAACGAGTATAGGAAAATGATGGAGAAAGCCGATGGTGATGAGTCAATTGATGAGGTAGTATGCCTCAAACATACACTTGGAGAAAGGCACACTTTTGCACAATATGTTGGTACGAAAGTGAACAATGCATCACCTTATAATGTGCCGAGTACTTCAATAAATAGTGAAAACTTTAATGCATTGGCTCAAGAATTGACTCAACAACTGAGTCTACACTTTACTCAACAAATGCAACAAATGATGATGTCTTAGAATACAAACTCCCAGTCCCTACCACGGTTTCAATTTCATTGATCTCTCACAACTACAAGTTGCAAACAACCGGGTCAATATAGTAGATGATGAAAGTGATGAAACTGATGGTTATATTGTATGAAACTTTTACACAATTTCCTGACATATTTTAAATGTTTTTATAAGCCGCTTTGTATGAAATTTTTATTGGAAATGAATTGAGTTTGTATGATATTTTAATGTTTTTCTATGGCGTCGACAAAAGCGTTCTACATCGATGAATTTGTGACAAGGCCACGGCGACATGTGTCGTTGTAGGCACATATACATAACATTTACACCTATAACGATGGCATCTATCGTCACAATAGCTTCTTATGATACAACGTACAAGTGGATATATAGGCACAAATACAATCACATATAGAAAAAAGGATGACGTATATATCCTAAAGCGGAGATAACAACATAGGAAACATATGAAATAATCTATATATTATGAACGATGATATTTTTAATTAGTATCCGCTTATCTGAAATATTTTTCTTTCTTACTTAGCATTGAGTAAGATGATAGAATTGTGTTGAAATGGGATAAAAACGTATTAGACTTTTGTTAACGATTCGTCTCATTAAGTGTCGATGCGTGCTTCATAATTATACCAATAACTCTTCTAAGTTACATATTTGAATAAAAACAAATATTAATCACGTATTATCCTTCTACTTTTGTATGATTTTAATCGAATATTACATGATAACGACTATTGGGTTAATTTAATCCAAATATTTTCATAACGGAAACATTTTTCACTAGACGAATGGAATACCGTATGCAACTTATATCGTCATCTATTTCCACTTGCCTGAAAGAGTATTTATTTAAACCTGCCTACAGCCCCATTTCCCATTCAACACGAGCCTTCAGCCCGGAAAACACCATGATCACGCCGCTTCCATCCCTTCATTTTCACAATCTCCTCATATCGCTCCTCTTCCTCCTCCTCCTCCATGCTCCGCCATGTCGTGCCGACGGCGGATCCTGGTCTTTGCTCCTCCCAAACATAGGCATTTCCGCCATGCACATGCAACTCCTACCCAACGACCGCGTTGTGATATATGACCGCACCGACTTTGGAACCTCCAACATTTCTCTTCCAGCCGGCAAATGCCGCCCCAATTCAGACGACTGCTCCGCTCACTCTGTTGAGTACGACGTCGCATCTAACTCCATTCGTCCCCTCATGCTCGTCTCAAACATCTGGTGTTCGTCCGGGAGTTTAATGCCCGACGGAACCTTAACACAGACCGGCGGCCAGGATGACGGTTCCCTAGTCGTCAGAACTTATAATTCCTGCGATACATGCGACTGGCAAGAGATACAAAATGGGTTGGTTCAAGGTAGATGGTATGCCACCAATCATTTATTGCCCGACGGCAGGCAAATTATCATCGGCGGCCGCCAGGTATTTAACTACGAGTTCTACCCGAAGATATCTGATACTCAGAATGCAGTTGATTTTCCGTTTCTGGTTCAGACAAATGATCCCGACATTGAAAATAATCTGTACCCATTTGTATTTCTTAATACTGACGGAAATCTGTTTGTTTTTGCAAATAATCGTGCAATTTTATTTGACTATCTTCACAACCAAGTTGTCAAGACTTTTCCGACGATCCCCGACAGTGAACCAAGGAACTATCCAAGCACCGGTTCCGCCGTACTACTCCCAATGAAGATAGTTAAAGGGAACATAACTGCAGTAGAAGTTTTGGTTTGTGGGGGTGCACCTAGATCCGCTTTCCTTAATGCAAACATCGGGGTCTTTGATAGAGCTTTGGATACATGCTGCCGGATCAAAATATCCGACCCGGATCCAATATGGGTCATGGAGACCATGCCTTTGGCACGTGTCATGGGCGACATGTTGTTGCTTCCAAACGGCAACGTTTTGATAATTAATGGTGGATCCACCGGGACAGCTGGGTGGGAATTGTGTCCTGACCCGGTTCTAAACCCGGTAATTTACCGACCCGGAAACCAAATCGGATCACGATTTGAGGTGCAAAATCCGACCACCATACCTCGACTGTACCATTCGACGGCGCTTTTGCTTCGAGATGGTCGAGTTCTTGTTGGTGGAAGTAACCCACATGATAAATATGTATTCGAAGATGTAATGTATCCTACCGACTTGAGTTTGGAACAGTTTTCGCCTTCTTATTTGGATTCAAACTCGTCAGGGTTACGGCCAGAAATAATATCTCCCGTCACAAGAACTACTGTCGGTTATGGACATCAGATGGTTACAACATTTGCAATGTCAGATAAATTGGATCCAAGTTCTGTCTTGGTAACAATGGTGGCACCTCCTTTTAACACACACTCGTTTTCAATGAATCAAAGGTTATTGGTTCTTGACAGTGGCATTCCGACCATGGTTGCCGACAGTTTGAACTATGAAGTTTTGGTCACAGTGCCGCCTTCCAGTAACATTGCTCCGGCTGGGTATTACCTACTATTCGTGGTTCATAAAGATATTCCAAGTCAAGGAATATGGATACGCATTAAGTAGTATATATACTTTCGTAATAATATTTGTTTCTTTGGTGCTTTTCAAGATATATGTATTAGGGTTTTACAAAATTCACCGTATTTCGTGATGTGTATTTATAATACAATAATACAATAAAATAACCAAATACAAAACTACTTTCCTAAGTTATAGGATCTTGAGAATCGACTGTATCACCCCCCCCCCCCCCCCCCCCCGAAGTGTAGTGGGGGAGCTTCAACACGAAGCTGAAGTTGCCCGGAGAGAACAAGTTCCCTAACAAAATGATAATCAATATCAATGTGTTTTGCCCGTTTGTGACAAACTAGATTTTGAGATAGAAATAGAGCACTTCGATTGTCACACAAATAGTGGGTCGGGAAGAAGACAAAACATATAAGTCACGTAATATGGGAGTGATCTAAACAATTTCAGCAGCCGTATTTGCCAAGGCCCGATACTCAAACTCACAGCTTGAGCGAGAAACATTAGGTTGTTTTTTTTCACTCCAAGAAACGAGGTTACCACCCAAAAAATGGAATACCAATACGTAGAAGGACGTGTCTCAATGCAACAAGCCTAATCCGCATCAAAATAGCCAAGTACAGTAGGCAAGGGCGAGTGTAAAAAAGTGAGACCGTAAGATAAGGTACCCTTAACATAGCGAAGAATACGTTTAACAGCTTGCAAGTTGTCTTCAGTTGGAGCATGAAGAAATTAGCTAACTTGATTGACAGCATAGGAAAGATCAGGCCTTTTGATTGTAAGATATTGAAGGGCACCAACTAAGGAACGATATAGCGTGGGATTCGAAAAAGGAGCGCCCTGGATGGTGAAGTAAGTTGATGGAGAAAGAGGAGTGCTAACAGATTTGGCGTCAAGTAATTTAGCCCTTGTAAGAATGTCGTGGGCATATTTGGATTGGCTGAGAAATTGACCCTTATCTGTGTAAGAAACTTCCAATCTTAAGAACTAATTTAGGCGACCAAGATCAGTAATAGAAAACCTTTTATGCCTAGAAATAAAGGTACGTATTATTGATGCATGATTGTCGGTAAGGAAAATGTCATTAACATAGACCAATAGATAATGAACACATAAATCACATTTGAAAACAAATAATGAAGAGACAGCACGACTGCAGGTGAAACTAAGGGAAATGAGAAAGGTGTTAAAGCGTTGAAACCATGCACGTAGAGCTTGTTTAAGTACATACAGTGCCTTTTTGAGATGACACACATGATTTGGGAAGCGGGGATCGAGAAAACCATGAGGTTGTTCCATAAACACGGTGTCTGCCATTTAAGAAGGCATTTTTAACGTCTAGTTGATGAAGGTCCCATTTGTTAAGCATAACAAGGGAAAGAACAATACGAACTGTTGATGTTTTGACAACCAGATTGTAACACCCGACTTTTAAAACAAAAACACCCCTGAAAATTTTTTCATTTAAAACAAAGGTTTCAATACGTAAAACCATAATAAGAGGGGTATATTTTATTAAAAACGGGTACAAGTGTATCCAGGAGAGTTTAAAATACCATAGACTCCTTTGAAGTCGGGCTGCTACTGACAGCATCTATAAGTCTCACTTCTTTAGTCACGGACTCTATCTTTTCCCTTATCAGGATTATGCTAACCTGCAGGGACATTTAACAGATAACGTGAGCTATAAAGCTCAGTGAGTAATCATATCTGCAAATAACGTCACACATATATAAGAGAATAATAGCAATTAAACTCTAAAAACAGTTTTTGTCCCACAAATCATAGTCATCATTGACCGCACCATATATCATAGCCATATAGGCCGCACCAAAACATTTAACCTGTTCAGATCATAGCCCTAAGGCCGCACCAACAGTTTCCTTGTTTAGATCATAGCCCATAGGCCGCACCGGTTTAGGTTCAACAACCCAAAATCATAGCCCTAAGACCGCACCATTAAATTTCAAGGATAATTATCATATCTAACCTGTTATTTGCATATTGATCAAATCAAAGCTGTTAGCCACATAAATCCACATGTATACAAGAGAAAGTAAACATATAAATTCTCAATTACCATTTCTGTTCCATATTTCTTAGTCACAATTGACTGCACCGTATTTCATGACTATATAAGCCGCACCATGTGTCATAGCTATATAAGCCGCACCGGAACATTTTCAATATACAAGTCATTGCCCGAAGGCCGCACCAGCTGGGCTCAATAACCCGGTATCATGGTCAAAAGACCCCACCAATTGGACTCAAAGTCCAATATCATAGCCATAAGGCCGCACCATTTTCATATAGCAATATCATAGCCATTTAGGCCGCACCAGTTGGATATAACATCCAAAATCATAGCCATGTAGGCCGCACCATTTTAATAACATTTCATTTCGTAATCGTTTATGGCTCACGGCTCCGTTCTTGTCATTTCATTGACTCACGGCTTATCCGATATTGCCTTTTCACCATATCCTGAAAATTATCATTTTCGTCCCCCAAGCTGTTTCAATCTGTAACAATCCAATCAACACATATCACATGTGATATAAGTGAGATTACTCACTTGGAGACTAGCTGCATTTAAATTCCAGTTGTTTCTTGCCTTTCAATATATTCCGCAAGATCTTGTCCCGTACCTATAATTTCATTCATTTTCACAATGATTATAGGTTAACAATCATTTTAACTGACTCTAATGCATAAGAGTTCAATATTATAACATTATAAACAATGTCTAGATGATAAACTTTCCATTTACCATCTTTTCATGAATTATACGCTTTACCGAGGCATTCGTATTGTTCTACAGTGCCCCCGAGGAGTCAAAAACTCAATTTAGTATTTTTCTAGGACTTTTCAAACCATCATGGACTTATGGTTCAAGTTTGGGGTAAATCGGACAAGCCTAGCAAAAATTCACGTTTTTGAACCCCCTGCCAGGCAAGCACGACCCGTGCATATTTTGCCTTAAGAGAGCACGACCCGTGCAAGTGGGCACACCGCGCCTGGAAGCTGGGCGCACCGTGCCTGTCGAGGTACAGCATATGCACGACCCGTGCAGATTAAGCACGACCCGTGCTTAATCTGGGCAGTTTCATTTCAGTCGCGATTTTTCACTGTAGCGTCCTGTTTTTGCACATTAAGTTCTTATTTCTGTTCTTAATCATTTTGGGTTTATTTCAAGACTAAAACCTTCCATTTATACAAGGTTTTAACTCCTTGAAATCAACTCAATCAATCAAGTGAAGAAATTAGGGTTCTTAGTTCCAAAAACCCCAAAACTTCAAAATCAATTGTTTCAAATAGATGTTCTTATCTTGTAAACATGTTTGAAACCCAGAAATCATATATATATATATATACTTTGGATTACACTGAAATTACAATTTCTAGCTCACCCATGAAAACCCACCAAGAACACATAGGTTAGAACTCAAATTACTAACCTTAATTGCTTCAAAATCTTTAATTCCAAGCTATGATTTCGATTTCTTGCTTCAACTCTTGTGAATTTCCAGAAATCGTGTATCAAAATTTCTTCCCGATCCTTCTCAAACGTTCAGCCATAAATGGAGAGTCAAACCTCCTATTTATACTTCCAGATTTTACAATTTAGCCCCTGAAGTTCCATCTTTTGAACTTTGGCCACAATAATCAAGTTTTATGACATAAAACTTTCATTTCTTATATTTTTGCCACTAGCAAACAATATTTTAACATATTTGGTCCTTTCCATGGTCAAATGACCAAATTACGCTTTTCTAGTATTAACTTTCTAATACTTAGAACACCATATTAAATCATAAATACACTATGATTAACATATTAATACTTAACCAAAGTATCGTGGTGTTACACAGACTGAAAGTAGCTGAATAATCAAGACCTGGAACTTGAGTGAAACCTTGTGCAATAAGACGTGCCTTAAACCGATCAACTGTACCATCAACATGAAATTTCATCCGAAAACCCCATTTTGAGCCAACGACATTAGTGTTTTTAAGACGGGGAACAAGTTCCCAAGTTGCATTTTGGTGTAGCGTAACCATCTCCTCAGTCATGGCATCACCACTTTGGATTTTTGGCTGCAGATTTGTAGCCGCGTGGTTCTTTGCTAGCAAATAGTGTTGGATGAATGGGCGACGATGAGAGGTGGGACAGATCAACAAAGTGACGTGGTTTAAAGATGCCAGCTCGCGACCTGGTGATCATCGAATGGCTAGAAAAAAAGGAGACTGCCTTGGGGCCGATGGTGCCGTGGGCAGAGGTGGTGGAGCGTCAGGAGCGGTAGTCAGTTGTACGGAGGGGACATAAGTTCAGGGAAAAGATGACACGGAGCAGAATGAGTCATAGTAGGCTAAGATCGCAATAGTGTCATTGCAACAAGTAGTGGTGAAGAAGAGATTTATGGCGACTGGGAAGTAGGTAGTGAAGAACCATCACAATAAGTTGAAAACACAAGGCATGCAGAATCAGAGGTTGCGGGAACGCCAGCATAGGGAAAACAACTTTCATCATTTTAAGCATGACATGTGATATAAATACGCCCTGTGGAGAGGTCCAAACATTTGGTAGCCTTTATATTGAGTGGAATAGCCGACGAACACACAAGATCTGCGAGGGGCAATCTTGTGTGTTGAATAGTCACGAAGATAAGGGTAAACACAGCTCCCAAATACTTTGAGATTCCTATAATTTGGAGTTGAGGAGAATAGAAGCTCATATGGAGATTTATTGTCCAAAATTTTTGTTGGTAATTGATTGATGATATAAGCTGTCGAGCTAACGGCATGGGTCCACATGGCAGCAGGAACATGAGCATTAAACATCATTGTCAAGTCGGTTTCTGTAATATGACGATGATTCCTCTCAGAACTTCCAGAGTTTTTCTATCTTACTCACCAACATTTGCCTCCTTTATCGGTAATGTACATCGTTTCTTTGAGCCAGTATCATACAAAGAGGTGGTCTCTGATCTCCTTTGGCAGAACGCTATGGTTGAGAAACTTACAACTCTTTATCAGTCTCATACATGAGATTTTTAGGGTTTTACAAAAGTCACCGTATTTGGTGATGTGTATATTGATGTGTATATATAATACAATAATACAATAAAATAAGGAGATACAAAACTACTTTCCTAAGTTATAGGATCTAGAGAATCGACTCTATCAATACAGAATTAAAACGATCAGATCCAGATAAAATACGTTAGTTTACAACGATTATACAAAACATTATTATAATTTGCCTTGTAAATCAAAAAAAATTTGCGATATATTTTGTGTGAGTTTGCTTCTTTCGTACGTTCACCATCTATTTGTACTTTTTATATATTATTCCTTTATTTTTGTTCACCGAACAAACTCATGTTTTTTGCTTCTCTAGATACGTAGATAGACAAAAACACTTGACTTGTATAAGAGTTTGACAAGTAAAAGTTTACGATTAGATGAACCTTGTCTAATTATCCAAGTTGAGTTCGTTGTGTTTGTGAAATAAACGTGAAGCATATAAAAAGAACACAATGAATATGATTTTTAGATCTTGAAACTCTAGACAAGCTAACTAGATATGATAACCGTTATTCAATCACGGTAATCTCAACCAATATGGACAATGAAGTAAAAAACACAATGATTTAAAGATGAAATCTTAAGTTTCACATTAGATGAATACGATAGATGAAAGAGGCTAAGCAAACATATAGTTTTTTAACATCGAGAATTTATTAAAACGCTAGCGAGTAGCTAGAAGTTAGAGTTTATTACATTTTCCCAATCCGAGAAAAAACACCCAATTATCCCAATTGATAAAGACACCTTTTCTAGATCTAGTATCGAGCCAATTAAATGTTGTAATCTTCGCCTCACCAGCTAAATCAGTACAAGTTCTCACCAAGCCATTAAAATGTGATTGTTTCTACAGCCCATGCAGCAGATGTCGTGAGCACCACAGAAATAACCTTCCTGATCTTGACCACGTGGTAGAGCTAGGGACAGCTTTAAACAAATTATCAATTGGACCTCCAGAAGTAGGAATATCACTCCACCAATTGTTGTGGCTTGCATGAATTTCTTGAGCCGTGAGCATACCGAAAACAAGTGAATTTCATATTCATTCTAGTTATTACGAAGTGGGTTGTGTTCCAAAGTAAGGCCGTCAATAAACTTTCTGCACAAGCCGCTGTGAATTGGACTCCCGAGTCGCCTGTCCACCTCCATCTAGTGTTCTGAAACAGAAAAAAAATTATTAAAGTCGACCTGGTATTTTTGTGCAAGTGATTTATTTTATGGTGCCCCAATTTCCTTTTCTTTGGGCAGTTGATCTAGTGCAGCCGATGCTATCATTCGTTCCATGTAACACATGAATAACTCTTTTCCAAGTAGCTCATTCCCCGGTTCTAAACCGCCACCATCACTTTGAAAATAAAGCAACATTGAAAGTATTAAGACTTCCAATTTTGAGCCCAACCTTCACAGAGTTTAAGACTTTATTCCATGCAATCTTTTTGTTGTCAATAGAGCCTCCCCAAACGAAATTGCATCTATTCCTCTAAAGACGGTTTTTGACCATGGAGAGAGCTTCGAATATGGACAACTTACCCGAGATTCCCAGTGATGGCCTTACAAAGTGTTGTATTTTAGACAAACAATCTGGGAATTAGTATCGTGAACTAATTCCAAATAGTGGGAAAATCCAAAGCAGACGGATCGAAAAATAATATTGAGAATTATGTATCGATTGATCGCTAGCTAATAATAAATTCAATTACTATTATTTATACCGAATTTCGTCCAGAAATCAGATTTGATCATTCGCGACCAGATCTGATTATAGAAAGGTAAAAGGAGACTGTCCCGCTGTCGAACGAACTAAAATACGAGACAGAAATTAAAAATCAACCTGAAGATCGTTGATTCTTTAATCGTTGAAACTGCACCGAATGACTCTTGTCCTTAAAGGTTTTTACGACGCTCGTCGTCTGTCAGCTATCAGCGTAAAACTCCATGATTAAATGATAAATATCGTTCGCTCCAACAGCTCTAGAATAACATATAAACGCAAAGCAAATACTTGGAAGCCGAAAGAAAAATAAATCGCAGAGAGAGGAGAGAGCAGAGAAATTCGAGGTATGAAACAAGTGAGACCCGGGAGGCCTATTTATATTGGCAGAATTTTATTAGATAGACGTCATCGGATTCGAATTTGAAATTCAAATTCTGGATAAAGACCCGATCCGAAATTCGAATTTGGATAACATCATCCGATATTAAATCTGAGCGTTATCTGATTCCTGGACTTATCTGATTTTTGGAATCATACCGGCACGACCTACGAAGTCAACGCCGGTTAACCGTCGACCGGGTCGGTCTACAATTTCCGACCCGAAACTCGTTAAAATGTAAAGTTCTCAGCTCACGGCGACCAATGCGTCGTGCGAAGTGCAAAGTGCACCTAATTGCGAATTCGCCTCTTTTGTCCACGACCAGGCTCGGCGCGTGTGTGAGCTTGGCTCATCCCTTGATCCACTTAAAGCCTTTGAAGGCTTAAGAAGGGCAAAAGCTTATAAACCTACCAAAATTTCTTCCCCCACCAATGTGGGATAAATGAAAACACCAACTTGTAATTTTCTTAAAATTCCAACACAAAGAACGAGCCTCACACCTATGAAGAGATTCCTAACTTTCCAATTAGGGTTTTTGTTAAATTTAGCAATAAGTGGAGCCCAATTCACTTTCATCTTCATAATAATGTTGATATGGAAAAATTAAAGCCTTCTTTGGATTTTGACGATCCCAAGTCGAATATATACAAAATAATATTATTATATTAGTCCATAGGCTATCGGGTATATACATGGGAGGAAGAGTGGCCACCTCATCTTCACTCCACCATATTTATCTCTACGTTAACCTTTGGTATACATAGCCGCTGACACGTCGCAGTCGTTGATGTGGTCAAAAATATTAAATTATACCTTACAGCTCACTAGCTAGCGGCAAGTAAGGGTCGAACCAAGGAGTTCGTGGTTAGCACTTTGTGTCGAAATATGACCAATATATAGTGTCACTCTATAGATGGTTTCTATTTATACACTCGATCCCGAAAAATACAAAAAACCAAAAGCTACAATTACCGATCTTCGCCAAAGCAATAAATCACAACCAAACAATCTACACTAAACTGATCTCGAGATCAAACTCGGAAATCAGATCCAAACGAACCAGAAGTAAACAACCAATAAACGAAAAAGTATAAAATAAAACGCGAAATTACGATCAAATATAAATAACAAAATATTACATTCAAACCAAACCCGATCGAGCCAAATGCTTCTGAAATCAGCTGTCCAATCCAATCTCTGCGGTCGTCAGTGTTCTACAATCCAAAACCCACAATCTCGCAAGAGTAAAACAATACGAATTATTAAAACGAAACTAAAAGTAGCCAACTAATGATTATAAACTGAAAAGCTACGAAATTTCGAGTCAAAGAAGCCTGAGTGCAACTCTAACGATCAATCTTCGCTCCCGAAAACCAAAGTGGGAGCCTCTATTTATAGTTGCGGATTTGGCCTATACGCATCGTGGGATAGTCTTCTACGCGTAGCGGGATAGTATTCTACGCAGCGTGGGTCAACCTTATCCCCCGTTGTTCGCACTTTGAAATTTAAATCTTCACTCGGGTTAGACACTTGGCCACATCGCGTCTTCCTTCGTACGCGCCGCGCGTGTCACTTCGACTTGATTCCAGCTTTGTCTCCAACTTTGCCAATTTTTACACAATTTACCCTGTATTAACACTAAAACACACAACAAGCCCTTGGCATAAAAATGAGTAATACCAGTCATATTAGAGATGTAATTCAACTAAAGCATGACTCAATAACGACTATAATGCTTGACATTACTAGGCGTTATCACACGTCCACCAAACAAGAGAGAGAGAAAAAAAACAAGACAGATATACAAAGAACAAGAGGGTGTGGTGAGTTGTGGCTAAGGACATGCTTGGGCATGCCAAACCTCGTGATCTCACCTCCATGCAGGAGGGAGTGACGTGCACATCGTGACCCCTTGCCATGCCACATTCATACCAAGGTTATGGCCTCTATATCCAATAGCCTTATTGTGTATGTGTGTACACACACACACACACACACACACACACACACATATATATATATATATATATATATATATATATATATATATATATATATATATATATATATATATATATATATATATATATATATATATATATATATATATATATATATATATATATATATATATATATATATATATATCAGTGTTGCAGAAATCGGCCTTGGCGGCCGATTAATCGGCGATTAATCGTTTGGCGGTCTTTAACCGATTACGATTAGACCTAATCGGTCAGCTTGACGGTTTGCTGCAAAAATCGGCCTTGACGGCCAATTAATCGGTCTTGGCGGCCGATTAATCGGTCTTGGCGGTCATTTTTTTAATTTTTTAATTTTTTTAATTTATTATTTATTTTTTTATTTTTAAATGAAGGCACAAAAACTCTTTAATAACTCAAGAAAAGTAAAAAATATCAATATTAAATAATAAAAATAAACAAATGTATAATATTTGATGTGTATTTCGGAATAAAATGAATCAAACTTTGCTATTTTTTATATTTATATATTTTTAAATGAATTTCTTTATAATTTAGGGTCTCCGATTAATCGCCGACTAATCCCCGATTAATCCGATTAATCACTTAACCCTACTCGACCGTCAAGCTACCGTTAAGCGATTTTTACAACCTTGATATATATATATATATATATATATATATATATATATATATATATATATATATATATATATATATATATATATATATAAACAAGGTGTGTACCCACGCAATGTAGTGGACGCTGATTAATCTCATTTACGTGAATAGTTTACTGGCGGAGATTAACTTCCTCTCATTAAATGTCAAATATCGTATATTATATTACATATAACACCATTAAAATTATTAAAAATGACGTATGTTGCTATTTTGGGTTAAATATAAAAAACGTTGCTAATTTGGATTAAAAAAGAAGTTATGTTCTAATTTTTTGTTAAAAATAAAAGTATGGCATATTCCAAATAACACATAATGCATCGGCAATTATCATTACAATTGTATTTTACATATGACGTAAAACTTCTCGATACACCGCGTTCGATGTGTAAACTCCGGTTGTTTAAAATGTTTTATAGACTTCACTAAGACTTTTGTATTGTCACGTGATATTCCTCTAAAGAGTGCCAGGGAAAGTTGTCCATGTGAAAATACTGATTCCAGTAGAAAAACACTAATATTTTGAATTGTTTGTCCTTGAACTTTATTGATTGTCATAGTAAAGCTAAGCCGAATCACAACTGTTTTCTTTTCAATTTGAATAGAAAAATGTCATTTGTAGATGAACAAATAAGGATTCTAGGCAAAAATACTTTTTCCAACATGAAGACCAACCGCTATTTCTGCATCAGTGACGTTCAATTGAAAACTTTTGCATATCAATTTTGTGTCCTTACATAATCCATTTGCCACGTCCTTGCTGCTGAAGTGGAGGATGCATAGGGAGCCCCGTGCGTCATACCCTTAAGTCTTACGAATCATATTCTACCACCTGCTTCATCCGATTTTTCCCCATCCGCCACCTCCTGTCTGCTTCACCATTCCGCCATCTCTTTCTTTATTACCTCCCATCCTCGCTTCGAACCTACCTCTCATGGTCTCTGTCTCGCTGCTCAGTCCGTGGAAAAGCGATGGTGGTAGAGTGCAGGTGGCGAGAATTCAAGGAGATGAGAGAGAGAGGTATGAAGGTAGTAGTTGCGGAACTACTGGGCCTGGAGAGGACAAGCTCTTGTGGCGGAGAATTTCCGGTTAGTTTGAATTTTTCAGTAGAAATTATGCATTCGTTGAGCTTAAAGATGTTTGTGTTTCAGGGGATGGCCACTGGCCACCTCTCTACCCCCGTAGGTGATTGACCCGGACCACCCTGCTGCCAGGTGTGTGTAGGCCCCGAGGTTGCTTCATCAGGGTCATCCAAAGGATGGGTCGGGTGGGGTCTTCGGTTATCAAAAAAAAAAAAGATGTTTGTGGATTTTGATGATGTCAAATCGAGGCATGCGAGGCCAGGCCAGGTCAGTTTTGATGCCGGAGAATTTCCGGTTAGTTTGAATTTTGGAGATCAACAACACGTTTTGGGTCCCCAAGGTGATCAATCATTGCATCGTCGTCCCTACACCTTCTTCAATGAACCACGCCCACCACCTGTTCGACTAAATTCCTCACCCAGATATCATCCTCTTCAACTTCATGGCCCGTGGCTGTTCCCGAAGCCACACCCCACTTCAATCGCTGCTTCTTTTCGTTAGAATCATGTCCTTGAATATCGCACCAGATCATTACACGTTGGAAATTTCCCGCCAAAATTCACTCGGGAGCAGTCGATATTGCACAATTTTTCCTTGTAACTAGACCCTTTTCGATTTTTGTCGTTTTTTTAAAGAAAACCTTCTACAAAATCCCTTGTAGTGAGATATAATTGGTATTCTTTGTTTGAATTTTGCGGTTCTATGCTTCCTTTTCATTCCCATCAAACTCACAGAAATCAATAAAGGTAAGTAAAGACGTTCTTTTAATCGGTTTGTTAGCTAGGGATTTTGATTGTAATTTTGAATTGTGCTTTGATTTCCCATATTTTTCTTTTTCTAATTTTTTAATTTTTGAAAGCTTGGGATTTAATTTTGGAGTTCGTTTTGTGGTTAATGGCAAAAATTGTTGAATCTTTAGTGCTGTATTTGTCTAGGCTATCTATAAGATAATAACAGTGGTGAATTGCTTTAACGGATTTTTAAAGTTCATTACAATAATTTTTGAATTATGGTTTAGTCTGATCTGTTTTTCTTTTTTTTAACCAAATATTATGTGTAATATTTGCTGCTTTTGTTTTATTGGACCTATAATATTTTTTTAAAGATCAACGATACTAATGAGTAGATTGTCTCTGTTTCATTGCTTCTTTGATTCTTTATTAGTTTGATGAACAACGATGGTTGAAATTTTATCGGACTAATTGATAGATCTTCTATGAAGCTAACTGCCCCCGGGGCTTCGACAAACCCTGTTCATGATCTTAATGTACCATACCAAGGGCCTGAAACTCCTACTGCTGATTTACTTTTTCATCCGGTGAGTTATTTGTAGTAAATCTGTTTGTTATGCGGAAACTTAAACATTTTCATATGTATAGGTTTAATTAGGTTACCTTCATCAATGGCTTCTTTAATTAGGATTGTTTGTATGCAGACACCATAGTAAGTTAGCATCAAGTATGTAACTGTGTATTTTGCACTTTTATTTGAATTCTAATTCAAAAGTGCACCTTAGTAAGTTAGCATCAAGTATGTAACTGTGTATTTTTTAAGTTTTTTTTATTCTTTAAATTTTAAATTCAGCCATCAAATTAAAAAGAACCGCTTAAAATTAAAATAATCACTAAAAATCATTTATTTATGGAGATTTTATCTCATCTTCACGTCTTTCCTGCAGGTGTGACTACTCAGGCTATGGACAATCTTCTGGAAAGGTGAGCCAATTTGAAATTTTTACGCCTTAAAATTTTTTAAACAATTTAGTGTTAATCAATTAATTAATTACTGATAATTACTCCAACCAAAAAGTAGGACGATCCTTCATAAAGAAGCTTATCAGTTTTCCTTATATAAAACTCTATCAAGTCAATGTTTAATTGCTTGTGTTTTATTTCCATTTTTATAGTTTATCCAATTTCGACATGTTTGGATTGGATCAATTTCGTAGCATTATAAACCGACCCAGGTCAGTCCCAAATGAACACCGTTTCTAAAATTCCTTCAAATTCTTAATATTATTCAGAAACATTACCATTTGTCCATGTATATAGGTTGTTATTTTTGCAGTTTGTAGGGGCAACCAGGTAGTGACGGAAACCGGTGGATGGACCAGTGGTCAATCAAAATGGTAAACCAATATGTAATTATTGTAATAAATACTTTCTTTGATTTGGTAATTTCTTAACTAGAGTTTTGTTGTTACACTTTTGGGAATTGACGAACTTGCTGGTGTTATATAAATGAATGTGCTGATCATTGTGTTCTTGAGGGAGAAGTTGCAGGTATCTGGATACATATTTTTATAGTTAACATCGAAACCACATGAAATACATGATTAATCATTACTCTGCAAACACGCCCACATCATCTAAATGAACAGGCAGAACCCACAGCTATTACTCCACCATCGAGGGGTAAGGGAAATAAGCACATTTCAGACCAGGCTGGAAATGCAACCTCTCTCCTATTTATCAGATCCAGATCCAGTTCGTTCACATAAAGATTTGGACAAGGATGCAGGGTTTGTCGAACACTTTGAATGCAATTTTCTTTACATGGATACTTATCACGTGATTGGAAGTTGCTGGTGAACTGCAGATGTGGTTATGCCTGATTACGTTAATGGTGAACTTCATGTAAGCTTGTCTGGTGAACAGCAGGTACGTTGTTATTATTAGTTGAAAAATGAAATTACATTGCATATAAATCCATTTATCAATGTTGTCAATTGATAGTAATGGATACAGGTTCGTAACCACCTGTAACATTGACGGACAGAATAGTCATTTACTTGGAATAAGGACCAACTTTATTAAATTTTAACAAATGGGACAAAAGCCATACACAAGTTTATACCACATAATTTTTATAGACTCCTCAATGTAATACATGTTCTTTTTTTTTCTTCCAAAATTGTTATTTTATGGGTTAGAAGGAACTGTTTTGTTTTCTATAATCAAAATGTTAACAAAGAGTTATGTATGGACTTTATTAGAAAAAAATTATTGCGTATTTGTAGATTTAGTGATTCAGATAACTTGCTTTACAATAGAGGTTTGAATAATTTTTCCTTCGATCTAAATATAAATGGACAAAAGTATTCTCAAAAGTCAAAACTCTATATTGGGGATTCAACTTGGAGGAAAAGAAAAACAAAATCAGATCCAAACAATATCCGTGCGGAACCTAGTATAGATTAAATTAGAGCAAGTGTCTAGAAGGTTTTGAGGGGGGATGGGGGTTTGGGGGTTTTAAGGGGGGTGGGTTTCTTTTGCCGTGTATCTTCTTTTCTTTAGCCACGTGGGGTATTCTCTTTTTTGAGTGGATTCCACCTCCTGCTTCCACCCTTCCCTCTCATTGTTTTTTTTTTGGAACGGCAGTTGATCAACCGGAAGCCTCTCCACATATTTCAATGGAGACCCGGGTTCGAATCATCTGAGGGCAGATCAAACCCATAGGGATTCCAAGGGAAAAATCACCACTAATGGGACCTTAAAGCCTAAGCTCTGCAGGATGCAGGGAATCTTGCTAGTTTCAAGAATCGAACCCTGATCTCCGCCCCACAGTGGGTAAAACCCAATGCCTCTCATTGTGACACACTTCTCAGGGGATCGGCACCTCTTTCTTTCTCTTTTGTCTCTATCTACCCCGCCAATAACGCAGGGTAACCAGCTTCAGCGGCTTCCATTTCTATTATTTGAAGATATCTCATCCGACTCTTCCACTGACGACCACCCATCGTTTCAAGATCTACGCCTCCCGAAATTGGCGGACGTTAGACTATCGCCGTTTACGTTTTCTACTCAACTATTCAACTTAGATCCATCAAAGTGATCTAGGGTATATGTTGGAGGAGCGTTGGTTGCCAAATTAGATAGGGGTCGTGCAAACCATTACGGGATCTGATGTGGTTTTTCGGTGACTGAAGCGGCTGAAACGCCAGCGATGGTGGCTGCTTGTGGTGGTGGTCAAGGATGTTCTGTAGTGTTTATGATTACCCTCCTTTTAATCTGATTTCTTTCATAATCAGCCCCAAAATTGGTGGTATGTGTCTCTCCTTCACCTCTTTAATTTATCGATCCCGCTAATTTGTGTCCTCTTGTCCCTTGATCGCTAAATCGCTAAAAGCCTAAAACCCTTTGTGGGTGTCTTTCTTCGAGTGTCTATAGAAAAACGCAACAAGGATTCTAATCTGAACCTCCGTCGCAATGAAATACGTAAGATTCAGGTTGTGGTGTGCGTACTGATCTGATCCAGCCATTCTGATGGTGCTTGTAATATTGAAATTTCTCTTATTTGAACCGAACTAACTTCATTAGACAGAAAAAGGTAACCAATACCCATTTCGCTTGCTCTTATTTGTAAAATCGAAGTCTAAATGGCTTAATCCCTTGTAATAAATAAAAAGCAACAAAGTGAACCTGTTATTCGTCCATACTCTGATTGAGGATTCTTTCTTGAAATGCCTTATGCTAGACCTCCATTTTACTTGCTTTGGAATCAGGTGAGGCTTTGAAATGTGAACTATTACTTGTGGCCTTGGCTAGAATATGGAGAATCGAAGATGTCACTAAAGATAACAGGTTTTTTCTTTCCTCTGAATTAAATTTCTCCCAATATCTTTTCACAAGGTCTTTCTTACTCTTTTAGTTTTGTGATATGGTATCAGATTAAGTACAACATTTGATGAAGTTAGTGTTTATCCCATTTCAGCAGCACTTTACCTTGTAAAAAATTTGCTCCAGGTTAGTATTTGTTATTGGTTAGTTTGATATTATTAATTGTTTCAAAATTTATTCTTTTTGAATTATGGCTCTATTTGGCAGTACTATATCTTTGCATATGTGGATGCTCCAGGGTATTAGATACTCAAGAACTTGACAATTATAAGCACCGGTGTGTTGTACGCTTGTACCGCATAATTCTCAAGAAAAAGTACTTAAGTTTGACTATTTTTATATTAAAAATTACAAGTTTCATTCTTGTGTTGTTTCTGAATTGGATGTGCATTTACACAACTCAAAAAGGTACATTATTAAAGATTTTTTCTTTATTCAATTCATTGTTTGATAGTTTAAGAACGGTTAAATGCAAGAAATGTTAACACACTTTCATTTATTTGTTTATTATAACATCTTACTTCCATTTCTTACTATAAACTACCCAATTTAAATTTTTATAAGTACGATGCCCTAACAAGAAAAAAATGAAAGTACAACGCTATAATTGGGTATATTTTTCAAAGTACAATGCCTTAAGAAGAAAAAAAATGAAGCACAATGGTGTATTAAAAAGAAATGAAAGCAGGATGCGCTGAGTCTGCTGCTATGAAGGTATAAGTGGGTCATTCTCCTGCACGTAAGATGGAATTTGTAACACCCGGCTTTTAAAACAAAACACCCCTGAAAATTTTTTTATTTAAAACCAAGGTTTTAATACATAAAACTATAACAAAGGGGTATATTTTTAATAAAATCGGGTACAAGCGTATCAAGGAGAAAATATAATACCAATATCTCCTTTGAAGTCGGGCTGCTACTGACAGCATCTACAAGTCCACTTCTTGAGTCACGGACTTTATCCTTACCCTTATCAGGGTTATGCTAACCTGCAGGGACATTTAACAAACGGCATGAGCTACAAAGCTCAGTGAGTAATCATATCTGCAAATAACATGTATAACAATACAATCATATATATGTCTGGATATCGAATCCAAATTCCTAGCCTTACTGGCTGACCATGTATCTCCTAGGATTTCACATCCTAATCTGTAGCCCTACAGGCTGAATCATGAGATCATGTGATTTTCAAATCACATTAGACAATTGTATACTTTATCATATCCCGTTTGTTATTTGCATACCAATCTAATCCATTCTATACCATTTCTGTCCCATCTTTCTTAGTCATAATTGACTATACCATATATCATGACTATATAAGTCATATCATTTGTCATGGCTATACTAGCCGCACCAAAACGTTTCCAGCGTATGAATCGTAGCCCGAAAGCCGCACCAGTTAGGGTTCAACAACCCGAAATCATAGCCACAAGGCCGCACCTTTTCTATATAATAATGTCATAGCCCTATATAGGCTGCACCAGTTGGATATAACATCCAGAATCATAGCCGTATAGGCCGCACCAGAATATCATAGCCCGAAGGCCGCACCAGAATATCATAGCCCGAAGGCCGCACCAGAATATCATAGCCCGAAGGCCGCACCAGTTGGATATAGAATCCAGAATTAGTTATGGCTCACGGGTTAGCCCGCTGTTGCCTTGGCTCACGGGTTAGCCCGCTGTTGCCTAGACTCACGGCTCCGTTCTTGTCATCGTTATGACTCACGGCTTATCCGGTCTTGTCTATATAGGTTTGACTCACAGCTCCGTTCTTGTCTATTAAAGACTCACGGCTTATCTGGTCTTGTCGTACCGTTAATATTGACTGACTCACAGCTCCGTTCTTGTCTATAATAGACTCACGGCTTATCTGATATTGTCATATCATAGTGTATATATATATGTATTGACTCACAGCTCCGTTCTTGTCATCGCAATGACTCACGGCTTATCTGGTCTTGTATTTTACATATATTTTTACACTTGTCATTTTCGTCCCTCGAAGCCGTTTCAACCTGTAACAATTCAATCATCATATATCACATATGATATTAGTGAGATTACTCACCTGGATACTAGCTGCATTTAAATCCCGGTTGTTTCTTGCCTTTGCGTGCACCACAACCATTTTGTCCCACACCTATATAATCATTTATATACCAAATGATAATAGGTTAATAGCCATTCCAATTAACTCTAATACAATAGAGTTCAATACAATATCATTATAAATATCATTATAAACAATGCCTAGTTAATAAACTTTCCGTTTACTAACTTTTTGTGAATTTTACTATTTACCGAGGCATTCGAGTCGATCTACGGTGCCCCCGAGGGGTCGAAAACTCAATTTAATAATTTTCCCAAACTTTTCAGACCATAACGAGCCTATGGTCCAAATTTGAGCTAAAACAGACAAGCCAAACGAAAGTTAGCATTTTTGATCCCCTGTCTGGCCCCTGCCTGGAGGGCGCACTGCGCCTGGGCGCACCCCGCCAGGGGCTTGGGCGCACCGCGCCTAGCTCCTGTGCAGGTCTCCTGTCCAGCCGCGATTTGTGCACTGTAGCGCGCAGTTTTAGCCCATTAAGTCCTTAATCCAGTCCTTAATCGTTTGGGGTTTGTTTCTAGGCTAAAACCTTATACTTTAACAAGGTTTTCAACCATTCAAAACAACTAAATCAATCAAAATGAAGAATTAGGGTTCTTAGTTCTAACAACCCCAAAACTTCAAATTCATCACTAATAGCAATCTACTTCCATTTTCTTGAGTTAAGCTCTTATTAGCATGGCTTAATGGAAGTATTACATCAACTTAACAACATAATCATCACTGCAAATGCAGTTTTGAGTTGCTACAAAACTCATCAAGAACACATTCAAGGAATTGACTTAAAAAGTCAATTTACTAACCTCATTTGACTTGGAAATCACCATCTATTAACAATGGATTCAAGTTCTTGCTTCACTTCATGATTTCCTGCAGAAATCGCACCCTCCTTGCTCCTCCCATTGCTGCACAATGAGCTAGTCAAAGAGAGAGTCAACTCTCTTATATTTATACCTCTAAAATTTACAAATTTGGTCCCTAAGTTCATTTTCTTGAACTTTGACCACAAAATCAAGTTTTACTTCAATAAAACTTTCATTTCTTACATTTTTGCCACAACCAACAATATTTTTCATATTTGGTCTTTCACATGGTCAAATGACCAAATTACCCTTTTGTGGTAAAACGACCAAAAATATGTTTTTATAACATTTTAAGTCCAAAACTCAAAATATTATTTCAAACCACATACTTTTCTGTCCAAAAGACCAATTTACCCCTCTAAGGTAATATGACCATTTTGCCCTTTTATTATAATTATATAATAAAACATGTCTTGGCGTTACAAATTCTCCCCTCCTTCAAAAGATTTCGTCCCCAAAATCATACAAGGAGTTGAGGTATGTCTTCCTCGTTTCGCTTTCGGTCTTCCACATCATGTCAGAATCTATATGGTATTGCCTAAGCACTTAACCATACTAGTCTTCTTATCTAGTGATCACATCACAACTTGCATATCATTCCTCCGGTTGTCCCGGGTACCTTAACTACGTAGCTTTCTTCATCTCATCATAAGGAAATTGTTGAAAATTACCAACACATAATTCCTTTCTTGTCGTCCCAAACAAATTTTTAACCTTTCCAAGGTTTACTTTTCGTATTACCACATTCCTTTACTTAGTATTTCAAAGGTTTATATTCGGTGTTCCACATACCACCTTTACAAATTCTTAACCATTCTTCAATGTCGTTCGTGCTCATCAAGTCTTTTCTTCAGTTTATGCAAGAATCTAGGATCTAATCAACGGCTTTGCCACGTCTTCATTTAAAAAATCATAGGATATCACGGTATTCCATACCATTCTTCATATGAATCATCAAACTACAAGCATGTAGGCTGCTATTTCTTGCAAAATTCTATCAGAGATAGAAAATTTTCTCATATTCTACTAGGGTCTTCTGTGCAATCTTCAAGCACATCTTCTAAAATCTGCTTCATTAGGTCACTTTGTTCATCAATCTACGCTACTTGCAGAGACTTTATTGCAAAGTCTATAAGAATGTTGTCCCATTTCTTTTCTGGGGCCAACAATGGATCAATTTCTTCACACATTTCTAACAGTTAGACTTTACTTTGCGTACAAGTCAAATACTTTTCATATGCCTTCCAATACCTTTCTTCTGTCCCGGCCACCAACACATAGATTTTATCGACCTATCCAGTCTAGTATTGCTCCGGGTATACTGCATATCTAGTACAAAATACATCTTTTCAAGATGATTTTCATATTTCACTTGGCTTTGGAACTCACATACACAACCACCAAGGGTTTTCAATCGCCGTGAGTTTCTAACTAGCTTCTTTCCATAGCTAATCATTCATTCATTTTTCACATTTTCAGACTTGCACACATCTTTCTGTGCTACCCGAATCAACTCAGGTAATCAATTCACCACATTCACGTATGTGGTTGTATCTTTCAAAAGATACTCTTTCTAATTCCAGGCATCTATAATTACATCAGTCTTTCTGAGATGGTACAAGATTCCATAACCGAAATCTTTAAGTAACTCATCTATCTTTATTATCTCATATCTAGCTTCTTTTGATCAATTAAGTACTTCAAACTTATGATCCGTACAAACAGTAAGCTTTACACCATATAGATAGTGTTTCCAAAGCTTCAATGCTAAATCATAGTTGCTACTGCAACGTCATGCATCTATAGTCAAATCTGGATGCATTTATTTAATCCAATTTATCTTCTCCGCTTAGTATCAATGCTAACGTCGGAGTTTCACACAAGGTTCATTCCAAACCTTTACAAGATACCTGTGGTCTTTCTACCACACAGACTTTATACTTTTATTAGTCAACCTTAGTCAACTGAACATCTGTCAAGGAGCAGTTTTCTACAACTCTCCTTTAGTAACCCGCCAATCCAAGGAACTACTACTAATTTCAGTCAGATTCCAAGGCAGTTTCTGTCTTATCACAGTATCATTTTCATTGGATCTACTTCATCATCTCTGGCATTATTAACATGCCCAAAGAATATAAAGCTTCATTTAGCCAAATTTTCATACTTGGAGAATTTTACAAATCACTTAACTCAGTGAATTAACTCCAATGTCTGGTACAAACGTACCTCATTTTCCGATCTAGTTTCGAGAATATCAGATTCTCAGTAGTCAATGCACACATGCATCAACTTGTCTTTCTCCTTCTCAAACAAGATAGGGCTCCATACGATGACACATACGGTCATAAGAGACCCTACTACAAAAATTTCTTCTAGTTGTTTTCCAACTCTGCCATCTTTACAGATGCAAATCATTATAGAGCCTAAATAGCAGGAACGGCTCCCAAAATCAGCTTTATCATAAACTTTTCTTGCCTATCAGGCAAAAATCCTGGAAGTTCTTTTCAAATGAAACATCCAAGAATATATTTAAAGTAGTACACTATTGTCACTACTTTATTTAACTTGGCCAATACCATGTATGCCAATTACAATATCATTCTTTTACTAACTCCTTTCCGAGTTTAAGCAAAGAAAATAACCGGTATTCGCAACAACGGTCATTTACCATGGATTTTCATCCGTTTCATTTCTGCTTTAAGAACCATAATGTTCTTGTTTCTACAATTCGTGTTAGCATGAATCAGTGCTAACCAATTCGTAAGCACAATTGCTTCAGATTCACTGGTAGTTATCGGCTTCAGATTTATAGGGAAAAATGGTCCCGTAAATCCTAGGCAAACTACCTTCCAGGTGTTCAATATCTAGAACATATTTGCTATCTGCTATAGCTACTTTCAACTTTTCATCCAAAATCATTGATGAAATATTCTAACTAGACATCAGTGTCACCGATCCAAAGCATAGCTTTATGGATCAAATATAACATACATGAGTTATATTCAGAACAATTATCTCGGAGATCATATCAGTCTCCTCACGAGCTTCTTCCACAATCTGCTGGAATGCTCGAGGTACCAATGGTCCTTTTTAACCATTTGTTTCTTCTTTCTTTCCTGGGTTCATCACCCGTTACTCCACATTTAGCATGTGAGTATTTCATAAAGAAGTGATCTATAGTTCCACGCTGGAACCACTTCCGTCCCATACAACAAACACGAGCAATATGCTCTCGTTTTCTGCCATTTCAGCATGTCAACAGTAGAGTCTCAACTCTAAAATGTTTCGAGTGCTTTTCCTGCACTTCTTATACCACATCATCTTTTCGTTCTGGTCCCTTCCCTTTAAGGCTAGACCTGAATCATGTTAACTTCTTCTGAGAAGTCCACCAATATTTTCTGCTTTTCTTGTAGTCTCGGCTACTTTTCTTTCACCTTGAATATCAGTCAAAGTGAGCACCCAATTCCTTTTTCTGACCACATCAGCTACTAATGCTCGTCATGTGGATTTCTGCTATTCGTCCCCTTCTTGCTCCTCATACAACGGAGTCTTGAGAGAGGGTTGATCCATTTCCTAGAGCTTCGCGCCCTAAATGTCTCCCAAGGAGATTTACAGTTCATACTTCTTATAAGTCAGAAGTTAGCAACAGTTAGGTTATATATGTAATATAACAACTATATACACCTAACTATGCATCATGTCTACTATCTCAGGGTTTAAGTCCAGGAATCTACTCTATAGACACCTAGTTCACTTAAACCACGGCTCTGATACCAACTTGTAACACCCGGCTTTTAAAACAAAACACCCCTGAAAATTTTTTTATTTAAAACCAAGGTTTTAATACATAAAACTATAACAAAGGGGTATATTTTTAATAAAATCGGGTACAAGCGTATCAAGGAGAAAATATAATACCAATATCTCCTTTGAAGCCGGGCTGCTACTGACAGCATCTACAAGTCCACTTCTTGAGTCACGGACTTTATCCTTACCCTTATCAGGGTTATGCTAACCTGCAGGGACATTTAACAAACGGTATGAGCTACAAAGCTCAGTGAGTAATCATATCTGCAAATAACATGTATAACAATACAATCATATATATGTCTGGATATCGAATCCAAATTCCTAGCCTTACTGGCTGACCATGTATCTCCTAGGATTTCACATCCTAATCTGTAGCCCTACAGGCTGAATCATGAGATCATGTGATTTTCAAATCACATTAGACAATTGTATACTTTATCATATCCCGTTTGTTATTTGCATACCAATCTAATCCATTCTATACCATTTCTGTCCCATCTTTCTTAGTCATAATTGACTATACCATATATCATGACTATATAAGTCATATCATTTGTCATGGCTATACTAGCCGCACCAAAACGTTTCCAGCGTATGAATCGTAGCCCGAAAGCCGCACCAGTTAGGGTTCAACAACCCGAAATCATAGCCACAAGGCCGCACCGTTTCTATATAATAATGTCATAGCCATATAGGCTGCACCAGTTGGATATAACATCCAGAATCATAGCCGTATAGGCCGCACCAGAATATCATAGCCCGAAGGCCGCACCAGAATATCATAGCCCGAAGGCCGCACCAGAATATCATAGCCCGAAGGCCGCACCAGTTGGATATAGAATCCAGAATTAGTTATGGCTCACGGGTTAGCCCGCTGTTGCCTAGACTCACGGCTCCGTTCTTGTCATCGTTATGACTCACGGCTTATCCGGTCTTGTCTATATAGGTTTGACTCACAGCTCCGTTCTTGTCTATTAAAGACTCACGACTTATCTGGTCTTGTCGTACCGTTAATATTGACTGACTCACAGCTCCGTTCTTGTCTATAATATACTCACGGCTTATCTGATATTGTCATATCATAGTGTATATATATATATGTATTGACTCACAGCTCCGTTCTTGTCATCGCAATGACTCACGGCTTATCTGGTCTTGTCTTTTACATATATTTTTACAATTGTCATTTTCGTCCCTCGAATCCGTTTCAACCTGTAACAATTCAATCATCATATATCACATATGATATTAGTGAGATTACTCACCTGGATACTAGCTGCATTTAAATCCCGGTTGTTTCTTGCCTTTGCGTGCACCACAACCATTTTGTCCCACACCTATATAATCATTTATATACCAAATGATAATAGGTTAATAGCCATTCCAATTAACTCTAATACAATAGAGTTCAATACAATATCATTATAAACAATGCCTAGTTAATAAACTTTCCGTTTACTAACTTTTTGTGAATTTTACTATTCACCGAGGCATTCGAGTCGATCTACAGTGCCCCCGAGGGGTCGAAAACTCAATTTAATAATTTTCCCAAACTTTTCAGACCATAACGAGCCTATGGTCCAAATTTGAGCTAAAACGGACAAGCCAAACGAAAGTTAGCATTTTTGATCCCCTGCTTGGCCCTGCCTGGAGGGCGCACTGCGCCTGGGCGCACCCCGCCAGGGGCTTGGGCGCACCGCGCCTAGCGCCTGTGCAGGTCTCCTGTCCAGCCGCGATTTGTGCACTGTAGTACGCAGTTTTAGCCCATTAAGTCCTTAATCCAGTCCTTAATCGTTTGGGGTTTGTTTCTAGGCTAAAACCTTATACTTTAACAAGGTTTTCAACCATTCAAAACAACTAAATCAATCAAAATGAAGAATTAGGGTTCTTAGTTCTAACAACCCCAAAACTTCAAATTCATCACTAATAGCAATCTACTTCCATTTTCTTGAGTTAAGCTCTTATTAGCATGGCTTAATGGAAGTATTACATCAACTTAACAACATAATCATCACTGCAAATGCAGTTTTGAGTTGCTACAAAACTCATCAAGAACACATTCAAGGAATTGACTTAAAAAGTCAATTTACTAACCTCATTTGACTTGGAAATCACCATCTATTAACAATGGATTCAAGTTCTTGCTTCACTTCATGATTTCCTGCAGAAATCGCACCCTCCTTGCTCCTCCCGTTGCTGCACAATGAGCTAGTCAAAGAGAGAGTCAACTCTCTTATATTTATACCTCTAAAATTTACAAATTTGGTCCCTAAGTTCATTTTCTTGAACTTTGACCACAAAATCAAGTTTTACTTCAATAAAACTTTCATTTCTTACATTTTTGCCACAACCAACAATATTTTTCATATTTGGTCTTTCACATGGTCAAATGACCAAATTACCCTTTTGTGGTAAAACGACCAAAAATCCGTTTTTATAACATTTTAAGTCCAAAACTCAAAATATTATTTCAAACCACATACTTTTCTGTCCAAAAGACCAATTTACCCCTCTAAGGTAAAATGACCATTTTGCCCTTTTATTATAATTATATAATAAAACATGTCTTGGCATTACAGAATTTGAAGTTACTCAAGATTGTACAAATATGTTATGCCTTTTTGCAATCAGGTAACAAACTTCTTCCCTTTTTGCCCTCTCATCTAATTGAGACCTTCTTACATGCGTCATATTGCAATCAGGTAACAAACTTCTTCCCTTTTTTTATATTTGATTTTGTTTTCCTGTTTTCTTATTAAATCCTTATTAGTAACATGTGATATTTGTGAGAAGTATTTAAATATGTTATGTATAAGTTAGTTTATTACTTATACATTTTAGTTGGGAGTTTTTAGTCTAATGTTTTAGTATTGTTTAGTTTAAATGAGTGTATATGTATTTTTTTCAATATTAAGGACAAAACATTGCTTGCAATTTATCATCATAATAGTTAAAAGAATGTCATTTTCACTAATTTTTACAGACTCATTTCCATATTATGGGAACATAGATTTGATTTTGATTTGGAAACATCGAATGTAAAATAACAATGGAAAAAAACTACAATAAATTATGAAATCGAAACGATATAAAAAAGTACCTGAGAAAAATGGTCGAACAGTTCATCTGCATTACTACGTAAGCTCAATAAATCAATAATCTTCCCGAATAAATGTAAATATACTACAAGGGATGCACCATGAACCACAGCACACAACGACCCCAACGTATTCTAGAAGAAAATTAATACACTTGGACCTGTGTTAATTACAACAAATCCACACTTAAAGGATCGATTTAAACATAAATTAAAGCGAAAATTTTGGGAAATGGATAAATGGACAATTAGGTTCGTAAGTAAAGTCAAAGCTATACTTTTAGTTTGTCAAAATTGATGTGGGGTTTGCTGCCAATTCAAGACCAATGTCTGAATCCAGCTATTTTTGAACTTCACATGGACGCGTTTAGGAAAGTTTTGAAAAAGAAGTGTTAATTGGGTTTGATTTTGGGAGGCGATTTGTGCAAAAGAAATAAAGTCAGTTTCAAACTGCAACAAAACACATTTCAATCGCATTTGAAAAGTATTTCACGATCGAAAATCGAGGTGCAAATTAGATATAATTAAGCAACTAAGCAAATGGTGCTTATCAAGATAACTTAAACTTTGGACACATGGGAATATAACTTTCAATAACCATCGCAACCCATCCAACCCACTTACAAGTAAAAGTACCCCAAGATCCAATCAATCTCGTGCGTAGCACGGGTCGAAGCTAGTTCATATGAAAAGTCATCAAATGGGTAGAGTACTAGAGTATACAAAGCCATGGGCGGATGGCTTATAGGGCCAAGAGGGACTATGGCCCTTCTATTTTTTTATTATTACTCAATATCAACTATATATATTATATTATGTAAATAACTTTTTGAGTAAATTACAGCTTTCGTTCATGTGGTTTATATGATATTCCATTGTTCAAGTTTTTTTCTTCACTTTTGTGGTCCTTTGATGGCCAAAATCTTACATTTTTGGTCTCTTAGCCAATAAAAATATCAATTTACCCTTTTTAATTTCTTTTAATGTATTATTTATTAAATCAATTAAAAAAGAAAGAAAAATAAACCTAACCCCACCCCCACCCACTCTCTCTCTCTCTCTCTCTCTCTCTCTAATCCACCCACTTGTCCTACCCTTTCTTCAACGGAGAAATTCTTCGGAACCACCATGCCAGAATAAACAACATTAAACGACCCTTCTCCCAACTTATCCCGATCAAGAAATTCGAATGCTTCAAGTTCCTTATACCAGACAAAGTATCAAATGTATCCTATCAATTCGAAACAGAGGGAAACCTGAGAATTTACGACATGGTGGAGTTATTTCTTTTTCCTATTTTGGTTACCGTACTCCCACAGTTGGAGAAACGCCATAAACAACCACTACACTCGATTTTTCCTGCTCATTATAGATTTATTTGATGATTTGTACTCATGATCTTTGTATGGGTGTTGGCTAATTTATGCAAAAGCGCTAGACGAGTATTGTAATTTCTTTGTAACATCTTACCATTTGAATATTTGTATTAACGATTGCTTTTGATTTCATTTTGTTGAAAATTATGAATTTAAACATCCAACCTAAACTTTGTTGGTCTAGTTGTATGAGTTGTTTTGAATTAGTAAAGGTTTGAGTTTCAGGATTTTTGTTGGGTATCGAAAAGCTTTGAAGCTTGGAGGACTTGCAGTAGACCCTTATACCAGAAAGCTTTGGAGGAGTACACATATAAAAATGGACCGCAGTTCTTTTTTACCCATATTTTATTGTATAAACATGTATGTCATGAATACGGTGTATAAATATGTTTTAGTTCAAATGAGAGAAAAACAGCCAGGGTTTCTTCATTTGTCTCTCATGGTAAATGGGTCTGATTTTTACTTGAGTACGTGTAAGGCGGGGGGGGGGGGGGAATGGTGGGTTTGTTCATAATTATCTTTATGTGTGTATGTGAGTAAAAGAGGGAGAGAGAGAAAGTGAGAGAGAGAGAGAGAGCGCGACAGGATAGTGGGTGGGGTAGGCTGGGGTTAGGTTTATTTTTCTTTTTTTAATTGATTTAATAAATAATACATTAAAATAAAATTTAAAAAGAAATTAAAACGGGAAAATTTGTCTTTTTACCGGCCAAGAGACCCAAAAGTGCAAGATTTTGGTCACCATAGGGACCACAAAAGTGAAAAAAAGCTTCTATGTGATTTGTTTGAGCTAAAGTTATGGGAATTTGATTCTTGGATGAACCCTACTTTTTGGGTATTTGGAGATTTTATGTAATTGATGTTTGTATGGTGTTTCTAATGCTTGGATGATGCTTAGTTGATACAAGTTTCACTTTAAACACCATTGAATCATCAATTTGAGTTAACTTTCATGGATGGAGATTGGGTGTTGGTCATATTGATCAAAGTTATGGATGAATGTTGAATAAATGATGATAAATTTCCTAAGAATGAGCAAAGAGTTTTCATGATGATGATAGTTTGTTAAAAGAATATCATAATGAATTGTTGATATGGACTATTAGTGAAATATTAGTTACAGAGGCTTTCTGATACTTTAGACCTAACCTTAGTAGCTCGGAGGCTTTCCGATACTTTGGGTTTCATCATCGGTAGCTCGAAGGCTTTCTGATACCTTAGACCGTTACGCAGGCATGACTTTGTAAGGTAAGAGCATCTTGCTTTATGGAGAAGTGTATTGCACGGGGGCGCCTATAAATGTTGATTTTTATGATGACTTGTTTTTTCTATTTCCTCGTGTCAATTCTTGATCTTAGATTTCTATATATTGATGACCAAAAGATGAAATTATTCTTTTGATATTGATGAACAAATGATGAAATTATTCTTCTGATATTAATGACTAAATGATGAAATTATTCTTTTGATATTGATGACCAAATGATTAAATTATTCTTTTGATATAGATGCCAAATGATGAAATTATTATTTTGGTATTGATGACTAGAGATAAAATTGTTCTTTTCTACCAAAAGTTTTATGACTTTCATTGGAGTCTAGGACCCGTGTAACTCACGCGACGTATGTCTTACGTATTGTATGTGTTTTTGGATGCTATGTACCCAGGATAAAAGGAGCTAGGAGCATGAAGACTTAATGAAGGGTTAGAAGACCTTTTTGTCTTGATCTAGTACTATGTTGCTCTAAACTATGCTCTTGATGTATAGAATTTGTAAACCCCATACTTTTGATGATGTAAGTATGTAAACAAAACGGTTTTTGATAAACCTCATTTTGGGATACTCAAAATTCTTTATGAAAATGGTTGTAAATGTATGGAGTGTTACAATAATGCTTTTGAACTTTGACAAGTTTTGGTGGGAAGTGTGGGAATTGCTGATTGATTTTGAATTTGAACTATGTGGCATAAGCAAGACTTCACATGGATTGCAAATGTGCATTAAATAATCCAATGGTCTACAATTTCATGTAACATGGAGCATAATCCAATGGGTGACAATATTCCAACAAAAACAAACAGCCTATAAATTCAACTGATTATTTCCAATAATTCATCCCATCCACTCCACATACATTTGATTTTTCTCCTCCTAAATTGATGACTTGCAGGAAGCATAAGGTGCTTCGATGGTCTACAATTTCATGTGACATGGAGCATAATCAAATGGGTGACGATATTCCAACAAAAACAAACAGCCTATAATTTCAACTGATTATTACCAATAATTCATCCCATCCACTCCACATACATTTGATTTTTCTCCTCCTAAATTGATGACTTGCAGGAAGCATAAGGTGCTTCGATGTGCCGTTCTTCTCCGACACCCACACAACCACCAACCCTCTATGTTGGCACCATCATGTCTTCTGTATTAGAAATTTGAAATCCTAGATTAGTTGAGGTTGTAATTTTTGGTTTCAATTTGAGTCTTAACACCTATAATATTCCAAAAAAAAAAAAAAACACATAAATCTATCATTATTTCAAAATTTTATTATGTATCTCATGCATGAATATTTTGATTTATAGTATTTATCTTTTATTATTTGAATTTCGAAGAAAATATTTATTTAGCTCTGTTGTTTTGTTTGTCTGTGGTTTTCAAACACGTTGTTGTTTTGTTTGTCTCTGGTTTTCAAACACGTTATATGGAGAAAAAGATCTGGAAGTTGCAAACCACCATCAACAACAGAAAATTTTAGAATCTCTCATTTCTATTTGTTTGGGTTTGAGAAAACACTACTAATCTTTTGAAAGTCTGGAGATTTAAAAAACCTGTATCAAAATAATAATAATAATAATAATAATAATAATAATAATAATAATAATAATAATAATAATAATAATAATAAATACTCTTTCCACTTTGCAGGTTTGAAAAAAATTACTTATCTTTCATAACATTCATTAATTATCTCTAATTTGGATCCAAGAACATTCAAGTTTACATATGCACATTATAAAGTCGAAGCATAACTGTGAATCAAACAAGATTAGATTTATTACATAGATATGAAACTAGCGGATGAATGTTGAAAAAAAAAACCTTTAAATGAATTTAGATCCCATTTATTTAATTTAGTTTTATAAATACTATAATGTCGTTCATCATTTTTCATTTCTATTTAGGTTGAATCGATTAACATACATAATAAGAGGACAAAAGAAAAAGACAGCATGCCCAAAATATATTGACCATCATAACTGTAATTGATAGTTTGAGTTAAATAACTGTTGTCGTACCTTTATGCCAGGGTTTTTTAGCGCCAACTCCTCATTTCGATTCAATGAGATCTTAAGCCTCATATGTTGTCATGGAAGAGTTCGACTAATTAGTGCAGTGTGACTAGCGGTGGCTTTCACTAATAATATGTCAGGAAGTGTAAAATACTATTGCGTCTGCCCTAAGTTGCAAACCAGCTTATTGGAATTTGAGCTTAAATTCTATACGATAACAAACTACAAACTATAAAAGGGCCTAAGCTCGAGCTTATAATATAATAAAAAATAGGTTATATTTTATATTGTACCAATTTCACATTATATATACCTTTTAAATTGCAGTAAATGATCAATGACACTTTTAGTCCCTGTAGTTTAATTACTCATAATCAGATTTTTTGGTCCTTGTAGTTTTTAATTTTTATAAATTACAATTTTGGTTCCTACAGTTTTGAATTTCCAGAATATTACTTTTGGTCCATATATTTTTTAATATCCAGAATATTTACTTTTGGTCCATGTATTTTTTAATATGTGAGAAGAAAATAAGAAAAATACATATTTGGTCTTATAGTTTTAAGTTTCTAGAATTACATGTTTGGTCTCTTAAAATTTTTAGTTTGCATGCATCACATTTCCAATCCCGTAATTTTAGCTTGTCGAAATTACACTTTTGATCCGTATAGTTTTTAATGTGCAAGAAATGATATGACTTACACTTTTGGTCCGTGTAATTTACAATTTTTGTATTTTAGCTCCATGTTTGATGTTTTTCACAAGACTAAACTACAGTTTGGGTCTTGTTTTCTATAAATACATATAAATTATTTTAATAAATATGATCACTTAAATAGTTTTACATATATTTTTTATATTATTTTATTCAATATATAAATTTAAGGGTAAATGTCATAAAAGCTCTTACATTTGTCACAAATGTTTGTATTTACCTTTTAATGTAATTTTTGTGTAGTAAAACCTAGGGTTTGGATTAAATTGTTCGGATTTACCCTGCTAGTCGGTTAGCAGGTCAAAAGTCTCTTTGACCACCGTGTTCCTCAAATATTAGATTTTTGACTCGTCTAATCGAAGGGAGACATGTGGATTTGTTTTACGACAACGAATATCAGTGGCTCTGACAACAACACCCCATGAAATTGATCTGAATCAATCAAGCTCTGGTTCAACCCTTTTGAATCAAGCTTTGGTTCGGCGATGAAGTACAGAGAAGAAGCACAACCCCATGAAATATGGTGGTGTTTGTGTGGAGAAGATGATGGTGGTGTTAGGGTCGTTTGGGTTTCAGCAAATTCAAGTCAATTAAGAAACAAAAGTTGCAGGTTGGTTCAAGTCAATCTTAGGTATGGTTTTAATGGGGTTACCCACGCCATTTTTCATGAAAATTGGGTCTTTAAAAGATCATCTGTAGTGAACAAAAATTATATAAACTGGGAATGAAGATTGGGGGAAGAGGGTAACCTGCTTGTAACTTGTTAACCTGCTAAATGTTATAAATGCACAAATTAATCCAAATTTTAGGCTTTAGTAAACAAAAATTACATAAAAAAATAAATTTAAACATTCTTGACAAATGTAAAAGCTTTTATGACATTGACCCTAAATTTATTAAACAGTTTTTGAACCAAAATTGATATTTGACTTCGGTTTATGTGAAGAATCCCGTCAAAAGGTAAAAGGTAGAGCTCCACATTTCCTATTTTTTAGCAAGAAAAACTGCCTAGTTGAAATAGAACTAACCCCACCCCAAAACGTATTCGAAATTTCATTTCTTCTGCATTCAAAATCAGTCAAAATCTCACATTGTATCAAGATATTGAAGACCATTAGCGAGTATGTAGGGCTGTAAGCGAACCGAACGAACACGAACGAGGGCTTGTTCATGTTCGTTCATTTAAGTTAGCCGAACAAACGAGCGAACACGAACGGTTAAACGAACGAGTTTTCTTGTTCATGTTCGTTCGTTTAACAATTATCTTGTTCATGTTCGTTCGTTAATGTTCGTAAACATGCTAAACAAACATAAATGAATAGAGGTAAACAAACACAATTAAACATATATGATCATAAACAAACATATAAAAGTTTAATGTAATCAAACACAATTAAACATATATGAACATAAAATGAACAAACATAAACGAACGGAAACGAACAACATAAACGAACGCTCATGAACATAATTGAACGAACGAGTCAATTGTTCATGTTCGTTCGTTTAATTGTTCATGTTCATTCTTTTAACTAAACGAACGAGAACTTGTGTTCATGTTCTTTCATTTATTAAATAAACAAACATAAATGAACTTCCAGCCAGACATTTCACGAACGGTTCGCCGAACGTTTGGTTCGTTTACGGCCCTAAGCGAATACTTCAATTGATTCGTTTAGGTAATTACAACCCTCTATCGACACTTCACCAGATTCTCCATTCGATCTCCTAATTCCATTTGCTAAATTGTTCAATGAATTGCGCTCTACTTCGCGGATCAATTGATCCTTCATTTTTAGGTCTAATTTGAACCATTCTGCATGTATAGGGCTGGGTAACCCTCGTAACATCCTGTTGAATTGAATACTTCAAAATCCAAACATTGTATGCATTTCCTAGTACTCCATGAACCATATAGCGATAGTTTCGTTTTCAAGTTTTACTTTTATGTCGGTATACAAGTATTCTTCATTTTTCAAGTTATGTATTCAATTCCTCACTCATCGAACTTACTTGCACATCTCCTTTAACAGACTTCCATCTGGTTGTCTGTCCCACTTTTTATTAGTGTTGACTTTCGGCCTTATTTCACAATCCATGACCCATATTTTGCCCGTTTAAATTCCCTCCAAGAAGGTGAAACTTTCCCGCCAATTATTTTGGGTTTTACAAATCGTTTTTTCTTGAAATCACTTTGTAATGTACCCCATATAGTATCCGTTGGAAACCCGACTCCAAATTCGGTCAGTGTTGTTTTTCTTCACGGGCAGACCAGAAGGTTTCAATTTTCCAAACATGAAGTTTTCTCCTTCAAATTTGCTAAGTGTTGTGAAATTAAGATAATGAGATCCTGGAAAGCTTTTATCAAAGAAAATGAGATTTAATTGGCTAGATCTTTAGAGGTAATTGTTTTTCATTTTCCTTTTATTTGATAAATTTTATTTTGTAATCCCATATAATATGTTGATGTGTATGAAGATATTGTATGGAATGATCTTTATAGTTTGTTTCAATGGATAACATTTTAGCAATCCAAAGTTGGAAAATATCAATTGATGAAATATATTCATTAATACTTCAACACATAGGGAAGGAATGGAATGGTTCATTCCATTTAAGTGAAAAGAATTTGTTTGTTTTGTGTGAATGAATGGAATGGAATGGACTATTTGTAACAGAATGTGATTCCTTCCATTTTGTTAATATTCATTCTTTAACCATGGGGTGTTTCTTTTCAATCCATAATGGTATGGAATGGAATGGAATATTACAATAGCAACTATACTTATCTATGTAATTTTAGTGGCACAAATCTTTTTGAAAAAAAAATATTAATTTAGTTAAATTACAATTCTATAGTCTAAAATAACTAAAAATATTATTTTTATCATACTTGTTGGGGTTTAATAAGCTCCATTATATTTAATTTTATATTTTTGTAAATAAATTTTCTTCAATTATTGTTTAAAATAATGTACAGAATAGAGTTAAAACTAAGTATTGTATTTACAAATAATAACAAAAAAAATTCAATGTATACCAATTAGAATTCCAATATCATCCGAGTTGGAAATTGTTGAAAAATTCAATGTCATTAAAAGACATCTTCTTGTTGAAATGCAGGTAAGTATCTTTTTTATTATTACATTTATTTAATTAGCGTGAATTTGGCTATTCCGTGTTACGTTTTTTTTTTTGGCGTTGTTTTTATTTTTGCTTCTTATGGTTTATTCTTTCGGGTCCTGATATGTTAAAGATGAATCATCACTGCACACATTTGAGAGATGAGGACACCTGCCCCACTATTGCTATCTTCCCCACTTCACCACCGCCTCTCTTATCTTCTTTTTTCATCTTCCAGACGACAGGCGGCACTCCAGAAAGAGTTAGGGTTGCCGATTCGCGATGATGTTCCGCTAATCGGGTTCATCGGACGGTTAGATGCTCAAAAGGGCGTCGATTTGATAGCTGAATGTGTCCCGTCGGAGCAACGAAAACCGACGCTGCCGACGGCGGTTGCTGGTGGTGGTGGCGGGGGTCGGTTGTCGTGACTCCGTTTCTGGAATGATGCGATAATTGGACAACGGCTGTTTATTCCCCTCCAAAGGAAGCAGATGCCAAATGTCGACTTTTATCAGGAGATTTCTGCCGACCGACAGAGTCAGATTATGAAGGCGATGCTGAAGTTGCTATTGTGACGACTTCTCCAGTTCTAGGTATTGTTCGAAAACCATTGCGTGTGTTTTTCGATTTGATTTTTGAGTTGCTATTGAGTTTGATTTGGGTTCGCGTTCTTTCCGTTTTGGGGATTTTAAATTGTTGCTTGATTTACTGTTGTAGCCCAATCCCATTTCTTTTTGTATAACGAAGAAGCAGAGATTGGGGGAAGGTTCGAAAAAGGGTTGTTCTCATGACAAGTACCTCGCTTATGTAAATGACTGTTTTATAAACCATACACTCTTTCATAAGGTTTGTATACTTGCATTATTAATTCGACTGCATCGTAACTACTTATTTACAATTTTACCCCTTGTACCACCTTCCAGGCACTTAAAGAAACGTTTGAGATATTCTGCAACAAGGGCGTTTTTTAAGTTCAAGTGCAGAATTACTCGCCACTTTTTGTGATAATATTCTTAAAAAAAATGTGGAACTGAGAAATTAAGCGATGAAGCCATTGAAGACACACTTGAGAAGGTTTTTAAAAAAAATTATTTCCCCCATACAAGACCAAAAATTTATGATTGAAATTTTTATATTTAATTACAGTTACAAGTAGTTAAGCTGCTTGCTTACATCAGCGATAAATATCTCTTTGCCGAATTTTATAGGTATCTTTATCTGTGAAAAATAGAAAAAATTTCACAGCTATTTATAACTGTTTATTGTAATTTTAGGAAAAAACTTGCTCGGAGGCTGTTATTTGACAAAAGTGCCAATGATGAACATGAAAGGAGTATTCTCACAAAGCTCAAACAGCAGTGTGGTGGTCAGTTTACTTCAAAGATGGAGGGAATGGTAAATTTTAAATTCATATCATTTTTGTGTCTTATATATATATATATATATATATATATATATATATATATATATATGTTTACATTTTTCAGGTAACAGATTTAACATTAGCAAAGGAAAACCAATCCCACTTTGAAGAATATTTAGGAAATAACACAAATGCGAATCCTGGAATTGACTTCACTGTAACTGTATTAACTATCGGTTTCTGGCCAAGTTACAAGTCTTTTGATCTCAATCTCCCGATAGAAATGGTAAAAAGAAAATAAATAACTTTTTATAATTTAAAAAACAAGTACTCAATTTGTGATGTTAAATTAATTTATTACAGGTAAAGCGCGTTGAAGTGTTTAAAGAATTCTACGAGACAAAAACAAAACATAGGAAACTTACATCGGTGTATTCATTGGGTCCATGCAACATCAATGGAATATTTGATCCAAAAACCGTGGAGCTCATCGTCACCACATATCAAGCATCCACTTTACTCCTATTCAATTTCTCAGACCGATTAAGTTATCAACAAATCAAAACACAATTAAACTTATCAGATGATGACGCCATCAGGCTTCTTCATTCTCTTTCATGTGCTAAATACAAGATTCTTATCAAACACCCAAACACAAAAACAATTTCTCCAAATGATTACTTCGAATTCAATTCAAAGTTACAGATAAAATGAGGCGGATCAAGGTATAATAACCTTAAGCTAAATCTTTTATTTTCATTTACTTATCTAAAACGCAAGTCCAATGTGAAATCATGACTTTTTTTTTTTTTATAAATGTTTCAGATCCCTTTACCGCTAATGGATGAAAAGAAAAAGGTAATTGATGATGTTGATAAGGATAGAAGGTATGCAATTGATGCATCAATTGTTTGTATTATGAAAAGTAGAAAAGTTTTGGGGTACCAACAATTGGTTATGGAGTGTGTCGAATAGTTGGGGCGCATGTTTAAGGTAAATTTTAAAAGATAAAACTTACAAATCAAAAACAGAAATTACATAAAAAATATTTATTTTTTCATTTATGCAGCCTGATGTGAAAGCAATAAAAAAGAGGATTGAAGATTTGATAACTCGGGATTATCTTGAGAGAGAGATAAAGACAACCCAAATATGTTCCGGTACCTGGCATGATATATATATATATATATATATATATATATATATATATATATATATATATATATATATATATATATATATATATATATATATATACCTGGCATGATATATATATATATATATATATATATATATATATATATATATATATATATATATATATATATATATATATATATATATATATATATATATATATATATATATATATATATGAAGTGTGTTCTTTGAGTAAATTTGTAAGATGTTTGACCAGTGGTTATATTTCTTTGACCTGCAAATATGAAAATATGGAGATGTGATTTTTTGGTTATGTGGAATTTTGGGTTTGTGTTGATAACCTTATTAGATACATTTGTATTCCCCATGATGACAAGAAGGAAGGCATTCATGTCTTTTTGCACTGATGAGACATCAAATAACGAGTCTATTTCAATGTTTGTTTCGGTCTCAATCTGAGTAGCTAAATGTGGTGTCAACGCTTGACTTTGTTGACTTAAGGGCAATATGGTAAATAGGTGCTGGGTGTATGGTTGCTGCAGTGTGTGGGGCAACACAGAAAGAGCTAACTGTAGTTGGAAAACCATCAACATTTTTTATGGATTTCTTACAGAAGAAGTAAGTAATAAATTCTAATTTCAATAGACTTTTGTCTTTTTATAAAAAAATCGATTTTTAGATTTATTTATTGTTTTCTTGGTGTATATGTAAGTTGACTTGAATATTGACTTTGCAGATATAATATTCCTACATGTAGAATGTGCATGGTGGGTGACAGATTAGACACTGACATTTTATTTGGATAGAATGCTGGCTGCAAAACACTGCTTGTCCTTTCAGGTCACTGTCTTTTTTTCTTTAGGTCTAAATGCAAGAAATAGCATCCTACTTTGATTTATATGGCTACTAGAGCATTATACTTTCAATTCCTTTTCTTATTAAAAATCTTCTCAGAAATAGCATTCTACTTCCAGTTTTTCCTTATTACGACATTGTACTTTGAAAAGTCTACCGGATTATAACAGTGAAAATTGCGTTGTATTTTAATGACATTGGTATAAGTGGGTAGATATTTCAAAGTACAATGTTGCAATAAGAAAATGTTAAAGTTGGATGCTATAAAAACTGATCGGAATTCTTTTGCTTTAGATTAACTACTTCAACCGTAGGCGGTGGTCGGTGCATTGATTCATATCCATACTTATCTTCCTTCATCTGTTCATGAAATAAGTTGTTCGATTCAGGGTGTTGCGTGAAGTAAAAGAACGGCGAAGAAAATGGGCAGAAAAGTTAACACCCCGTCGAACTTCATCCAGTGACACGATATCTAGGTGTTGTTGCAGATGAGACACGTAAACTAGGTATGAAGGTCATATTGCTTCACTTTCTCTTGAGTTTCTTTGTTTGAAGTTAATCGGTAAAACTAACACTTTAGAATTAATCCTTTTGTTTAATGACTTAATTGGAGATTTTGAATGTTGACTGTTTGATTGTTCATCCAGTGGATCCGGTATCATAAGTCATATCGTTTCTACTTTTTCGGGAAAACTGGAGATTCAATGTTGTTGATTTAGATTTTTGCAAATTTCAGAAGCAGGTGGTAACTTACAACCTCCATAATGTACGTATTTTTGTTTTTGTCACTGCTTGATCCTTTCAGCGTTTGGTGAGTTTTGATTTATCTTTCAATTTCATATGTATCAAATAGTCTGAGTTATTTTAATCTAAAGTCGTTAAATATGGATAATAAAGCTTAAGTTAGTTGAAGAATGATGTTTTTCTTCATGGTCTTCAGGCATGATTTGCTCTTCATGTTGTCCCGCAAAATCGTTTTTGGTGTTACAGAAGCAAAAGTTAACAAATATGAGCCGATAAGGATTTGATGCGTAATTAATTTTCTCCCTGACCCGTGCATAGCACGGGGCGCGCACACTAGTTGTTATTTATTTGTCGTTAAGATGGTACTCCTTTTGTCCTTTTTTTATGTAGTTTGTTGATTTTTATGGATATGGTCCAGTAGTTTAATTTTTAACTTTTGGGTCCCTGAAATGTAGTTTTGTCACCCGTTAAGTTCATGTAAAATGACTAATATGACCTCATCTTCTTCATCTCTTTTATCTTTAAAAACCCTAGATCAAGATTATGACATTCAAACCAAATTCAACCAAAACCTTAAAATCATTCATGAACATGAAACAAAATCATAGTAAGATTAATAAACCAAGTATAGATTGTTCATGTTGATAATTATAAAGTTTTAAACACGAGCTAAAAAACTTTTATAGCTTCAACTCATGATATTCTTTAAACCGTGTATTATGTAGAAGTAATTGAGATATGATAATCTAACGAATTTGTGTTCTAGAATGAGATAGTGATATTCTTTAAACCATGTTCATAACATTTTTATTTTAAACATAGAATCTTTATTCCATCATTTCATGTGTTCTTCTGTTTATTTATCCTCATTTGCTTCATAGAGATGAAATGTTATTTTAGTCCAAATTTTCTGATCCTTTTTTATTTGTTTTTAATTTTCTCCCAAATGTTGGTTTCCATTTTGTCCAAGAAGATCGTAATTGTTTCTATTTTTTATTAGGCTAAATGCAAGAAACATAGATGTAATATCATGTATTTATTTTATAACATCCTACTTTCATTTTTTTTCTATTACAACGTTGTATTTTCAATTTTTTATTAAGACATTGCACTTTGAAAAATCTTTCTTGTTATAGCTTCATACTCTAAAAATCTATCCAATAATATCAATTAAAATAGCTTTGTATTTGATGACATTGATATAAATAAATAGATCTTTAAAAGTAAAACGCCTTCATAACTATGATAAACAAATATCTGAAAATACATTTCTATTTCTTGTATCTAACTTTTTTTAAGAAAATAATAAGGTCAAAACATCATTAATTGTTTGATAAAGATGGTTTTTATGGTTGCCTTAATAAGTTAGATATTTTTGTGTAGGGTCTCTTTCTAGGGTTGTAAATAAATGCACATATCTAAGTTTAAACAAGAACCACAATCCTTGTGTGTAATCAACCATAAAATTCCAAACTATTATTAATTTCGTAAAGTCTATTTGCATCTGCATTTATTCTTGATATTTTCGTTTCATTGAGGTAACATACACCAATAATTCTACACCAAGTCACCAATTACCACAAGTATCGACTTCTCTTTTATCCAAAAATGGGAGTTCATTTTATAAAAGTCACGCAATAAAGTTAAACGTTATCTATAGAATTTTAAGAGCATTTGTATTGTTTTAACGTGAAAACCGGTTGTCGTTTTGTATTTATGTTGATCGTTACGTCTTTTTTTCTTGCTTTAACAACAATCAACAATAGTTATTGCTTCATTTGCGAATTTTTAACATGCTTGTGAATTGCTATTGTTACACATGATTGATCATATATTTCATATAGTTCCTTAAATTATATCTTTATGGGATTTGATAACATTTTTGGATATTTATTTAGTAATTACTTGTGAAAAGGTATATGTCATGTTAAACGTTAAGACTTATTATTATTGTTCTAATTCAATAAGTATAGGATGAAAGTATTTGAAATTGAACTTGAATCGTGTCATTAAAGTAAAAAATTTATGGTCAACTGGTTATCGTGTACGTGTTTTTAATGAATCATACATTTATATTATGAGTAAATACTAGCTAAATATTATTTATTAATGAAGCTTATAAGTTATAAAAAGACAATTTGTAGTAATGTTCAACTAAATAATATTAAGTTCTATATAATAATAATATATGCTAAGTAATGTGGAAATTTTGAATCCAATAAAATCAAATCAGCCTACTCGTACAGAAACTAATAATGTGAATTTTTATAAGGATATTTAATAAATAATTTCAACTTTAAAACACACATACTTTGTTCATCTTCGTGTATTCTTTGGTTTAGATTTTTTTTTTAATCTGTGCAATGGTTCTGATATACTGCATCGACTTTTTATTACATTATTGTTACTTTCCAAGTTTATCTGAAATACTACATATAGAAAATAAATCAACATGAATTAAAAGAAGGGAAATAACAATACAACATTCAATAAGTATATAATGTGAAAAGAATCAGATAAATAATTCAAAAAAAGTAAAATTACATATACATTTACATTTTTATGGGCTTTAACGATGTTTTGAGTTTTCATAAACACATTTGTCTTTCCTGTTCTGTTTTTTTTCTTGCATATTCCCTTCAAACTTAGCTTTATGGTACATTTAAAATTTTGATTGTAGTAAAAATATGAAAAATATATTTAAGGGAATATATGCATTGATATAAATCATGAATAAACATGCATAATTCTCTATTAACATCGGTACAATGTATAAAAATAAACTAAACTATATATTTATCTTACACAATTTCCATAGTCCGAGCTATACAATACTGAATGTTGGACTCAGAAAATAATAACAGTGGTAAGATACTCGAAAACTAGGTAGCAAATTGATGTGAAAATGATATATATAGCACACAAATATGACTAGAAGCCATATTCCCCCTTGTAAAGTGTAAGGGGCTCTTTTGCTTTACCTGATGGACTTAATGAGGATATGACTTAATATATATATATATATATATATATATATATATATATATATATATATATATATATATATACTAGGTGCGTACACGCGCAATGCGGCGGACGGCGGGTAGTTTCCTTTCGGCTATGTAGCGAACGTTTTATGCGGGAGTAGGGTTAATTACATTTTAAAGTAAGAAGTCTCGATTTTAAAGTAACAAGTCTAATAATGTCCATGACTAATTATTCATAACCTTACAAATCAATCAATTTGCCACATTCCTATAAAAGCAGACATAAAAAATGCCAACGAAAATCCTTTTCTTAGATAAAAATTATTTTAATTAATTATAAAGGAATACGTCTTAGCATGATAAAACCATAGTACAATCATGACGTTTTATTTATTTAAAAAGGCACAATAGATCATGTACTTGAATATATGTTCTGTTTTATATCTAAAACAACGGAAACTTTGATCTTGCCGTTAGTATTTTAAGAAGAAATGACATATTATTCCCAAAAGTTCTAGTTTTATAATTGATTTTGTATGGACCAATTGACTAATTCCCTGGTAACCTAAGATCATTTGTAATATGTATGTGTCACAACCTTCTCTGAAGTAACTTGAGGATTTATTATTATCTAAAATATAAGGTACGAAATAGAGAACATGAAACTTAAGGATTCATAAGTCGCTACCATGAAGTTTAGTGGAAACTTTGAATATTAGTCGGTACAGTTGCATGAGCTTAATTTTTGAACGGCGAAAAAAACACATATAGTGAATGGAGAGCTGGTACAAACAAAGTACACAGAGAAAGAAGCACTGAGCTAAGTATCTAACTTTGAACATCCATACACAACGCCAAATAGGACTAAACCCTTGATACCAAAGTAACAAAAAAACAGTAATAGCATTACAGTTATGAAGACAACTTTCAAAAAGGCAACGAACTATGGATAAGCTCCAAACCTTTAAACAAACACCAGAGTTAAGTTGGCGAGAATGACTGAGATACAAATTTCCTCTGTTTTTCACCAGGATTAAGTATGTAGCTTGATTTCCGACCCCCCAATATCCTAGGATTTGGAAGACCCTTTGGATTATGACTTTACAAACTTGACAAATCTCTGATCAATATATTACTTTCAAACCTATAATATTAAATTTTATAACTCCATTCACAAAATTAACACTATCAGAAAACTTATTTCTTTAGATTTGCCATGATGTTTGTTTTCCCACTTCTCAATAGCGCAACAAAGTCAAATAGCATGACACTGATTACTAATATAATATTTAAGAATTAAATCAAAACATAAAATTTCAAAGATTTGCCGAATATGTTGACAAATCAGTTTTCATAGTTTATAAATAGAGAAAATAAGAAGAATATAGCTTTGCTAAAGGTCTATACAATTAACTTAGATCTAAAACATCCCCTCAATATCTATTAAGAAAAAAACATAGATCTAAATTTTAGAAACCTTTATGACATCTCAATTGAATATGTTCTTCAGTATCATCGTCTTTTTCACAATACAAATATTTTCCAGATCTGCACATAAATATAACAAATTCGTCAACAAAGCCCATGTATATTTGTGTCTGCTATCAAAAAACCACATCTAGGTTTTAGGCGAAAATGAGAGAGAGAGAGAGAGAGAGAGAGAGAGAGAGAGAGAGAGAGAGACGTAACAGAGAAAGAATGATCAGGAAAGACAGGGTGTATGCAATTATTTAAGATGTGCTAGTTACAAGAAAAGACAGATCTTGTTTGATTAATCCGCATCAAACAATATTCAAAGACCCTTTCTGTAACACCCGGTTTTTAATAAAATATCTTTATTTAAATAAATATCAATTTATTCAATAATTAACATTTTGAAGATATTTAGAAATCATTTTAAACATCAATTCACCGCATGAATCCCCAATTAAGCAGCATCAGTGTGTACTCGTCATGCCTGGCCGTCATTTCCACATATACAACCTGAAATGGTAATTTAAAAGGGAAAGGATAAGCACACGGCTTAGTGAGTTCCAACAACTACACTGCATATCAGCTACACATACTTTACCCCTAACAGGAAAAATACAACCACACGTCACATAATCTGCTCTACCCAGTATATTGGATTATAACCTCCTATACGTATCTGCTCAGTAAATCTAATTCCCCTGCTCAGCACCTAGAGCCGCACATACCCTGTACGTCTAGTCATGCGTATCTGCTCAGTGTATTTTGCACGTATCTCTATATTACTTGGTACGTCGAGCCCACACACACCATAACCCAACCCATACAATTATAACAGAAAAATATATATCAATAATATACACACAACTTGGTACTATTTACCAACACCTTATAAACATCTTATAAGCACACAAAATACAGTAAAAGACATATAACGTCCACACAATGTAGTGAGAAACTCACCTGATTATAGTCGACTACAGCGTTTATCTCTGCTTCGTATTCCCTCTTTAACTGTTAACACCGTAAGACATTTATCACTCTTTACTCCTTAACTATATCATAGTTGCTTCACTAGACTCTTCCATAATTCCAACATCATACCTCGTGATTTATCAAGTAAAGGATAGCCAGGTAGAAGATTAGTTGGGGTGGCAGGATCCTTTCAACATTTTAGCCTTTCGGAAAATCCAACAACCAGATCCCAAGTAATCGGCCTAGACACCATCCTCGTAAGTAAATCACTCGGTATTATTTTTGGAATTACGAATAGTAGAACCTCTACATATTATAGTTCAACACTTATAAACTACTAGAGAAATATGATAGTGATTACTCACTTAAGATTGGCGTTTTCGCAAAGCCTTGGCACGTTTCCCGTTCCGCTCTTCCAACACTTCCCGAGCACCTCGTTACCAGCTACCGCTCGCTCCTAACTCCTCCCGACCTATTTTCCTCACCAGAACACTCCTCTATATCGTATATGTGTTTGGTGTGTGTTGTGAGTTAAAATGAGGCTTGAAACACCTATTTATAGGCCTCTGGACCCTCTTCGCGTCGCGACGGACCCCCGGTCGCGTCGTGACCATTACGTAAGCACTTACCTCATCGCGCACCTCTCTAGAAGCCTTTTTCGGGCCTCGCGTCGCGAGCACTATTCACGTCGCGTCGCGAGCACTATTCACGCCGCCGGAGTTACTATTCATTTTTTTTATTTTTTTATTTTTATTTTTTTTTAAAAACGGTCGTTACAAGTTCTCCCCCCTTTATAAGATTCCGTCCCCGGAATCTCCAACGTTGACATACACTTATTCTTCCACTCAATCATTCTCTATTTCAACACAATACGGTTGTATTAGTAAATCCAAAGGGTATTACCACAATACTGGCACATTAACCACCTCTAATCAACTAGGCCAACCTATTGAGACTACAAATTACTCGTTATGTAATCTCATACACTCACAATACAGACATCATGGATGCAAGGTACTTGTTATGCATCGTATAATCACATGCTCACCACATCATATCACAACCCCTGCTCCTAACAACCTCAACAGCTCAGATATTCACCAAACACCCAACTGTATGTGTGTTAGCACTGCCAGCCAATAAAGCCATCACAACACTTGTATGTGGTCCCACCATAATTACTGCTCATAAGATCCACAACACATATGTGGTCTTACCAAATGTGGCCCCACTAAATAAGTGGTCACAACCACAAGTACTATTAACCCCCAGAATAAATGGTCACAACTACAAGTTACCAGTGGCCCCACGGAATAAGTGGTCTCAACCACAAGTACAAGTAGCCCTATAGCATAAGTGGTCCCAACCACAATACTAGTAGCCCCACCTAATAAATGGTCCCAACTACAAGTATAAGTGGCCCCACAGAATAAATAGCTTTTCGCTCTAAAGGCTTAACAGCTAACACACATACGACTGCACAGCTCTGCAACCAACCACATGACACCAATAATCCTCATATCAGCTCAGCCTCCACATACAACTACAAAATCTATACCCACAATATGATACCATATCCATGGTTATCACCACTTAACACTCACGTATTCGTCCGCACAGCTAGTATCAACTAGATATTCAACCAGCTACCGACACAGTTTATCCACGGTTACTTGCTTACGGGTTACCTACTTAAGAGGTATTCACTTAGTCATTTACCCAACACACATATGCTAACAAGATAGTTATCTTGGACAGTTAGCAATATTTTCTCAACTCATTATTTTCATATACTAACAGATTTTAAGTACATGATACACTGATAGGCCACATCTAGCCTATTATGATACATTCGTTCATAGTATTCACTTCCTATATGAATACCCTTACGCCACACCACTATGTCATCTGCACTCTCACGAGTTGTTATTATATGTCCATCCCGTATACATGTACATCTCTTGTACGAGAATGGATAAAACTCTAATTCTGCAAACATACGACACCACGTATAAAACCTTATGTTTCTAGCATGTACACGTATATCTGTACGTATACTTTTCACATCTATATACTGCTTTAGTTCACGTATGTCTTCTTCCAAATTATGCCATCCAGTTACTGGATCCCAATTTCTACTGATACGCTCACATACATCCTCAGCCTTCATCATTATCGTACTAAAGTCATCTGACACACTTCGTATATAAAACTTGTTAACCAGCAACTGTAGATGACCTGGAAGCCTCACATATATCTCCATATCTGGAAATGAAATTTGCGACTTATGCTCTTCTCTAAATAACATTACGTCTATTTATAGTCAATCAAAATCGACTATTCTAGCAATCAACATCTTCTTTTTATCATCCACTATATGTGCTTTTCTTAATAACGAAGAGACTTAACGTGTCACTTTTGCACAACTCATCTACTATAGTCACATCAACTGTTCATTACTTAATTATTAAGAAATGAAACGTCACTAGATTCTCAATCTCCAGCGTCCTAATTGATCCCAATAAACTCTATGATTGCCAACCAATAGAATGGACAAATACAGTTTATCAGCATATACACCAATTAGTTATACCCTCAGTGTATTGGATTCCTTACGACCAACTCCCGATTCGAACGCGGATCCTGTGCTTTCAATAGTAGGAGCTCTACTACTATCTTCCACACCTACCCTCGTTCGTTTAAGAACTTGTCCATAAGTCCTCAATTCACTTCTCACGATAATTTTACCACGTATACCCCAGGTTGTTTTACGAACATAGTCGTAGAAAATTTTTCACATAAAAGGATTTACCTTATGGGTATCACTTATCAAGGAACATGCAACTTGGCCAACTCAAAAATTCTAGGACTATTTAGTTCCTACTGCCTACACTTTAATGGCATTTAAGCACACATATATTACAGAAATAGCAACAAAGACTAAGTACTTAACCTTTTCCCCACTGACGTCGGCTGACGGTACACACTGCGTCTTTGCAACAACATTCATTTAACCCCTTACTCGAAAAACAACTTATAATTTCTTGTAAAAATATTTCCAAAGAAAACTTTTAAGTCTCAAGCTTGAGATCAAAACCCATCAAATGAGTCTGATTCACTCAAGCCTTGGCTCTGATACCAACTTGTAACACCCGGTTTTTAATAAAACATCTTTATTTAAATAAATATCAATTTATTCAATAATTAACATTTTGAAGATATTTAGAAATCATTTTAAACATCAATTCACCGCATGAATCCCCAATTAAGCAGCATCAGTGTATACTCGTCATGCCTGGCCGTCATTTCCACCTATACAACCTGAAATGGTAATTTAAAAGGGAAAGGATAAGCACACGGCTTAGTGAGTTCCAACAACTACACTGCATATCAGCTACACATACTTTACCCCTAACAGGAAAATACAACCACACGTCACATAATCTGCTCTACCCAGTATATTGGATTATAACCTCCTATACGTATCTGCTCAGTAAATCTAATTCCCCTGCTCAGCACCTAGAGCCGCACATACCCTGTACGTCTAGTCATGCGTATCTGCTCAGTGTATTTTGCACGTATCTCTATATTACTTGGTACGTGGAGCCCACACACACCATAACCCAACCCATACAATTATAACAGAAAGATATATATCAATAATATACACACAACTTGGTACTATTTACCAACACCTTATAAACATCTTATAAGCACACAAAATACAGTAAAGGACATATAACGTCCACACAATGTAGTGAGAAACTCACCTGATTATAGTCGACTACAGCGTTTATCTCTGCTTCGTATTCCCTCTTTAACTGTTAACACCGTAAGACATTTATCACTCTTTACTCCTTAACTATATCATAGTTGCTTCACTAGACCCTTCCATAATTCCAACATCATACCTCGTGATTTATCAAGTAAAGGATAGCCAGGTAGAAGATTAGTTGGGGTGGCAGGATCCTTTCAGCATTTTAGCCTTTCGGAAAATCCAACAACCAGATCCCAAGTAATCGGCCTAGACACCATCCTCGTAAGTAAATCACTCGGTATTATTTTTGGAATTACGAATAGTAGAACCTCTACATATTATAGTTCAACACTTATAAACTACTAGAGAAATACGATAGTGATTACTCACTTAAGATTGGCGTTTTCGCAAAGCCTTGGCACGTTTCCCGTTCCGCTCTTCCAACACTTCCCGAGCACCTCGTTACCAGCTACCGCTCGCTCCTAACTCCTCCCGACCTATTTTCCTCACCAGAACACTCCTCTATATCGTATATGTGTTTGGTGTGTGTTGTGAGTTAAAATGAGGCTTGGAACACCTATTTATAGGCCTCTGGACCCTCTTCGCGTCGCGACGGACCCCCGGTCGCGTCGTGACCATTACGTAAGCACTTACCTCATCGCGCACCTCTCTAGAAGCCTTTTTCGGGCCTCGCGTCACGAGCACTATTCACGTCGCGTCGAGAGCACTATTCACGCCGCCGGAGTTACTATTCATTTTTTATTATTATTTTTTTTTTTGAAAAACGGTCGTTACACTTTCTCACGATAAATTAACAGCAATTTTTTCCAAGCTTGGAATGCAAATGCATATTCAAACAAAATCTAAAGATAATAGAAAGTTTACATATATTCTATTTAAATCTAAAAATGAGTTCAAGCAAGTGTCATGAAGGTTCATTCATCTCTTTTTTTGTAGTTTTACACTCAACAAACCAGAACATGATGCTTGGAAGAGTTAACTTAGCCCTAGTGAATGTTCACAATAAATAATCATATGATTAAATCTAATTAGACGTACGATGAAGATGGCCAACATAAAAGGAGACCGATTCACAGTATAAAATGAACGATTACGTCTGTAGGTGTAGAGAGACTATAAGATCAAAAGCATCCAAGCTTCTGAAACAAATATGGAAAAGCCTTAAACTGGAAAAAAAAAGTACATCCGAAATACCCAAAATCGAACAAATGTCATCAGAAATACTATATCAAGCAAGAGAGAGATACCATGAATGGTGGTGGTGGAGTGTCTTTCTGGCGATGGTCCTGGAAAGTGGAAACGACTAACTACGATTTATGGAGAGTTTAGTGAGAGTCTGACACAGTTGTGAACGGTGAGAGTATTTTAGAAAGAAGGGGGCAGATGGTTTAAAGAGTATGAGACAGTCACCAAGCATAAACCCATAAAAATCACATAAGTTGAAGGCTTACATGTCGGCTCTGCAAAAAGGCATCAAATTCAACGATTTCGTCGGAGAAGGTGAGTGCCAAAGTTTCATCAAAATCAGATACACACTGCAAGGTACCACTGACGATCCAAAAGATCTGGGTTTATCTATAACCTGCAAAAAATTAAAAAATAACAGTCGAAAGCCAAAATAAGAGTTGATCAACTTCAAAATAACCTAACTGAATTCAGATTTGCTTAATCTAGGATTTTTTTAGAGAATATTAAAACCGATGTGTGTGTGGGTAGTGGTGGTGTATTAGAAGAAGCTGGTTACAGCGAGTAGCAGCAATAGAGGTGGGTTTACCAGAATGAGTGGAATATCTGGGGTATTTAGGTTGCGTTTAGTTGTGGAAAATTGTTTTTCGTTTTTTATTTTTCATTTTCAGTAAAACGAAATGAGTTTTCATTTTCAGTTTTCTATTGAAAATTTAGAAAACGCGTTTATATAAAACCGATTCCGTTTCCATTTTCTATTTTAAAAAAATAGAAAACGTGTTTAAATATCTATTTTGTATCAATTTTCATTTTCCAAATTTTGTTATTTCAAATAGAACACATACTTCTTATCAACCCACCCCACCCACCGATACCCACCTCACCGCTTTACATCTTTATCTTGCTGGGTTTATAAGTTTGGGCCAATTTAAGTTCAATCCGATTTAAGTTTTACAAGTTTACATTTGGGAGGTGTAGGGTGGATAGGATGGGAGTGGGGTGGGCTGAGGTAGCTAGGGGTGGGGTGAAGTAGGGTGGGTGGGTGGAGTGGTGGGGGTAGGATGGGTGGGGGTGGGGTGGATGGGAGTGGGTGGGTGGTGTGTTGGTGGGGGTGGGGTAGGGTAAGTGGGGTGGGTAGGAGTAGAGTAGGTGGGGTGGGGTAGGAGTAGGGTAGGGTGGGTGGGGTGTATGGTGTGGGGTGGGTGGGGGTGGGTGGGGTAGGTGGTGGGGTGGGTGGGTGGGATGGGTCACTACAAGAAAACAGCGATTTAGCAACGGACGAATTCCATTGCTAAACCTTGAAATTCCGTTGCTAAATGAGTTTTGCAACGGAAATTGTTACGGAACTGTTCCGTTACAATAAATCTCGTAGCGAATGAGTTTGCTACGAACTTTTATTTCCGTAGCAACTTTGCTACGGACTGATTCCGTAGCGCATGTATTCCGTAGCGAATTCCGTAGGTGGACTCCGTAGCGATTTCCGTAGCCGTTTGTCCATAGCGAATTCCATGGTTCTTTTTCCGTTGCTACTTCTGTAGCGGGTTTCGTTGCAAATTCCGTGGTCAAGCTTCCGTAGTAAAATCCGTAACAATAATTATGTAGCAAATTCCGTGGTTAAGGTTCCGTAGTAAAATCCGTAACAATAATTCTGTAGCAAAATCCGTGGTCAAGCTTCCGTTATAAAATCTGTAGCTATGCTTCCGTTAAAAATTCATAGCAATGATTCTGTAGAAATTTCCGTGGTCAAGCTTCCGTAGTAAAATCTGTAGGAATTTTCGTGGTCACGCTTCTGTAGTAAAATCCATAGCAATTTTTGTGGTCAGGCTTCCGTAGTGAACTTTGTAGCAAATTCCGTGGTCATGCTTCCATAGTAAAATATGTAGCAAATTCCGTGGACAAGCTTCCATAGTAAACTTTATAGCAAATTCCGTAATTATTCTTCTGTAGTAAGATCCGTTGTCAAGCTTCCATAGTAAGATCCGTAGATGTAATTCCGTACCAAATTTTGTTACAAAGAAATTCACGAAACAATTTACAAAAATAAATATAATTTCCAATTATTTGGTACCAATATCTAAAAACACAAATACGTAAAACAAAACAAATTTGCATATTATTAAATAAATCAAATAATTCTTATTACATGAAAAGTAAAGAAATCTAAATCAAAATAAATACTTGCAAAAAACAAAGCAATACTATTCGATCTACTTCGTGCTCTTGTCTTTTAAACTGTCAAAAAATATTTTGAGTTTTTTTTAGGTCTTCAATTTTGGATGTACTTTGTTCATTTTGTGTCTTTAGTAGCTCCTTCAACTCTTCATTTTGTTCTTTTTGGGTTGTCACAAGTTCCTTCATTTGAGCCAACTCAGCTTTCTTCTCGGATAGCTCTTTCATGACATTTGTCTCTGGAGTGTAATATGTATCGTTAGAAAATGATGGCGTTATCATCTACATCATCTCCTATTGCATGTAATTCTTTGTGTTTTTCCAAATATGCAGCCTAGAAAGTTATTATACTCTAGACTTAGATGAACTCATTGGAAACAAAATTACAAAATCATAAACCTTTTAAAACAAGGGAACGTAATTCAAAGAAAAACTCACTATGAGCTGGTTCGCATCCTAAACTTCTCTTCTGCAATTTGCATAACATAAAAATTATGACCATATATATATACAGAATATTATTAATAATTAGAAGCATAACTTACCAATTTAGAGGCAATCTTCAAATGAGAAGCAGATCCGGACGTATGGGTAGGACAGGCTGAAGCATCGGGCACACCATTACGCCTATTGACCTTATTCTGATTGGATATCTTCTTGAAATCATCCTTTGTTGTTGCCTATTGGCTTCACAAAGATCCTGTTTGTACAACCATTCTTTGTGTAGAAAGAAAGTCCATCTTTTTTCCAATTATTATTATGCTACTTCCTTTCTATCATATCCCAAAATAAAAGTCGTCATGATTAACTTGAATTGACTAAACCATCTCTGAATTTTGGTGAAACAAACAAATTAGGGACAAAAAGCTATTAGAATTAGTAACTTGTAATGATCATTTGGGAAAATAGTTATTTAAACTTGAATTATATTTGGAAATAAAATGTTGCAGATCTCTTAGGGCATGGTGTACCTCATGACCCAATTAGGTTGTCCGTCTGGTTTTATCAACATTTTGGATAGAGACCAACCTAATATAGTTTTATGAGGGCAAAAACGTCAAGTTACTTTCTATTTGGTCAGAAAATGGATCGATACGCAAAAAAACGTCTAGAAAACCAGATAGATCCTTACAAGGAGCGAGTTTCACATAATACATCCAATATATATATGGCATTGAATAATAGATCAAAAAATTTTGTTTAGCTTAAAAGGATTTCAAAACAGAAGATGATGTGGCCATTCAGCAAGACACGCATAACAAAAGTAATGAATTAATTTCTAACCATGATACTTAATGAAAGCTACAAATAATTTGCATAAAATAAGAACCAATGGTTGTTTATATGATCTAAAGAGAATAAAAATATGAAAATTTAGCTAAAAACTTCTCCTGTATTGCAGCTTACTCTAAAGAGATTCATAGGATTTTACCAAGTCCGATCTGAACACCCTTTTTGGTTCTCTTATTTCCAATTAAGTCCTTCTTACCACTTTGGTACCTGATACAAGGAAAGTATCGCATGTTAGAACAAATGAACGACAATATATACTACATACATAGTAAGAATAGCTTCCATATCTTTCTTACATTCTATATGTTAAATGTAAGAATCAAACACATATCTTCATGTACCTAGGTGAGATGCAAGGCTACAATAGCTTCCATCAGCATCAAACTGTTCATAGCTAGATTCTTAGCCACTGAAGGCGGGATAACGAAACCACAACTGCAATAAACATGTTTCCTTTGTGTCATCGCCGCTCAAAGCATTTCAAGGAGGAGTTGCGTCAATATCTAGCCTGGAAGATGACAACAGATAACACCTAAATCTTGAAAACAGTATTTTAAGAAGAATATGATCATACCAAAAATTCAAGTAAAAACCTAAATCAGAAAGTGGCGAATTCAAAGATATGAAAAAAAAAAACTAAATCGAAAAGATATAGAGTCAGTGGTATGTCTGTGTAAGCACGAGGAGAACAGAAAAAAAATGAAAAGAGATATATGTGCGAGGGGTGAGCAGTGGTTGTTGGCGGTGATCGTCCTTCTTGATTTTCCGGTAGAAAGATATAAACAGAGCATAGAGATCAGGGGTTTAAGCGACATTGTCAAATACGATATCAGTAGTGGCGGCTTTAGGGTTTGGAGAGAGAGAGAGAGAGGAGTGATCAAATGCCATCTCCAATTGATTTGCTTCGATACGTTTAACATAATTTATTCCAGATATTGTGGGGATTTCTTCAAATCAATAACCATAAATCACGGGATGACAGTGGGCGGGAAAACAAATGGTAGGGTGAACAGAAACAGGACACATGTCAAGTTGTACGATCATAGATTTAAAAATACAAAAAAGAGAAAAATTTATTACCACCGCCTATTCAAAAGAAAATACAAAATCAAATAAGAAACTAATAAACTATATAATCTTGAGTCCAAAAGTACAAAATCAGGTAAGGAATTATACATAATATCAAGAATCAAGATCAATGTTTAGCATACCAAGATTAAAACAACCAGATTGATAGAGAGGTGTTCCCAATACAAAGATTAAGAGGGTACATTGGTAAATCCGATTTAAACACAAGCACCAAAGAGAGAACTCAGGCTGGTGTAGGAGCAGGACCAAGTAGGCAAAGACACCTCTTCACCGTAAGAAGCTTCAAACCCATGACCCCCCTCTTTATCTGCATAAAAAATCATTGAACATCACAAGAGGACCATCGTGTGCTTTCTTTAAAGAATATTTTTTATAGATCAAAAAGAAAAGATAAATGAAGTAAAAACAAAATAAACGTTTTTGGAGCCGTTTTTGGAGCCAATGCGATGACGACCCTTTAAAGCAGTTAGCCGATGATCGAGATTTATGTGTGCGACAGAGAAGGGGAAAGAGATAAAGCATGTAAACAAAGATGTGTCTGGTTACCGATGTAACCATATCGATCTAAAATATGATCAGACACCCATGTATTTTCGATTAGAAAAAGAGCAAAAACTAAAATTGAATCAAAAACTTACCTGGGCTGGCGAATGTTCTTGGCAAAATCGAATTTGGGGGAGGCGAATGTAAGCTGAAGGTGTCCAGAAAGATAAAAAATATTGAATATGTGGGTGATTTCTTGCGATCTACCCTTGATTATGTTTTATCGTGGTTATGAAAAATGAAAAATGGTAGATTGTGATTATGGTTTGATCAGTAGAGAGAAATATTGAAACTTTAAGCGTGAATCACTGAGTTGAGAGGTTGAATGGTTGAACACATGTAATTGGATGATTTGATTTTCAATATGGATGGCGAAATTATGGGAAACAAAGTGATGATCTCGGTCCTTCACGCATTCAAAACCTCACTTAATTTCAGCATTGATATTTGGAAAAATGTAATCGAAAATTTAAACCAAAAATTAAACTGACGATAGATATTTTTAGGCGGGAAAATTTTACAGAAGTTCATTTTTTTTTGTAAAGAGAACGGTACCTCTGACAAATTTACAGAAGTTCATGGTGTGGTGACACATGGCAGAAGAAGGGTTTAAAAAGATGTCATATGGCACTTAATGGTTTCTTTTATTATAATAGATAGATATAGAATAAGAAGAGAAGATATATCGGGAATCACTATTATTAATTGGGGATTTCATTTTACAATACTTTATTCTAAAGTACTGTACCGCCTTCAGTCTAACTCTCTCGTCTCTTCAATTACTAAACTGTAATCAAGAATCAATGCTTCAAGCTGATTATTGTTGTAAAAGGTGGAAGATTGGAAACCAAAAATTGATTGATTCCTGAAATATTGAACCAGTGATCATCCCATATATCTTTCATTTTTCAGACTAGTTCTTCTTTGGTTAGCCCGTTTTTCTTAATTGATTATGCTAATCTATTATATCTAACCCGTTTTCTGAATTGACCATTACGATTGGAGTATTTCTATTGGATGCTAAGAAATATACTGAGTCTTTTTAAGATTCTCATATCTTCCGATGAAGTTTGAACTATAATTGCTGGTGCAAATGGAGTCAATGAACCCTATATTGATACTAGATCAATAACAACTTTTTTGTAATAGTTTTTATATTTCTTTTTATAATAGCATCCTACTTATATGTTTATAACATTTTGACCAACACCATTGTTTTTATAACAGCTTTTATAATAAACATCCTACTTAAAAGTTTGTAAGTTGTAACAACATCCTACTTACATGTTTAAATAGCATCGTACTTTCAGTTTTGAAACAATTCTTAATAGAACATAACAACTTGATTTAATAAATAGATTCAAAGATGATATAAGTTTCAAAATCTGCATGGTTAACCAAGATCCACATTATAGTTAATGGACAACACGAATAATTTATCATTTGTAAGAATTTAATTTTTAAATATTTCGCAAACTCTTGGTTTAGCTCGTAATCTATATGACTATATACTTTATCAACGCCTAAGCCTATCACTTATCTTTAAACCTCGACCCTGCTTGCTAGTTCAGGACATACATACCACATAAGTGTAAACCTAAGTGTAATAATTTAATGAGTTTAATGTATTGAAATTGTAGGGGAAGATAACTTATAAAGCAAATATTCTCTCTAGCAGTGACTTTGCGCCGCTATCTAAACGGTGACAAGTCCCAATAAAGTTTATAAACCGATAAACAAGACTTATTTTATTCATACCGCAAAAAGTAAAATACATTAACACAAGTACTATATGTACCTCTTATTATTGTATATGTTGGGATACATATAACACCAACCATAAACAATAATATACTCCTTTTTAAGTCTCTCACTCATACTGTTGTTAGGTTAGGTTAATCTCCTGTGTATCTTGTTCAAACAAACGAGACCTACATATACTTTTCATTCTTTATGAAAGAAACAATGTTCAAACAAACGAGACCTACATATACCCATACTTAGGGTTTAGGGCTAATTAGGGCTAATAGATGGGTTAGGTCTAATTAGGGCTTATGTACCCATAATTATTTTAGGGTTTAGGGTTAGGACTAATTAGGGCTTATGTACACATACTTATTTTAGTTTTTCTATAATGATTCATTATTGTTTAATTAAATTGTTAATAACACAATTAAGTAATAAAAACGTACAATACGATCAATGTGTGTGTTCTACACCTCCCTTCTCTAGCACTTTCCCGCCCAACCAAGTCGCCACTCTTCTCGTAATCTCGCCTAATCCACCGTGCTCTACTGCCCCATCGCCTTACCGTACAGTACATTATTAATAAAATTGTATTTTTTCTTACGGTTTAGTAAAAATGTATTGTTTCGAAAGTTTAACTCTTTATTTATTTTTTCTAATTATTTTGTTGAATTAAATTTAATGTTAAATTCCCTCCTAATTAAACCAAATGAATTTAAATTCCCACCTTATAAAACGATGTCATCGTTTGTTAAAATTTATGACATACGTACATGTATGTCATCTTTAGCTTGTCATAAATTGAAATTTTTGTAGCAAAATCAAGCGGGAAGGATTACCCCCAAAAATTTTCTAAATTTTTTCAATTTTCCAAACTAGGCAATGTGACGTGTATTTTAATCTGTGAATTTATGAATCAATTTTCCAAACACAAAAACGCATCCAGACTCTATCTCTACTCCACAGTCCATCGTCTCAAGTATCATTCTTCGTCGCCGTAAAGCCCCGCCGTACTTCTTCTCCGTCGACTGATGTCGATCTCTCATCCCGTCTTCTAGATGTGTACCACCATCTCCCATGAAAAAAAACCTCACACTCTTGCTACAAGCTCCGTCGTCTCAATGTCACCCAAGAAGGCATCCCTCTTCCCGCCATCGTCGTTGTTGGAAGGGATTCGTGTGAATGAGATGGCAGACGTAGGGTTTGGATCCTGAGAGGGAGGTTTATGCTTGGTTTCGTCATCCTTGTCGGACCGTGTAATTTGGGTTATAGTTTTGCATTTATTAGTCACATCTGGTAACTGAATTTTTTTTACATCCTGATAAGAAAGAAGCTCATTTTGGGAAAATTGGGCTTTACTAATAATTGTGTTTATTACAAGATCTAATGGGGTAATCGTAGGGGAGTCAAAGTTATGTAGTTTTTTTTATCACATCTTTATTTTTTTGAACACCAAGTGCTCGACCAAATGCCTATATGAAAAAAGGGAGTCAAAGTTATATAGTTTTTTTTTTACTACAAGTATTGTATTTCTTATTGCGCATCTGTTTTATGCATTTGATGGTTACTCGTAATAGAAGATGGTTGTTGGGTACTCACCTAAGTTTTCATTCCCGATCGATTCAAATTTTCATTCCTGCTATGCCAAATTTACATTCTCACCGTCTCAAAACATTTTTCTCTCTAAAACACAACCCTTCTCTTAAACCAAACATCAGAAGTCGCTGCTCTTCTCGTAATCTCGCCTAATCCAACTGTGTTATGTCATTTTTGTGGATTTTATTAATATTTTTTATCAGACGTGAGTTTGTTGAAATCATCAGAATTATAAAAGTTATGAAACCAATTCGCTATTCTTGATTTAATTGTTTAATTGGAATGACATTGAAGTTTAACATTGGCAAAAACTGAAACGAAGTTGGATAAAGTTTGGATATTCGATTTACTTACACATTTCACTATTTTTTGCCTTGGGTTGGATTTGTTGCAGGTTGCAATAATATACAAGTTTCGAGATCAATCAAGTTCTTCATTTCTTCTCAATATTTAGTATGATAGTTTAATCGTTTTAGTACTAGCATAACATTTAGTTTTTTTTTTTAACTTTTTAGGAGACATTTGTGTTTTAAAAATTGTTGTTAGACAAATTTGGATTGAAGTAATGATTGTGTGTTTTCATTAATTATCTTAATTGCCTTGTTATTAATTTATGTTTCATTTAAATTTAAAAAAAAAAGTATCTAATTTTTAAGAAAATTCAACAAGTTCAAGCCGTTTGTTTCAAAAAGTTCAACACGTTCGGTTCGGGCGGTTTTGCGGTTTAATTCGAATAACGCTCATCCTTAGGGGCAATATGGTCAATCCAAAGCGTTTTGTTACTTAAGGGTAAAATAGTCTATCTCTTTCTTTTATTTAAATTACAATGATTATATAATATGAAAAATGATTATAAATTATAAAATATATTTAAAATAAAGGTTTGGGTATATACGATATTTTGTAAGTTAAAAAATGGTAAATACGAAATTTAGATTTTAGGCCGGACAAATACGATATTTTACTGTTTAATGAAGGTATATACGAAATTCACCCAAAAATAAATTCTATAGCTATACTAGTTTCGTAACAAAATTTCGTTGTTAAATTTCTATAAAAACAAGTTCCATAGCTAAATATCTATGGAAATAAAGGACGTAACAAAATACGTAACAAAGGTACCAACGTATATTGATTCCATTGCAAAACAACTACGGACCACAATTCCGTAGAACATTTCCGTAGCTACTCATCCACGAAAATTCTTTTCATAGCAAATCAGCTATGGAAATTAATCTCGTAGCAAAAATCCGTAGCAAAATAACAACGGATTATAATTCCGTAGCAAAATAACCACGAATTGTATTTTCGTAGCTATTTTCGTAGCAAAATAACAACAGATTGTATTTTCGTAGCTAAATAGCAACGAAAATCCAGTCCATAGCAAAATTCCGTAGCAAAATAACAACGGATTATAATTCCGTAGCAAAATAACCACGGATTGTATTTTCGTAGCTATTTTCGTAGCAAAATAACCACGGATTGTATTTTCGTAGATCCTTTCGTAGCTAAATAGCAACGAAAATCCAGTCCATAGCAAAATCGGTAGCAATATAGCAACGAAATTTGATTTCGTGACAAAAACCGTAGTTATTCTTGTATTCGCTACGGAATTTTCATTTCGTGGCAATTGTCGTAGTAAATTTGCTACGAAAAGTCATTCTGTAGCATAAACCGTTGCAATTTGGCTACGGAAAGGTCTTCCGTAACACCTTTCCGTTGCTATTTGGCTGTTTTCTTGTAGTGGGTGTAGATGTAATTTTCGAGGTGTAGGTGAGAATGAGTGTATGTGTGTGTGTTTTTGTATATTTTAGAAAAATTTTGGAAATAGAAAAATTTAGAAAACAATAAATTTGGGTTTTCCAAAATTTTCCAAATTCTTTGTAATTTTTGGAAAATGAAAAATTTTCATTTTCTTGGAAAACTTTGGAAAAATTGACGAACTAAACGCGTTTTCCGATTTCTCATTTTTCTTGGAAAATTTTTTCGGAAAACAGAGCAGTTTTCCGCAACTAAACGCACCCTTAATGTCTCCTGGAGTAATGGGCATACCGGATTTTCTGGCTTTTTGTACTGGGATTTTGATTCAAATTTTAAACAACCCGCTCAATTCTTTTTGAATTTTAAACAACCCGCTGAAATGTCTCCAAATCTGTTAAATGCATTGAAGTCTTGTATATTTTAAAGTTTTAAGTCATTGTACATTAAGACTCTTGTACTATATGTATGTGTGTGTGTGTGTATATATATATATATATATATATATATATATATATATATATATATATATATATATATATATATATATATATATATATATAGAATTGAGATTCGGTAAGAATATAATTTTTGGTAGGAATGTAAAAAGTTTTTTATTTACATATTTTTTTTTGGCGAAACAACAAAATGAATTAATAGATGATGCAAAAATAATATGATTCATAAAAAAATTCTCGAAAAAACAACTCGATGATTCATTTTTACGATAATTTTGTTGTTATTCACTAAAATTGTCCGTAACATGAATAAAAACTTGATTTACTATAAAATGATTCATCAATATGTTTTTTTAGGAATTTTTTTCAATGAATCACGTTATTTTTTATTCATCTAGTGATTCATTTTGGTGATTCGTCAAAAAACCAAGTAAATACAAAACTTTTTACCTTCTTACCATAATTTTACTTCTTATTTGATCATTCTTTTATATATATATATATATATATATATATATATATATATATATATATATATATATATATATATATATATATATATATATATATATACTAGCTGCGTACCCGCGCAATGCGGCGGCGGCAAATAGTTTTGTTTCTGCAATTACTTTTTAGATTTTAGGTTGCAGATGGGAGGGGGAGTTGGCGAATATAAGAGTGATTAATTTCTTTTCGGGCGCATGATTAACTTTCCAACGATATACGGAACGGTAAATACCCGGGAATGAGAGACCAAAAATGGAAAAAACTTTTAGAAATCGGTTTGGAACTATAATGATATTTTGCAATGAAATGATAAATAAAAGTAGAATTTTATAATCTGAACAAAAGAGAAAGTAAACAAAGGGGCAAGGGGCAAAATAATTTTTCGGACCAAAACTGTAAATATTCTTAAATCTAACAAATTTTGTAAAAACAAAAAGTAAAACGCTATAATCCACAAAAAATAAATATTCTTAAATCTAACAAATTTTATTGATGTCAATCGTACTTTAGATGAGTTTAAGTTCAATTCTCCATTTGTATTCAGAGTTTAAGTTCAACCCTTAATATCTTCACTGTCCTCCTCCCTTTTGCCAGCATAGCCCCACCACCAAATGACAATTCATGATATGTGGCAGTCCTGTATGCGAATCAAAGTATATTTCCAAACTATACATCAAAAATAAGCATAGGTCACGAGATTGCAGCCCTTCATCCCAATCTGACCCTGGACAAGGTTGCTGCTGTAAATGCTTCTATAATTTTAAACTCTCAAAGTACAATGGATAATAAGAAAAATTATTAAAAAAATAAAATGAGAAATGAAAGTTAAATGTTTTCTGAAAAAGAAAATTTGAAGCACATTGGTATTTTTTTCATTTAGACCCTGATTGCACTTAATGCAACACATAGAATTATACTTTAACTACATAAAAGCAGTGTAATTTTTTTATGATAGATATTAATAGGAATAAAAATTATAGAAAAACTATATTAATATGGATTTGATACACCCGAACCCATCGTGGATTCAGGGCGAGGGTGGGGGTGGGGATGGGTTTGAGGATCGGAGTTCGGGTATGGGGACATGTGTTTGCATCCCTATTTACCTATGTAGACAATATACTTTAAGTTTTACCGATAAAAGCTATAAAAGCTATATTTTTCTATAGCTTATAGATCGGAGTTCGGGTACGGGGACGGGTGTTTGAATTGAGATAGATTCTTCAAAGCTTTCAGCCACATCGACATAAGAACCTCTAAAAACACCCAAACTTGCACTGAAAGCCTCAGGAACGGTCCCAAAAGACAATCAAATTAGATAAAACGCAGATGTAGATCAAACATGGAATTAAGATTAGAGAAAGCAAAAAAGAAGGCCAGAAAACATGTGTAGTTAAAATCGTACCTGAAGATGAAATAAGTAACCGGTTTCATGTTCTGGAAACACAAAAACAGATAAGCATACCATGAGTTAGATTATCTTGAAAATATGAGTTGTAAGAAAGACAAAGATTCATCTAAGAGTGAAACAGATAAGCATACCATGAGTTAAAATCGTATCATGAGTTAAAATCGTGTGTGAGTTTGTCTGTTTAAAGAAATACAAATATTCATCTAAGAGTGAAACTGTAAAATTGGAGAGTAAAACTTCAAACTAAAGCATCAAAATTGTAGATTTCAAGATTTTGGAGATTCCAATATATTAAATAATAAGCTAATTATCTTGAAAAGATGAGTTGTAATCATCTTTTTCAGGTGATTTTTTTTGCTAACTACAAATGATTTGTTATTAATTGTAATACGCATATATAAACCTTTAACATGAGATCAAGCCACAAAATTGCAACATTACCTTGAGTCATAAAATAGTGGGTTCCAGTATATATAAGAATTATGGATGCACATTGTATATTGTGTATAAATTTAGCAAACAAAATCGATTTCTTGGTTGAGAGTTGTAAAAAAAACACCATCACTTGTTCAATATGATAGGTTATTGTGGCATTCCTGAAATCCTACAATAATAGAGATTACCATGATGAACTTGCTGACTTAATTAGAGACATTCTTACCATTGTTACCAATACATGGTTGTACTTTATTTTTACAAATGATAAAGTAAGTTGCTATTTTTCACAATAGAAATAACATTTTTGACAGTCTATTCACTAAACCCCATAACAACCCTGTCGCCACTTTGAGTAACAGATCCTGAATTTCAAATGTAACAATATCAGATCCTGAAAATTTTGAGTAAAAAAAATATTTGAAAAAAGTCGATTAGAATAGAAGAGAGAGCCGAGATTTTGTCTTGTTCAATCATAAAAAGTACTTGTTGGTGAATCCAGTGACCCGACCACCATGTTGTCCCAACCGTACCTGCAAGTCAATGAAAACCTAAATTAGAAAAAGCGACAATTGGTGATGGTCTTTTCAGGATCTAAATCCAGATCCACGAATTTGAATGATTATCATTATCGATATACAAAATCTTTTTAACGTTGAAAGACGATGATGGATTGAGATTCAGGGAAACGGATAACTGATAATATTAGATTCGGCATCATAAAAACCTGAATCGATGCAGTAAAAAATCCAGATGTTGGTGATGACATGAAACCGATGTGGGAGAAAAACGCAGGATGAGGAATTGAACTCACCTTCAAGAGATTAAGAGAATGTCGGGTCAACATAAACATTACTCGAAGTAACCAAGTACACCGATTATAAGTATTTATGAGTAAAAATCGCTCAATTACCCTTTGAATTGAAAGCAAAGCACCAACCCTTAGATCTGGATCTATATCTCTATGAATTCAAGCATTTAAAATGATGAACGCCATGGCTATTGAATCATAAAAACTGAAATTGACTCACAATAATAGAAGGTTGAATGAGAGTCATGGATTGAATCAGAATAATAAGTAATTGGGGTTAGATTTGGGTTAAATCAAGTAGGCACATGACAGTGGGTTTTCGTGTTAAGAAAGGATCCGATTTAACACACCTTGTAAATCATAGGTTCCATGGATGGCCGCCTCACCTTATTTTCCTTTGATGGTGTTGTTAATGAATTGAAACACCCAAAAACCTGCAAAAATCATGAATTTTTCTACAATTGAATTGAAACCGGTGGATCATCGGGTAAAAAAAAAATCGAAAACGGAAACCTGTGGATCTGGATCAAGAATCAAATAGGGGTTAGCGGGGCAACGTATATGTTGCGTCCGTTGAGTTTAGGGTTTAAAGAGGGATGGGAGGCATCGATTGTGTTTGATGGCGGCCGAAGGTGGCAGCATCTGTGGCGGATTGCAGTAGCAATGGCGATGCTATAGAGAGAAACGGAGGTCGGTAACGGTGGTTCGATTGGCATAAATGGGGAAGCTGATGAGGGGTTTTATCGACTGTATAGGCACATAGTTGAACAACCCTTTCGTGACCTGTAAACGACATAAAAAAATAGTTAAGCATAGCTAAACACATACATACATACATACACAGAGTTAAAGAGAATATGAAGAGAGAGAGAGAGAGAGAGAGAGAGAGAGAGAGAGAGAGAGAGAGAGAGAGATAAACAACTCATGTGGTTAGTGGCGGCATACCTAAAACAAAAGCAATGCAGGTTTAAATCACAGACATATATATATATAGTGGTAGCCGAATATGCAAATCTAAAAGGAAAACCAACAACAGAGGAAGAGAAGAGAGTTCTGGGATTTAACATAGTGGTAGCCGAGGATGCCGGAGAATAAAGATGAACATGAGGAAGAGGGGGAGGAGCTTTTTTCTTCATTTACGGCTCTGAGCATTACAAATTTTATGGTTACAGAGAGGAGATAAAAAGTGGGGAAAGAATGTGGATGTGACAAGTTTTAAAGGTGACGGGGAGGTTTAAAGTCAGGCACGCCTAAGGAGGGATTCAAACTTTTGAAAAATTCAGGCAACAGCGTGTCAAGCATGCCTAAAAAGAGATTCAAATTTTCAAAAGTTAGGCCCGCTTAAGGAGATTCAAATTTGTCAAAAAGTCAGGCACACTCATTTTCAAAATTTTTTGTGCTTTGTGAAGTTGTACTGTCTTAAAAATTAAGACTATATGCATTGAAGTGTTGTAACTTATATATGTGTTATAATATAGTATAGATATATATATATATATATATATCATATCCTAATAAATAAGTAACTCAAATGCCACTTGTCATCTTCTAATGCATTTTGCCAAATGTCATTTTCTCATAATTTTGAATTTATTAAAAAAGCCAATTTATTTGACGGTTTCCAAGAAATCCTTAATTCGGCTTAACTCTTCCTGATTTTTCTCCATCCGTTTCCACTTTCCACGTTGTTCTTTAGAACATCTTAACCGTCCTTGGAATCCGATAGCATTTGATACCGTCTTCTCCAAACCCTAAATTCAATTGCAAAATCATTCTCACTTTTGAAGAGTTCAAGCTTCATCGTTATCTTCCTCTTAGTCTTCGATGTTGAAATTAGGGTTCTTGCCTTCTTGGTAACTTAACACTTCATCGCAATTTCATCCTTTTTTATTTGTACTGCAATTTTTTTTCTTGCTCCCTGTTCCCTAAAATCCATTCTCTTCCTCAAAGAAAAGATTTAAATGAAGCGTTAATGTTTCCATAAATCTAAAGCAACTAACAGTATTCACAGAAGTTTTAACTTGGAAAGTGCAAAGTAACGAAGAAGATGAACGTACCAGTGACTTCAAGGAGACTGTCGTGAATGTCATAATTCGCCATTGGAGAATGATGATCACTGGATGGTGGAATTGAAGGTTTGATTATACTAGATTATCTGAAATTGAGAGCTCGATTTCAATGTTCATTCCATCTCATCCATAGCAGTGTATCATTTTAATGTTCATTCCATCTCATCCACGTCTGTCAAGAGACGGGTTGCTCCTGCAATAATACCTGAATTCAACGAATCTTTCTTGGTTAAATCTGTTACGCGTACTAGGTATAGCCTTAATCTTTCTCGCTCAAGATTCTCTTCTACTAATGTTAAGGTTAATTTAGTCTTTTTCGCTTCAAGGAATAACCAAATGCATCAGGGGTTACTTGAATGTATTTAGGGGTTGGGTCTTAATGTTACCCTCTGTCATCAATATCTTTTCGTCTCTAGCTGACCACCAGGTTTCTTCTTGTTGGTGATTTTATTACATTATTTTTTGCAAACAACTCGGTGATGAGATGTTTGGGTTAGTAAAGAGGGTTAGGTGGATTAAAGACCCTATTCATCTTTTACACATCTATAATGATATTCTATTAGGGTGGGATCCATTGTGGACAAATATTTTGGGAACTTTATATGAACTTGGCAATATAGTGGTTAAAATTTGCATGCTGAACTTTATGTATATGATATATTCGGTGTTGTTTTTATCCCATTAAGGGTTTGTGTTACCAAATTATTTTGATCCACCTATAAAATTAATATTTCTGGCAAAGCTCAACATGTATCACTTTGTGCAAATTTTGTAATTATAACCAGACTTATGTTGGTAGCTTAATAATGGTTTTCGTCTCCCTTCTCCAACTTTTGTTCCCAACAAGAGAGCTTGAATATGTTTCAGCATCTATTTATATGGTTTGAGAAGATATAAAGATATGATAACATTCTGTTTAAGTAAAAACCAAGTCCGTTGACCCCAAAAGTCAAACTCTTTATGCAGCATTTTCACTATTAAAGATTAGATTGGGAGGAAGTTTGCAAGATGAACTTGTATATGAAACTGAAGATCAAAAAGAACCCTGCAACCCTTTTACCAAAAACACCTCAACATTATTTAGTAACTCAGGCTGCCTTCCTCTATCCAGATGTGATGAATTAACAGCTTCTTTAAAGAAACCAGGTAATAAAAGTTATCTATTTTTATCATTTATTTCATGATTTGGAACCTAAATTGGCTCATTATCAGTCTTTTATCTTTAGGGGTGTAATTATTTTTGGATTAAATGCTCTTAATGGATGGATGTTGGTACAAAAACATTATTTGCTGAAATTTTGTAGTCACATCAAGTATTCAAATGCCCCTTTTATTCGATTTTATAATATTTTTGCTTCTTCTCTAGTTCTACAGTTACTACAAATGATCATGGGAGTTGAAAGCCATGGGACAAATATATGTACAGACTTGTGTATACGGCTTGCAAGTGGTGTTTTTAGATGGTATAACTGCTGCTTCTGTTACATACCCTTTGGATATTATAAGAACACGCCTTTCAGCCTAGGTAAGAATTTATCTTATCTGGGTTTATCAGCGCCAAGGGTAAAATGGTCATTTACTTTGTCCAAAGAAAAAATGGTCTTTGTTCATACAATACTTACTCCATTAAGATAGAACACTTTTTATGCCAAAAAAAGAAAAACATGCACCAAAATTCTCATCTAAAAGTAACAGTTTTCACCATATTAATATCTTTATCAAAAGACTAATATGCCCTTGTATTTGAGAGGTGAACGCACAGTTCTATGCATTTAGATGGATCACACTGTTACTAACTCAGGAATTCAAATTTACCGACGGTATTCACATATGGGATACACTCTTAAGCGACCGCGAGGGTGCTCAGGTGAGTCAACTCACATTTCTATCCATCTAGATACAAGGGTAAAATGGTCATTTACTATCGTTATTTTTTGTGTAACAGGAGACTTGTTTTAGGTTTGCTGTGCAATGTTAATTCCGGTTAGAAGGCGTTTGCTTGCTGGTGATTTCACAGCGAATCTTAAGTTATTACAAAGTTACCCTTCCACAAATGTTAGTCAGTTACTCTATCTTGCCAACAAGTTGCGGTCTTGTTAAATTTACTTGTTTTTATTAACGTTAAATTGTAATCAATTTTTTAGTTTTTCTTTTCATTTTTGTTAGTTTTTGTGTGATTCACAGCATGTAAAATGTTAGTTAAAAAGAGTAGCGTGCAAGGTTCGTTTTTCTGCTTTTTCTGTTTATCAATATCCAATTTCAGAAGATGTAGACTTTTGTACATTTTACACTGTTATAGAATATTTAGGAAACTATGGGAAATAGCAATGTATTTTCCATTTTTACTAATATTGGCAATGTACTTTGTTTTTACCCATAATAGCAATGTACTTTTAATTTCCATAGATAAATGGTTACCATTTAATCATTTTTCCCTACATGAATGCTGAATGATTATTCCGGCTATTACCAAGTAATGAATAGAATTAAGTAGAGATGTTGGGATTCGATGCCTGTACCTCAAACATTGATATATTTTTCAAGATTGAAACTAAAATAAGTAGAATGTAACTTACATCAACCAATTTTAGTTTACATCGATTAAAATTGCTACATCCGCTTATTATAAATACTTATAGTATATTTGTTAATTAATGAGAGTAAAGTAGACAATATTAGTTTTATATAATCATAGTATAAGAAAGAACATATATTTGTAACTTTTACTTTTTTTATGGTGAATTTGGTTTATTTTTATTGTTTACGGTGGCCTTTTATAAATAATCTAAAGTCTATGTGTTTGACTTTCGCAGTTGGTGCTGATGTTGTCCTACGTAAGCAATGCATTTCCTCTTTTCCTTCTGTGAAAAACGATCATGAAAAGCTTATTGATTATAGTTATCCAATGCTTGCACTGAATGTGTTAGCATTAGGATTGGGTAATATATTACATTAGTTGCTACATGTATTATATTAAAATTTTAATGTTTTATACTTGAACTTTTCAATAAAATGTCAAATTACAAATTAAATATTTTTACTTTATGATTTATTAGTTAGTATTTATATGTATACATCTACATTTTGTTGTTTATTTTCGTTATTTTTTCCAACATGTGTAATTGAATTACGTATATATTAAAGAATTTCATCATATCTTATAGAAATATTGTTTTTTTATAAATATTAATGTTTATATTTTCATAATTTACATTTTTTGTTTCATCCCGTGTAATACATGGGTCTTACAACTAGTATATATATATATATATATATATATATATATATATATATATATATATATATATATATATATATATATATATATATACTAGCTGCGTACCCGCGCAATGCGGCGACGGCAAATAGTTTCGTTTCGACAATTACTTTTTAGGTTTTAGGTTGCAGATGGGAGGGGGAGTTGGCGAATATGAGAGCGATTAATTTCTTTTCGGGCGATTGATTACCTTTCCAACGATATAGAGGACGGTAAATACTCGAGAGTGTCGGACCAAAAATGGAAAAAACTTTTAGAAATCGGTTTAGAACTATATGGATATTTTGCAATGAAATGATAAATAGAAGTAGAATGCTATAATATGAAGAAAAGACAAAGTAAACAAAGGGGCAAGGGGCAAGGGGCAAAACAATTTTTCGGACCAAAACTGTAAAAATTCTTAAATCTAACAAATTTTGTAAAAACAAAAAGTACAACGCTATAATCCAAAAAAAAAGACAAAGTAAACATTTCGTTTGGGGAGAACTTGCATTTAAGTAAAGTATAATGTTATAATATGCCAAAGTAAACATTTCCAGTGCAATAACTTTAAAAAAATGAAAAAGTCAAAGAAACCATCACATAAATAGCAATGTACTAAAGTTTATGTGTGTGTAGGGGATGTGTGTTCATGAATTTTTAAACGAAAGAGGAAAGTACAATGCTATAATCCGCAAAAATAAAACAAAGTAAATGCTTTGTTTGGGCAGAACTCGCATTTAAGGAAAGTACAATGCTATAAAAACAACAATAATAGAAGTAGAATGATATACTGCACACATCAGTGTGGTCTACAGGTGATCTACATGGACACCTACAATCATAAAAACCATTGTAAATTAGAAACAATTTGAACAAAATTATATGAATATATTCGATTATAAAACAATAATATGATTGTAAACTTCTTTGTCTCCTCCCCTTTTCGTCATATGCTATAATTGGCAATGAAATGGAAGATTACATTAGATAAAAGGCATTGGAGCATTACATTAATTTGCAACGAAATGGAAGATTACTTACATTCTGAACCAAAATATATATAAAAAAGGCATTGGAACATTACATTAAGCTGCAAGATTACATTTTTTGACAAAATATAGATAAAAGGCAATGTACATTACAACTGCTTCTGATTTACTTTTTTGTCATTAATCTCGTAAAACACCCTTGCCTTAGACGTGCATTAGTTACAGACGAATCATGATTTTACCACAATTTTACCACAACTACAATCAAAATGATTACAAGAACTCTATACTTCATTAAGCTCCACTTCATCTTCTCCAATTCCATTTGTAAATGTGCATCGTGATTTTCATGGTCAATCCACTCAAAGAAGTTACATCCCTTACCTGAAATCTATTTATAAAAAAATTTTAATTATAAATTTGTAAATAAATTTACACAATGATAATACATATAGGATCAAATTAAAAAAACAAGTAGATACATAGTCGTGAATTACCAAAGAGTCGGGGCAATTTATGAACCTTCTCCTAGGGTTATCCACCGTCAGGATGTTCTCACTCTCAATGGTTTTTTGCAATAGCATTGAGTCGCAGGTTCAGAGGTAGATACATCTACATTTTGTTGTTTATTTTCGTTATTTTTTTCCAACATGTGTAATTGAATTACGTATATATTAAAGAATTTCATCATATCTTATAGAAATATTGTTTTTTTATAAATATTAATGTTTATATTTTCATAATTTACATTTTTTATTTCATCCCGTGTAATACACAGGTCTTACAACTAGTATATATATATATATATATATATATATATATATATATATATATATATATATATATATATATATATATATATATATATATATATATATATATATATATATATATATATATATATATATATATATATATATATATACTTACCCGATAAAGTGATAGGTAGGAGCTTTATCCATTTAGTGGTTGATATTTACACCACAACTACTGTCATCCAGACAAAAGCAGGAGTGATGCTTCTATTGATTTAGTAAATGAAAATATGAAAATGATCCAAACAATGGCGATGCTGTGGATTGTCGAATAAAACAGTTCACTACTAAAAAAATCACAACGAAAGCAAAACTAGCATTCTAAAATTTTAATTTCCATATGCCATGTATCTAATTAGAACAAACTAGATCAAAATTTACAACCAAAATACTTTTAGAATAATACAATGCTATTAGAGACTAATTATCAAAATACATAACTTCTACAATTGATCTAGATAGAGCATGAATAAAGATCTAGACAGAGCATAAATAAAGATCTAGACATAGCATAAATAAACACCTACTAGACTTCCAATAGATCAACGACAAACACTCCTTCTTTTTTTGCTTCAAGTTGACGTGGGGGGGGGGGGTGGGGGGGTGGGTGGGGGGGGGGGCTTCAACAAGTATGGGAGGGAAACAAGGTTTTTATAATTTCCTTTTAGATACAAATTATGACCATTAAAAACCTCTTTTATGTTTATTTGATCTGCTTTCTTAAATACAACTTTAGCAACTAAAAATAAAATCCCAAAACTATTTAATTTAATTCCACATCAATAAGGCCATAATTAATTAAATAACTTTAATTTATTTAATAACAAATAAAATATTTATTTATATTACTATTTTTGATCAATAAATAATAAATAACAATTACTCTATTATTTATTTAAGTTGGTAAATAACAAATTGATACTCTGTAAAATATTATTATCTATCTGTTATCATTTATGCTCTGTAGTGTGTGATCTCATAATTCACATACTAATGTTAGCACAATTATTATATTTGTTCATTGCATATTAATTACAATAGACTCCTACTTGTGAAAAAGACAACAAAGATCAATTGCACAAATAATGGTAAACGTCTGGCAACATGTTACTATCCTTGAACATATGTGAACGTTTGTCTCCACAAAGAATCCATTAATATTTTATAATGGTTATTGTCTTAATATCCTTTCATTATGATATCTATAAACATGAGACATGAAATGAATCATTCCTAAAATGGTTCATAAACTGGTTTCTTGATCTACAAATGATAAATAGAATCGTCCGCACTATTACCACACACTCTTTTAAATTCCATTAATTAATGGGCAAAGTCGATATTAAATTCCAACTGTTTGAGGAACAAGTCATATATTGCAATGTTCCTCCAGATTTCATTTATAACTGTCATGTTTTAGAATATCATCTGACATACATCAATATATAACACTATCCCATTAGAGCCCTACATATACCTCGATTAGAAGGACATAGCGCCTTAAATCAATTTTCAAGATTCGGGTAATGCCAATGACCCGTGAAGTGACAACTTTAGGTGGGTTTTTTATATTATTCACCAACATGAATATATGTGGATTTGGCTCTTCTACCAAAGATACTTTCATCTCATGAATATCACCAAACTTCACATTAGTTATACGTATAAACTCTCATATAGTTACAACCGACTATTGAGGTTTAGAAATAGTCATTAACTTTTTCATGGATAAAAATTGCCAACATAAAGTACAACAACGTTGATGAAAACAATCATACCCCGTATATTACTTCATACTAAAAACATCACTGCTTACCACTCCAATACCCAAGTATCAAAATTTTCTAATAGATCACATCAATTGCTCACATGTTTAGCCCCAATGTCATCAACATTATCATGTTGTTGTGTAAAAGGAATGGTCTCAAATTACAAATTAACGCTTTCATATAAGTGAACCTTTTAGGTACATAAGCAACTTCGTTTGGTCTAATTCACCATGAATCTCAAAATGGAAAATGTGTTGGCCTTACTCAAAATCCATTCCTCGTATGCAAGTATTTTAAGAAAAACAAGAGCCTTGTATAAAAATATCTACATCAATATTTAATGTTTTGAAAAACACTTTGATTTCTTAGAACATTGATTTACCCTTTTCATGTGATTTCTAAACTCAATATGAAATATATGAATCTACATTTACAAGTATTTTGTCAAATCGGTCACATTGATCTTGTTGAGAGTGATTTTAGTCTATTTGTGCTTCATTCCATATGGAAACATAGCCATACCAAAATCATTAATATTTATCTTGAGAACATTGGAAGTTTACATTAGTGTCACTAATTTTTTACTGATCTCATCATCCGAGTATACGTGAACTAATAATTTATTCTAAGTTCTCTCAGGACTTTATAATACTCTTCATTGAATCATATTCATATTCAATCAGTAATGCTTTAAGCATATTGAATATTAGACCAAATGCATAGTCATTTCTGGTAGAATTAGTTTTATCCATGTACCTCATCAGATATGGTATCATATTATCATGTTACATTGGCATACTAGAAAACTGAAATCATGTATCTTAAACTAGTTTCAAGATTTTTGAAGTTTGTACTTTGTCATGAACAGACTCTTTAGTCTATGTGTATCTTTTATATACCCTGATTCCTGCACTACATTCTCGAACCAAATTATCATGTTACATTAGCATACTAGAAAACTGAAATCAAGTATCTTAAACTAGTTTCAAGATTTTTGAAGTTTGTACTTTGTCATGACAGACTCTTTAGTCTTTATGTATCTTTTATATACCCTGATTCATGCACTGCATTCTCGAACCTTATTATATTGTGTATTTCTAAATCTTATGCTTACATTATGCAAAGATTGAGAAATGACAACTGCATATAACTGGTATGTATATCACATATTAGATTTAAGTTACTGGCAGTGCTCTCACTAGCTTTAATAAAAACATAGAATCCTTTTTTATGGGCAAGCTCAACTCACTTGATTTTCTAGTAGGAGAAGAATTACACTTAGCATCACGATATCTGCCTCGTGGAGTTGTTTTGATGCACCATAAAATCTCCCTCGACTAAGGTGACCTTTAAAATGTACTATAAAGTAGTATTGTCGTATCTTGATAATATATATCATCCATATAGGACATCGAACAACATAATGAATACTTTATTCATAAGTCAAGTAACAATTACTGAAACCTATAAGGAATTTACTGTTAGGTTATTTACAACTGCAATAAGGTTTGAGATTACCAACCTTTAGCAAAACCAATTTGCTTGAAGAACCATTGTGTAGATAGAAATCCCCATAGCTAAGGAAGGTAATACCCAAAAGAGAATACCTCTAATGGTTCACACCCAATTAGTCCAAACAATTAGGTTATTAGGTATTTTAGAAAAGCTCGCTATAAAACCCTAGAGAGGGATTATAGATTCTACTTGAGAGAGAGAAAAGAAATAACTCCAGAAACCCTTCTGAAAGTTGGCACAAACAAATGAGGAGCCAGGGAGGGGTTTTATAGCTTCCAAGGGTGACTAAAGATAAACCTTATTTGAATTTAAATTGGATAAACCTTTTATTCTTTAAATTCAAAGCCCATTCACCTTATCTATTGGGTGAACGAATTTTGAAGGATAAACCCTTCAAATTTTCGTTCCCTATCCGCCCCAATTGATAATATCAATTGCCCAACTATTGAACAATTAATATTTAGTCCCTGCATTTTTTATTAATCCCAAATTAATTCAAATTAATTCCAAACTAGTTTCTAATTAATTTATCATCACAATAATAAATTAATAAACTATTTATTCTCTCTATCAAATAACTCTAATACCATTTGGACTACTGAGGACAACCCAAAAAGGACCCTATTATTAATGGAAAGTCCTTACTAATTTAGTTATGATCTTGGACACTATTCCAACAATATTTTCATCAACCTCCTCTTGAAACTTATTTTCCAAGTCGTTAACGAATTCAGGAACCTCATAATTCTCATGAACCTTTCATAGGTCAGTGGTCATACATAAGAGCATGAAACTTGGTATGTCATCCTGCTCGATTATGCATTTATGAGGAACAATCAAGGAATATTCATTAAACTTTTTTGTTTTTACTGTTTTAGCAAACCAAATACAGTGTGTGTAACGCCCGGTTTCTCACAAATGAATTACACCTTAATTTTCTCACATTTGAACAACATTAAAGTGTGTAACTCAAAATAAGAAACGAGTCAAACAAAGTGTTACCAAAAGCATAGTTTAAGTCCTAAACTATTTACATCAAGTGTTTACTACTGTTATTCAAAAACCGGGTCAATTACATTTTTAAAACAAACAGTAATTTCAAGTCCAAAGTCCAAAGTCCAGAGTCCAAAAAGATCTCCCACACGACCCGTGTAACTCCAACATGACCCGTGTAACTTATAGCATTTTTCAACCTCAAACTTCTTCTAAATGAAATTCTAACTACCCAAACTCATGCAACAATCTAACTAATCTTAATTACACTAAGATTAACTCAAAATCTCTCAAATTTAATAACACGGTATTACAAGTTCTTACCCCCTTCAAAAGATTCCGTCCTCGAAATCTCTTGAAACAAAAAGGGATATTTTGACCGCATCTCCTCTTCGGCTTCCCAAGTGACATCCGTACCTCTATGATGTCGCCACTGTATTTTTACAATCCCAATCTCTTTGTTTCGTAATTTCTTGACTTTTCTATCCATAATTTGTTCCGGCATCTCTTGGTATCTCAATTTCTTGTCTAATTAGACTCTGGCCAAGGGTACTCAAGTGGACTTATCATACAACATTTTTCTAAGGTGTGACACATGAAATACATTGTGGATACCTCGCAACTCATCTGGAAGCTCAAGTTTATACGCAACTGCTCTAATTCTCTCCAAGACTCGGAAGGGTCCAATGAATCGTGGGCTCAACTTACCTCTTTTGCCATATCGGAGTATTCCCTTTCATGGGGACACCTTCAACATTACCATGTCCCCAACATGAAACTTTAATGGCTTCCTTCTCTTATCTGCATATTGCTTTTGACGGTTTTGAGCTACTCGCATATGCTCACGGATGCTTTGTATATTTTCTTCAGTCTCGGCTATAATCTCTGGTCCCGCCAATGGTTTCTCTCCAGTCTCTGTCCAACAAGTTGGGGTTCGACACGGTGCATCATACAATGCTTCAAAAGGTGCCATCTGTATACTGGAATGATATGTATTGTTGTAAGCAAACTCTACTAAAGGTAGGTGATCTTCCCAGCTACCCCAAAAATCAATTATACAAGCTCTAAGAATATCTTCAAGTGTCTGTATCGTCCTTTCCGACTGTTTGTCTGTCTGAGGATGATAAGCAGTACTCAGCAGAGCTTTAATGCCAAAATATTTCTGAAAACTCTGCCAGAAATGTGAAGTGAAACGACTATCTCTATCCGAGACTATTGAAGTCGGCACTCCGTGTCGTCTCACCACTTCTCTAGTATAAATCTTGGCTAGCTTTGACACTTGATAATCTTCTCAGATCGGAATGAAATGAGCGGACTTTGTCAACCTATCAACAATCACCCATATTGAGTCATATCCTTGTGGATTTCGAGGCAACTTTGTGATGAAATCCATAGTGATTTCATCACACTTCTTCTTTGGCACCAGTAATGGCTGCACTGCTCCATACGGCTTTTGATGATTGGCTTTTACTTGATGTAACACCCGGCTTTTAAAACAAAAACACCCCTGAAAATTTTTCATTTTTAACAAAGGTTTCAATACATAAAACCATAACAAAAGGGGTATATTTTATTAAAAACGGGTACAAGTGTATCAAGGAGAGTATATAATACCATAATCTCCTTTGAAGCCGGGCTGCTACTAATAGCATCTACAAGTCCCACTTCTTTAGTCACGGACTCTATCTTTTCCCTTATCAGGATCGTGCTAACCTGCAGGGACATTTAACAAATAACGTGAGCTATAAAGCTCAGTGAGTAATCGTATCTGCAAATAACATGTATAAAAATACAATCATATATCTGTCTGGATATCGAATCCAAACTCCTAGCCTTATTGGCTGACCACATATCTCCTAGGATTTCACATCCTAATTTGTAGCCTTACAGGCTGAATCATAATAACCTGTAATTATCAAGCCACGTCAGTTATTTGCACATATAAACATGTCTAACCATTTATGTCCCATGTTTCTTAGTCACAATAGACTGCATCATATATCATGGCTGTATAAGCCGCACCATGTCATTTTCAATATACAAGTCATAGCCCAAAGGCCGCACCAGCTGGGCTCAATAACCCGGTATCATAGTCAAAAGACCGCACTATTTGGACTTAAGGTCAAATATCATAATCATTTATGGCTCACGAGTTTATCCCGCTTTTGCCTAGACTCACGGCTCCGTTCTTGCCATCTCAATGACTCACGAATTATCCGGTATTGCCTTTTCAAAGGTTGACTCACAGCTCCGTTCTTGTCTATTGTAGACTCACGGCTTATCTGGTATTGTCGCATTGTTTATTCATTTATTGACTCACAGCTCCGTTCTTGTCTTTCTCAGACTCACGGCTTATCTGATATTGTCATATCATTGACTCACAGCTCCGTTCTTGTCTATCGCAGACTCACGGCTTATCTGGTATTGTCTTTTCAATGCATCTGTCAACTATCAATTTTGTCCCCCAAAGCAGTTTCAATCTGTAACAGTTCAATCATCATATATCATATATGATATCAGTGAGATTACTCACCTGGATACTAGCTGCATTTAGTTCCGGTTGTTTCTTGCCTTTGCGTACACCACAACCATTTATCCCGTACCTATATATTCATTTATATACCAAATGATAATAGGTTAACAACCATTTCAATTGAGTCTACTACACAAGAGTCCAATATAATACAATTAGGGACCATTTCGAGATGATAACTTTCAATTACTATCTTTCTTTAAATTATACATTTTCCCAAAATACATGTATTTTACTACAGTACTTTCGGGAGGTCGTATACGTATTCCGATAATTTTCCATGAAGTTTCACATCATATTAGACCTATGTTCAAAATTTGAGGTCAAACGGACAAGTCTCGCATCAAGTCCCAAAATTGGACCAAGGCTTAACAGAAGGCAGGAGCAAATCTGCTCATTTTCATGCAGCCGCTGGATCGCGACCCGATCTCCATGTGGATCGCGACACGATCTCCATGGAGATCGCGACCCGATCTGCCGCTGTGCAGTTTCTCTTGTCCGTTTTTCATGCTACAAATTCCCATTTTCTCATTTTAAGTGCTTAATACTCTTCTTAATCGATAGGGGTTTGTTCCAAGACCAAAACCCTTCATTTACATCAAGTTTTAAACAATGGAATTGGTAATTCCAATCCATTTCTAACATTTCCCGTTTTTCACATTTTTGATCCAAAACCGAAATTGTTGAATTTAACTTGCTTCTATTGATTTCTTTCAGTCAATATAGCATCTAGAACTCATTTAAAGCCATTAGAATCAAGTTTATCACACGAATTCACAATCTAGGGTTCTTGATCAAAATCTCAATTCATCAAGAATAGCAACCTACTTCCATATTCTTGAATTAAGTCCTTTTAGCATGACTTACTGGAAGTATTAAAACCATTAAAACTCATAATTCATAACTGAAATTTCAAATTTCAGTTTCTATAAAAGCTCATCAAGAACAAATTAGGTTAGAACTTGAAATACTAACCTTCAACACTTCCAAACCTTCAATCCAAAGCCAAAAATCGAATTACAAGCTTCAAACCTTCAAGAAATCTCCAAGACTTGCAACAATCGCTCAAGAACTCTCTCCTGTAGCTTCTAAACTCTTCTGCACATGTGGGATAGTGTTCTAACTATATATTTCCAGAAATTGCATTTTAGTCCTTGGAATTCTATTTCTTGAACTTTTGCCACAATAATCAAGTTTTTATGACAAAAACCTGTTTTAATAACATTTTAAGTCCAAAACTCAAAATATTATTACAAATCAAATCCTTTTCTGTCCAAAAGACCAAATTACCCTTCTTAGGTAAAATGACCAATTTACCCTTTTTTCTAGTATTAACTTTCTAATACTTAGAACACCATGTTAAATCATAAATACACTATGATTAACATATTAATACTTAGCAAAAGTATCGTGGTGTTACACTTGAAGACACGTCAAGCAATTTTCCACAAAGCGTCCTACATCTCGCTTCATACCGGGCCACCAGTAATATGGCTTTAGAGTACGATACATCCGCGTACTACCTGGGTGAACCGAATATCTAGTACAATGAGCATCATCTAGCAATAACTGTCTCGCATCGCCATGCTTCGCAACCCAAACTCGCCCTTGGAAAGTCATGATTCCTTGTGCATTTTCAACCAATTTCTCCATATAACCAACCATTCTCTCTTTCTTCAAATAATTAACCTCACTCTGGCATTTGCGTATCATCTCTGGCAATCGATTCACAACTCCCATTTGAGCCGATACGACTCGAATAGGCGGCTCTTTACGACTTAGCGCATCCGCCACCACGTTAGATTTACTGGGATGGTAAAGTATTTCACAATCATAATCTTTTAGTAGATCCATCCACCGTCTTTGCCTGATATTCAATTCTTTTTTATCGAACAAGTATTTCAAGCTTTTGTGATCTGTGTATATTTGAAACCGTACACCATACAGATAGTGTTGCCACATCTTCAATGTGAAGATTATCGCTGCTAACTCTAAATCATGCACGGGGTAAACTTTTTCATGTGGTTTTAGTTGACGAGAGGCACAGGCAATCACACGCCCTCTTTGCATTAGCACACATCCGAGACCACTTAAGGAAGCATCGTTGTAAAGAACAAAGTCTTCCCTTCCTTGCGGTAAGGCCAACACCGGAGCTTTACACAAACTATCTCTCAGTTGCTCGAAAGCTGACTGTTGTGCCTCAGTCCAGCTAAACTTCTCTGTCTTCTTTGTCAATTTGGTTAAAGGTGTAGCAATTCGAGAAAAGTTTTCAACAAATCGCCGATAGTAACCCGCTAACCCCAAGAAACTACGAACCTCCATCAGACTCTTTAGTGGCTCCCAACTCATCACAGCTACAATCTTTGCCGGATCCACTTTTATACCGTCTTCATTTATGACATGGCTGAGAAATTGGATTTCCCGTAACCAAAACTCGCATTTCGAAAACTTTGCATATAACTTCTCGGCACGGAGAAGATCTAGCATTTGTTGCAAATGAAATCTGTGCTCATCTCGGCTCTTTGAATAAATCTGGATATCGTTGATAAACACAATTATGAATTTATCAAGAAAGGGATGACAAACCCGATTCATCAAATCCATAAAAGCGGCTGGAGCATTAGTCAAATCAAACGACATGACTAAGAACTCGTAATGACCATACCTCGTACGAAAAGCTGTCTTCGGAATATCAACTTCTTGTACTCTCAATTAATGATAACCGGATCTCAAATCGATCTTCAAGAAATACGTGGCTCCGTGTAATTGATCAAATAAATCATCGATCCGTGGTAACGGATAACGATTCTTTATCGTGATCTTGTTAAGCTATCGGTAATATATACACATTCTCATGGGGCCGTCTTTCTTTTTCACAAAGAGTATAGGTGCACCCCACGGAGACGAGCTCGGACGAATAAACCCAAGTTCTAACAACTCTTGTAACTGTCTCTTGAGTTCTTCCATCTCAGAAGGTGCCAATCGATAAGGTGGTCGTGCTACCGGTTTCGCCCCCGGTATCACATCGATCACAAACTCAACCTGTCGATCCGACGGTAAACCTGGAAGATCATCAGGAAAAACATCGGGATAATCATAAACCACTTCTACTTCCTCAATTTTAGGGTGTTTTGACTCAGCACAAATCACATGTGCCATGATTAACTCGCCCCCTCTTTCCATATATCTTCGAGCCGTTGCAAGTGACACTATCGGTACTTTTCTGGAACACCGTTCACCTCGTATCAGAATTCGGGAACCACTCGGCGTTTTTATTGAAAGTGTTTTCTCATGACAATCCATTTGGCCTATATTATCATCCATCCAATCCATCCCAACTATTACATCAAACTCATGATTAGTGATCGGCTCCAGATCAATAAGGTACGTAACCCCATAGATCTCAAGCCGACACTACTCGTAATGACTCTTTACAAAAACATACCTCCCATCCGCTACATCTACTATCACTTTCTCGTATAAATCAACTAATGAAATATCCAATTTGGAAGCAAATGATACCGATATAAAAGATACAGAAGAACCAGAATCAAAAAGTACTCGTGCTTGAGAAGAGTTCAAGCTAAAAATACCTATGATAACATCGGTTTGATCTCGAGCCTCATCAATGGTTAACTGAAAAGCTCGTGTTTTCACGTGACCGCCGCTCTTATCTCTTCGATCATCTCGATCTCGACCTCCTCCTCGTCCAGTATTTTGTAAATCTCTCTGAGACTCGGCCTTCATCTTCGGGCAATCGGGGCGAATATGCCCACTCTCTCCACAATTGAAACAAACGGGGTGACTTTTAGTACCCTGACGAGCCATATGTCCCGTCTTTCCACACTGAAAACAAACTGATGGTGGGGTTCGGGAATCACATTCCCCAGTGTGTTTTCGTCTACACTTCTTACACCATCTTTCCTCATTCTTCTTGGGCTCGCCACGGAATTGAGAACCCGTGGTAGTAGATCTCTGAGAAGTATCTACAACTTTACCTTCCCATTTTCTCTTTGATCCTCCTATATCTCTTTCAACTCTTCTTTCCTCCTCCTGTCCTTGTAATTCCCTTTCTCTTGATCTTGCTGCCTCGACAACTTGTTGAAAAGTGGTTTATCTTGAACTCGGAAAAAACTCTCGGATTTGAGTTTTTAAACCCCACAAGTAAGGATCCATCTTACACTCCTCTGTATCAACTTGATGTTGTGCAAATCTTGTTTTTTCATTGAAGTCCAACGTGTATTGGTGCAATGTTCTCGACCCTTGCTGTAACTTCAAAAATTCTTCTTCTATTCCCTTCATAGCATTATTGGAACAGTAGTATTCGGTGAACTTCAATTTGAACTGTTCCTAGCTCAAAGTATACGCCAAGATTTCTCCTATCTCCATACATGTATTCTCCCACCAGAACTCTACATCCTCCTTTAACAAGTTTGTTGCAAACTCAACTTTATCAGCCTCATCGCATTTACTTGTGTGGAACATCTTTTCAACATGGGTCAACCAATTTTTGGCTGCTATAGGATCATCCTTCCCATAGAAATTGTATGGTTTGCACTTTTGAAAAACATCGTAAGTGCACCTTCTTGTTTTCTCGGGCACCCTAGCTCCACTTGCCTCGATAAAGATCTCTCCACGATCCTCTCTTTGCTCAGGTTGGACCGGGGTTGGTCCCAAAGTACCTCCAGTTGTAGCCTCCGCTTGAGGCTTCAAATAAGTTGGTAACATCTCCTTGATTGCCTTTGCTACCTCAGCTGCGATCATTGCCTGCATATTACTCTGTATCTCGGGAGGTCGCTCTCCCTCGAGTTGACGCTCTTTACCCGTATCTCGTGATCCTGATTTATCTCTTGATGGATCACCTCGCTCTTTTTCTTTTCCAGTGCTCATTTCAACTGAAAAAGAAAATCAACTCATTTAGTAATCATCACCATAATACTCAATATGGTGTATCATCAACTCAATTGTATGTCACCATAATACTCGATATGGTTACATAATTAACTCATTTAGTACACTGCGTAGGATAGCTACTCAGGAACTCTTTGGGACTTCTCCATCTCATTGGTTTAAGTCTAAACCCATCTCAAGGTTTAATTCTCTTAAACCACAGCTCTGATACCAACTTGTAATGCTCGGTTTCTCACAAATGAATTACACCTTAATTTTCTCACATTAGAACAACATTAAAGGGTGTAACTCAAAATAAGAAACGAGTCAAACACAGTGTTACCAAAAGCATAGTTTAAGTCCTAAACTATTTACATCAAGTGTTTACTATTGTTATTCAAAAACCAGGTCAATTACATTTTTAAAACAACCAGTAATTTCAAGTCCAAAGTCCAAAGTCCAGAGTCCAAAAAGATCTCCCACACGACCTGTGTAACTCCAACACGACCCGTGTAACCTTCTTATAGCATTTTTCAATCTCAAACTTCTTCTAAATGAAATTCTAACTACCCAAACTCATGCAACAATCTAACTAATCTTAATTACACTAAGATTAACTCAAAATCTCTCAAATTTAATAACACGGTATTACAGTGTAGGATAGTGGTGGAATTAGCGATGGGCAGTGATGTGTGGTGGTGACTGGCTAGAAAAGGAAGGGAATGGGAGGGGTAGATAGTTTTCGGCACGGGTTAACGATCTAGTGGGGACAATGACTTTCAAGGATGGCATGATATCCTTTGCTATTTATAATAACAAAAACTATATTAAATGAATGTTTAAACATAAAACTTATACATAAAAAATATAAATTCGTCATTATACATTGGATGTTAATACCACTATGAAATAATGTCATAAATGCATCTTTTAGTTAAAAGAATTATTGATATGACCCAAATATAATAGCATACCGTATAAAACATTTTTTTCAATTTACTCTTTGTTTTGTTAGGACCATGTTGGTGTTCATCTACTTAATTCGAAAAATAAACCACTTTATTTTTAGAAGGCATAACTATTTTACATAATCTTTCATAAAATGTATTAGTATATATTTATGAGTTTATCTTTTTGGGAACCAGCAAGGATTTTATTTAAAAAACCCAACCAAGCAAGATGCAAGGAGGTAAAAAATGGAAAACGCTTACAGAAACTTTAGAAGGGGAAACAATTCCAATTAGCCCAATTACAAATTTCACAATTACCCCTATATTTCAACCACCCATATACAACAACCGTAATAATATCCATTGTTTTAGAAAGGGAGTTTGGAATCTTGTTAAACACCTTGTCGTTCCTAGTCTTCCAAATGCACCAAATCGTCCTGCATAGAATAGAAAGGAAAGTTTTCCTTTTTTTAGGACAGTGACCCCAATTCGCTGCAAAGTCAATAATCTCTTAGATCTTTGTACAATTCCAGATTCTGATACCAGTTGAATATACCCCAACCTCAGCAGCAGCCTTGCAGTTAATGATTGTCTGGTCCGAGTCCTCCATTTCTACATTACAAATAGGGCATAACAGGGAAGGAATGTTGATCCCTATTTGAATCAAACATGTTGTGGTTGGAATTCTCATGTGCCAAACAAAACAAGTAACTTTAAGCAGGGGTATGTTGCACCATATCACCTTCAAGGAAGAGGGCTAAGAGAGCTTGCAGTTTATCAATTTTTGATCAGATCCACCTAAAAATTCCCAACACTGGATAGTTTAAAATGCTAGTGGTCATCCGTCGTCCTTATCAAGACCGAGGAGTGTATTATCTGCAATTACTGGAGTACATCGAGCTCTATAGCGGTTCGAGGTTACATCTTCCAAGACCAGCTAGTTCCATGTGGTTTAATGTAGTCGGCCACCCAACTGTTTTTGACTTTAGCTGAATTAAATAAGGCAGTAAATTTAAATTGAAATAAGCCCTCCTCAGACCAGTTCTTCTTCCAAAACATAGTGCTACCACATCCATGATTCTGCAATCAAACAATGAGTCCACATCCACCCATATATTATTTATTTCAATATTAGCTTTTATTGCATTGCTCCAGGTCCCACCAGTGATTTCTTACCAAGATTAGACATAGGTTTCTTTATGTTATTTTGGCATGCCCCAGATAACACTACTCCATAAAGCATCATTTTCACTTTTAAAACCCCAAAGTCATTCCATTAGTAGGGCCAAGTTTAATGCTCTAAGAGAGCCAATACCAAGTCCACCATATTCCATAAATGCAATCACATTCTCCCATGCCACCTAATGTATTTTTGTTTGCTCTTCACTAGCCCTCATAGAAACCTTTTTCTTCAGGTTTTCTCAAGTGTATCAATAACACAAATGGGTGCTTTGAAAATTGAAAGGTAATATAGTGGAAGACTCCCAATAACCGATTTGGTCAATGTAAGTCTCCAGCCAAAGGATATAACTTTTGCTTTCCAAGAGCATCGTTTAGATTGAAACTTGTCAATAATGGGTTTCCAATTCTTTTTAAGACTCACTTTAGCCCCCACTGGTACCCCTAGATAAGTGAATGGAACTGAACTGGCCTCAAATCCCAAAATTCTCGCACCCCTATTAATGCGGGAGGATATGTGAAAGCATCAAAGAATTCTAGCCAAGTTTTTGATGTTGGATGTATTCCAATCCCCAAAAAAGTGCATCAACTTCATAAAATAAATGGGTGACGGATACGTTTGCATGGGGGACTTTAAGACCAAAAATTAGAGACTTTTCACAAGCCATACTTAATGCGATATTGAGTCCCTCCATAGCAATTATGAAAAGGAAGGGAGATAACGGATCACCTTGACGGATGCCTTTTGAAATGGAGAACTCTTTAGTGGGATAATCGTTGATAAGAACCGAGGCACGATAGGAAGATAAGCAACTTGTGGTCAATGAACGCCATTTCAATCCTATTTTGATGCATAGTCGCCTCAAGATAACCCCAATTTATTGCGTCGAACGCTTTACCAAAATCTACCTTGAAGAGAAACATCTTCTTTTTCTCCTTTTTTGCCCATGAACAAACTTCATTGATGATCATGGGGCCACCAAGGATGTTATGCCCTTCTATAAATGTCGTTTTTTACTTCATTGATCACCTTTCCAATGACGTTTTTTTAATCTAAGTGCCAACTCTTTTGCAATGATTTTGTACAAGCATCCTATTTAAACTAATAGGTCGATAATTGTGAGAATGAATCTATCTTTGATACATGCGATATTTTGAAAGGTAGAGGCATCCCAGAAACTACATAAACCTCCTTATCTTCTTATAGACCCGATGAACTCCATATCAATCAGAATGTCCCCAGCATACACTAATCAACTCCAATGAAATATTTGTAAGTTGTGTTTCCTGTATATCTCTAAAGTTGAGGTAATGTTGTACTTTCAAATGCCTTATCCAGTCCAGCTTATGAGATTCCCCCATTTCCCTAATGTTAAGAGATAGAGTATTCATTTGGAGATCATTTCGACTCCATCCCTAGCACCGATAAGATTTTCATCGATCATCGAATTGTCATCTTCAATCTGAAATCCCAATAGCTTACCAACCTCGGCCATTTGGATATTTTCACTGTGCTCACTCGAATCAGCCATGGATTCAATCCCAATTAACGAGAACCCATTTGATGTTTGGAAGAGGTGGACATATTTATTGAGGTCTATAGAGGGATCCGACTCCATCGAGGGGTTTTGGGAGGTCGTAAGAGGTGTCCGATCGTATGGGAGGAATCGCTAATGTTTTCTATTTAGTTTTCGCCTTTTACCGATAGTATCACTCGATTCAAAAGTTATTCCTGCTTCACCAATTTCAATAGGGTTATACCCCGAATTCCCCATAGCGAGAGATGGCATGTCATTGTTGTTTGGGGTGGGCTCAAATGGTTTGTCATCTAAATCAATTGGGCTAGATCAATTTGAGCCCCGACTGTTTGGTCCCATGGGCTGACCAAGATCATATACATTGTTGAATATTTCTCTGAAACTAGGAATGTCATTAATATTATTGTTTGCCTCGGGAAGTATCTCGCCAAACGCACAGGGTGACGGTTCGGGGATCCCTTGGAGGCTCTTCATTATACATCACCTGAATCGGCATATCTACGACCATCTCCAGTCCTAACTGCTCCGTCGACAATTTATCAGAGTCGTTTGGATCAATTTCACCGTCTTTCAGATCTTGCTCCATTTGATCACATGTGTCAGCGATACCATCTTCATCCTCTTCATCCTCTTCCTTCACGGCGTCATGATGGTCAGACTCGCATTGGCGATAAGTCGAATAAGGCTTAAATGGATACCATTCATCTTCAAATTCTGATATGCTAATTTTGAACTTTTGTTATCTAAGCTAACTATTAATTCTTTGTTTATCTTCCGCCCATGAGCCGTAAGAATTCCAACCTTACAGTATGATACATCTGAGCAAGAATTGAGCGCGTTGAGTTGGGAAATAACTTTCCCAACATTTCTAGCTATTGTGGAGAAATCGTCTGCATCCCAAGCCTCCAATGGGACCCCGATAATTTTTAACCAAGCCATCCTTTCGTATCTAATATCCTTATTTGATGCATAATCCAGCCATATAAACCACTTTTGTCATAAACGTCGGTTTTGAATAAACTTGTCCGCTTTTGAAGACATCCTGAATTTAATAAGGGCATGCAACTAACCCACCAAGGTATTTTCTTCAATGTCATCGTAACCATCCAATCCAAGCAAGTTCTACTAGTTTTCTAACAACTCCAATGATTTTAGCTCTCCCACCAAAGCGCATCTTTTTATCCATCCAACATTTGACGAATAGCACTTTAGTTGAATAGTTAATAATGGATTCGTCTTTGTTAGATTTTGCAACCCCCCCCCCCCCCCCCTCCCCCCTCCAAGAGGAGGGTAGGCATTGTTGATTGTCGGATGGGGATTAGATTGAGGGAGGGGTCGACTCACCGTTGGTTGTTTGGGATACTTGGAAACGATGGCTCTTAGCATTCTACTGGCACACTTTACCTTACCTTCTCCATTTCTTCAATATTTCTTATGTTTGTAATTCTGACAAAAGTGAACTCCCTCCCATTTACGTCCAATTTTCTAGGGATGAACACGTCCATCACGTTTCCCACCGATTCACATACTTTCCGGAGGTCATGACTAGTTCTCCTAGGGAAGTTGGTCACGTAGAAGGTGGTGTCATCTCCATTGCTTCATTGTCCTTTTTGTTGCCGTCGCGGGACTTCGCTCCATTCGTCTCCCATGGAATAACTTGGTCTCATACTATTGTGCGGTTTCTCTACGTACCTATTATAAGATATTAGTACCATTTATTATCGTTCATAGACTTTCACACGTTTGTATTATTAACATGTACTTGAGGCATTTGATAAATACTAAAACAATTTTATCAAATTGCGCATTAAGTTTATACATAAAGAAAACATGAATCGACACTTCTTAGAAGAAATTGTCGCAAAATAAAATATTAGATCTATTTAAAAGTTTTCAAATATATGTGGTCTACATGATGGAGGACCGGATATATGTTAATGAATTATGATATTAAATTTATTAATAAATCCCAATCAGTCATAATGTAAGCCATATATATTCTGACCAATTAATTAAATAAACTCGAACCTTTCGTTTTGTAACCATTTCTTTTATAAGAAAAGGGTAGCAATAATGAAGAGAATTGACACTTAATGGTTATAAGAGGCAAATTTTTGATAGGTCGATGTTGTGTCATATTTCATTTCCAACATAATAAATAATATGACGTGAATGTTAGTAGATTTGTGTATTTCACATGACCACATCAATGCATTGATACAACCTCTAGTCACGGGATTTTTTTTTTTTTTTTTTTTTTATCAAGAGCCTCTTCGTTCGGGTTTTTTACAATAACTTACAAATAAATATTTGAAATCATTCAATATTATTAAAAGTTTTGACCATTGGACTATCGTTAATTAACATTTAATATTATTTAATTATTAAAAAGTTATTATAATATTATATTTTATTTATCTCTGTTTAATAGTATTTTTATTTATTCCATTTTATTATGTTTTATATTTAATTTTTATTATTTTTACTAATTAATCTAATTTATTAAATAAAATAAAATTAATATTTTTATAGCTCGTTTTAATTTTATAACTATGTAGTTTATAAAAATAAGACCAATATGAAATATGAAATAGGGATGGGATCGGTTCAAAGAACCGGACCGAACCGACCCGAAACCGATATAACTGAAGCTGAAAATTATGTTTCTTTAGATACGATAACCGAGTCGATGTTTGGGATACGGTTCCAATTTGGTTTCAATGTGTATTTCGGGTATGGGACCACGTAGAACTAAAAATCATTGGATGGAACCGGTTTCGGTTTTGGAACAAAAAAAAAAAACGAACCCAGACTGTTTGATATTTATAAAAAATTCAACCGCAACAAATCATGTTTAGGGCTCTGTAACTCAGCTATTTCTTAACCAAATAAGCAAATAAGGCGTTTATAGAATCTAAAATGTAGCCAAGACAGTGACATGTTGGAAAAAAAATGAGGTCATTTCGACCTCGTGCGAATAAGTTATGAGCGTCGAAAAGGGTTCAAATTCTCGGTTCCAAACCCGAGAAACCCGAAACCCGCATTACTCAAAACTGAAAATTAAATATTATTAGACCTGATAACCGAAACAAATAACCTCACCAGTTTCGTTAAGTATTAAAGTGTGATATAAGATCTATTTTTTTTATAAATAAATTGAATCCTTTTCTACTATAGACACAAACTAGTACAACACATTTACAATATTTCTAATTACAATTATGATGTTTAACCTTCTAATTAAGTTAGTATTTAAGGACTGCTTCTATCCGTATACTTCTCCATTTGTCATTTAAATCTCAAATATATTTGTGGTTTTCCAACATTTTTGTGTTCTCTAACAATGACACTATGAATGACTAGAGTATTTCACAAGAAGCATGGATCTCTTTCTATATTGATACATTAGTTTCTATATTTATGTGAAAGATTAATGGGAAACTTGACTCTTGACTCTTGAGGAACATTTCATTACAATCATTTGGTATTTGTGTGTAAGAATTGAAGAATCTGATTTTTTACGTCAAAGGCTTCAAAGAACAGTTCATGTATATTCGACTTATTATGAGAGAATGAGAGTATGAAACTATGAAAGTTCCAAGTTTTTCAATTTCAATATCATAAATAATTAATATCAATAAAGAAAAATATTTCAGTACATAGTAAGTCAACGTATAACTCGCTCTTCAAGTCGTTGAGTTGAACGATAACATTTTTTAGAGATCAGTTTCATCTTAACTTCTTAAAACTAATATATTGTCTTGTCAAACTCATTATAAACGTTAAACAAATATAAAATCATTATAAAACTAGTTCAGAGATCTCGATCTACTCCCTTCTTTCACCAAAATATGTATTCTTGATAAGGACATGGATAGACAGTCTTTGTTTTATAACCAAACACCTAAAATGAATCGTAATTACTAATAACAAATGAGCTAAATGCTAGAATATATAGTGTCGTATTTGCAATTTTTCTTATCAATACATTATATTCTAAAAGTTTCACTAATACATCATATTTTAAAAAGTATACTAAATTATATTATTGAAAACTATTTTATACTAAAATGATATTGTTATAATTAAGCTATAGACATCGATAAAGATATATTGTAACCCTATACTTGGAAATGAAAATGATTTGTGACAATCAAAATAAAAGATATGGAGTATCTAGAATTATGGACTACTCAGAATTTATGAATTTTGGGTGTGGAAAAAAGGAGGAGCCATTGTTGAAGTATTATTTGGTAAGAAAATGACAAAAAAGCCCATCCCTTCAACACCAAAGTGGTCCTATTCCATTAATACAATTGATACCAATTCTTATCCTTCACCACCCCCTCGCTTTTCCTCTGCTTATTCTGCACACTCTCCTCTTTCTCTCTCTCTCTCTCTCTCTCTCTCTCTCTCTCTCTTCCAATTCTCTTTTCTTTCACCTCTCAAAACCATCAACCACCAACTCTCTCCAGGGTACAACCATTAAAGCACGAGGTACAACCATGTCATCATCAAAAGTCTGGAGCAAAGAAGAAGATAAGGCATTTGAGAATGCCATTGCCAACCACTGGACTCACGATTCCAAAGAACAATGGGATACAATTGCCTCACTCATCCCCACCAAAACCATTCCGGAGTTGAAACAACACTACCGATTACTAGTCGAAGACGTCGATGACATTGAAGCTGGAGTGATTCCGATTCCGAAGTACCTCGGAGAGGAATCGTCCTCCTCTTCCACCAAAGAAAACACCCACCATGGATCCAATTCCAATCGACGTTCCTCTTGCAATTACACCAACAACGGGTTTTCCGGGTTCGGTCATGATTCCAATTCCGCTGGTCAAAGCAGCGGAAAAGCGAATTCCAGAGCGGAACAAGAACGTCGGAAAGGGATTCCATGGACAGAAGAAGAGCATAGGTATGTCATAACCATATCCATCTTATATTTAATTGCATAATATTAGTTAAAAACACATGTTTCCGTTTTCAGCTTTGAAGAACGTTCATTAATTGTTTAATAGTAGTAGAAGTACCATGTTTCTGATTATGAAATCATTACAGAATTTATGTGTACACAGTACAACTTGTGGTTGGTTGGTTGATTGACTGACCATTGGGAATGTAACTGTCAGCAAACTATTTATTGTTGCAATCCCATTGTACAACTCATGACGCATAGTATACAATGGTGCACAACCTAAAATGTGTAGTAGTTTCAAAATTTACATCTTAAAATGTGTAGTAGGTATTGTAGTCTGTAGACCTTATTAAAATGTCACACGCTTTTGGTACAAATTTTAATGCATGTGGTACAAATACAGGTTGTTTTTGCTTGGATTGGATAAATTTGGGAAAGGAGATTGGAGAAGTATTTCAAGAAATTATGTGATATCAAGAACACCAACGCAAGTAGCGAGTCATGCACAAAAATACTTTATTCGATTAAACTCCATGAACAGAGACAGAAGGCGAACGAGTATTCACGATATAACAAGTGTCAACAATGGTGACGTGTCATCGCATCAAATCCCGATAACGGGTCAACCCGGGAGTACAAACCCGTCTAGCGGTCCGACCGTGGGTGCACCAATGAAACATAGACCGCACCACCCAGTGCCGCCAGGGATGGGGATGTATGGGGCACCGATGGGCCACCCGGTTGCCGCCGCTCCGGGCCATATGCCGTCGGCAGTTGGAACTCCGGTGATGATGCCGCACAGCCACCACCCGCCGTATGTTATGCCGGTGGCGTACCCGATGGCGCCACCGCCAGCGATGCATCAATAAGTTTGAAAAAGCGGGTTTTTTTTTGTTTTTTTAATTTTATGGAATAACTCTCCTCCTAGTCATAGTGCTAGCATTTGACAAAAAAAGTAGGACCACAGCAACTTTTTCAATGATGAATTTCTGTTGGTTAAAGAATTTTCACCAACTGTTGTACATTTTTTCAGTGAGATTAACGCAATAATGAGTTGTACCTCGTGCACCGAACGGTGTACCCCACGCAATGATAGTTGTACCACTTGATTGGAATGGGACAGGGGAGATAGAAAGCAATCTAATGGTGGTTTCTCTTCCAACTTTGTGAGGTCCAAAATGTGACACAGGGATGAAGTTAAGCTGTCAAACATCATTGTCTGTTGATGTCAAAAAGATAGGAAAAAACAAAAAACATCATCATAATATCTTTAAAACAAAATATTACTCATAAGTCCCTTCAAAAAAGAAAACTATTTGCTAATTAGTACAAAATGAGGGTGTCAAAATGGAAATTTTATAACCAGAATGATGTTTTTTTACGCCTTCTTGAGTTAAATCGAACAGAGAGCATGTGATGTAAAAACTTCTTTCGTCCCACTTTCCACCACAGCGGTACAACAAATCGGCATCTTTTTTTCCTTTCTGCAAGGTGAAAATTAGAAAAAATATATATACATGTCAAGAAATAGCAACGTACTTTCTTTGATTTGTTTATTATAGCATCCTACTTGTGCTGTAATAAACAACTAAGTTGCTATCATTTATTCCTTTTTATTTTGAGACCATGTAAATTGGACCCATGGAATGAAAATATTAATTTATTAAATTAAATGTTCTTGCATAAAGTTGTTACAATTATATAGTATGAACACAGATTTTGAGGGGCATAACTAGAATATTTAAAATTTTCCATTTTTTGACATCGATGTTTAATTTGGACACTCGAAAGGACGACTTTGAAGTGGTCCACTCCACATAAAGCCAAAAAGATACATCAAATCTCTTTCAAGAATTACATGCGATACGATATGAATTTAAGGTGAATAACAATTTTATGTAAAAATCTTTGGTGCAAGTTGGTTTTAGATTATATATATATATATATATATATATATATATATATATATATATATATATATATATATATATATATATATATATATATATATTATTTAATAACTCAAATAATGAAGAAAATTTAGGTATGGGACAAAAGATATAAATGAAATGAACTCACTTATTTCGTGGAAAGCATATTTTCCCCATCGTGACTGCAGATCGGAAAATATGGGGCCCACGGTAGGCCAAAAATTGGTTTGGATATTCAAAACTTCAAGAACAGTCTGCAATCCAGATCTTGAAGGTACAACATTTTCCAGCATGGTTTCAGGGTTTTCACCGAGTAAGACCTAAAACATAAAATAGTTGTGTGAAAACTTAAATCCTAAAAGATTATGCAAGGGTATTATGGGTATTAACCTTGATTACTGATGTGGCTGATGATGATATTGACCGGAGATTGTAGCTGCAAAAAAGTATTACATATTCATGAAGATAAACTTTAATAAAAATTAATAACAATAATAATAATAAGGGTATGTTGCATTTTTGGTCCCTTATTTGAGGTTATTGTAATGTTTTTGGTGCCTATTTCAAGAAAAATTTTGTCCCAGAAACATAGTCATGAGTAAATACATATTTGGTCCCTGAGTAGAGCTGAATTTTTTATTTTGGTACCAAAAAGCTTTCTTTTTGCAATTTTGGTCCTTATTTGAGGTTTTTGTAACGTTTTTAGTCCCTGTTCCAAGTAAAATTATTGTTATTTTGGGACTAAAACCGAAAAAATCAGCTATACTCAAGGACCAAAATAGTCATTTTGCTTGGAATGGAGACCAAAAATGTTACAAGAACCTCAAACAAGGACCTAAACCGCAGTTGGTAATTTTTTGGGACAGAAACTGTAAAAATCAGCTAACTCAGGGACTAACTAAACATGTAATCTACTAAAATAATAATAATAATAATAATAATAATAAACTTATTAAAACATGGAAATGTGAAAAACGAACCCGCCCTCGAGAATAACAAGCAACTTTCCACGAGATAAAGAAGTGAGCATTTTTGTCATCTGTGCATAACCAGCAGGGGTCACCTACAAGACATAAGCTCTCAAGTTAGAGTTAGTGAAAAAGGGCATTTACGTCTTTTGCACACAAGAGAGATTAAAAGTAAATTTGCAACATCGTTGAAGCTAACGACACTGAAAGACGGATGAAAAGCTTACATCACAGCATCCAAGGGGATCGCCTCTTGCAGCATCAAATCCAGCTGAAATGATTGTGATATCAGGGGCAAATTCGTCCGCTGCAATCAAATTTAAAAGTAAGAACATGAAGACACAAAAACTAGCAAAAGGAAAATAGGTAAAAAAAAAAATAATAATAACCTATTGGAAGCACAATATGCTGAAATGCAAAAATATAATCATTATCCCCAACTCCTCCCCGACTCCATGGAACATTTACACAATACCCTTCTCCACCCATTGAACCCACCTAACAACAAATGCAATATTTATTACAAGAGTAAATGACCATTTTACCCTTCCCAAATTAGTTTTACCTCATGGGCAGCACCAGTACCAGGGTAAAACTTTCCACCTTCATGTCTATGTAAGGATATATACAAGACCTATAATAATTAAACCAATATCATCAGAAAAATACCAATCGATGCTAAGATTAATGATGTTAATGATTTAAAATAAGTTAAGTAACTATATTGTATGTCCAGTCTCCATTTTATAAATAAAATTCCATGCTTTTTTATTTTAATCATATAATATCATTAACAAGTTGAAGAAAGTAATATCAATTATTGCAAGAATTACTGTTTTGTTCTGCTCAAATATTTCTTGAGTGCCATTTCCATGGTGTACGTCCTGCAAATAAACAGGGTAGATAATTACAAGTCTAGTATTTTACAACAATTATTTAAAAAAACTGAAGAAATTACAAATATACCCAATCAACAATTAACACTTTCTTTGCCCCTGCAGCTTTTGCTGCTGACACAGCAACAGCTGCATTGTTGTGCAGACAGAATCCCATTGCCTGTTTCACACCCGCATGATGACCTGGCGGACGGACCTGACCCATGACCCATGACACATAATTCATAAAGATTAATGTAACAAATAGAGGTGAATTATAGTGAGACCAAAATGTTGTATAAACTTTGTTTCACCAGTGCAAATCCGTTTTTAGCACGCCCGGAATATATTGCTGAAGCCAGATCAGCACATAACCCTGCTGCCAGCCTGGCAGCAAGTGCTGAATCTTTGTTTGCGTAAGTATCAGGAGTGAAATAACTGCCAGAAAGAAAATGATTATTGAAAATCATGGAAAAAAAACAAGATATGCATTGAATGCTTTCGTTAATTAATAAAGTGGAGAATATTAGTTATTGCTGTTTAACATACCTGGCAACATGTTGGCTTGTAAGTTCAACAGATTCAATATTTTCATGAGAGTGAACCTGAAAAACAAAAGATCCTGATTACTGAGTTCATAAGAAATGTTTATTATATTAATATAATAGTTAATTAGTTTTAACTCTAGTGTATATACTTTTAACTGTATTTAATAGATTTTTGATTTACCATTTTTAAAAAGTATATATATAAAAGCTAATTAAAATTTAAATGAGATTAAAATAAAAATGTTTTTTAGTTAAAATCATTAATAAATAAATAAAAAGATGTCATCACAAATTACATAAATAACTAGATAAGAATGGGTATATTGTAAAGTTTCATTCCATTCCATGATGCAATGAAAAGAAAACACTCCCTATCTAAGGAATGAAAATTAACAAAAGGGAAGGAATCACATTCCTTCAAGAATGGAATGTCCCATTCCATTCCCTCCCTGATTCCCTTTTACCAAACACTACCTTAGGATTGGCTGCAAGTTGACTTTAGTCAAATGAAAAAGATGCTTACCATCAGGAGTTCTTCACGTGTAATTTCTCTTGCTGAAATTGGTTGACATCTTCCAGGAAATATGCCTAAAATTTACAATTGTAAAACAAAATAAAAATAAAAAAGATAAAGCAGCCTCATCACACACCTGCAGTTGCCAGGCTGGCAGCAATTGCGCGAAGACGGTCTGGTCTTTCTGGATGAGGAAGAGACTTTCTTTCAACCTACAATATAAAGATGAAAGAATGATGACATTTATTTTTTTATTTATATAAGCATTAGGTAATTAAAACAATTTTTAGAAGCATTTATTAAAAATTGAAAAATCGGGACGAAATCTTACTTCGGAGTGAAGCAACATCCTGTCATCAAAACCTACTGCTGTCGATTTATGTGGGGCCAGATTTTTTGAACAAGAAGCTACATTGAAAGAATAAAAAAGACCATGAAAATGGAAACATTTTAAATGAAAAAACCATCACTCGTTCTAATTTATACCTTCCGATTTCCCATTTCTTTTCAATGATATATTCTCAATAGAATCTGCCTCTTCTGAAGATGATGCAAGAAATCCATGCTTAAGGATTCCAGAATCTTTATGCTCTCCACACATCTGCATATAAAAAGTTTTCCAAATTATTTACATACATATACAATATTAAATATATAAAAGGAAAGTTATGTATGATGAAAGAAGTTTAACATGACCATACATGGCAATACATGGCACCATCAGCATTAACCATTGTGCAATTAACGCAAAACCATTTAACAATTGTTAAATGTTTCTCTAAAGGCTCCCAATCACTGTCATCTTCATCATCAAAATCACCTTCTTTATTATACATATCTTGAAGACTCATGTCTCCATTGAAGCCCTGAATGGCATTTTGGTCATTTGGATCATGATTGTTGGTTTCTGACTCCTTATTTGGTAAGCGGTTGATTGGCCTGGTGTTTGATATTGCTTTGTGGTCAGTGTGACCACCATCTAACACAATCATTCCTTCATTAAGAATTCAATCATCAGTAAACATGTCCTCAAAAAGAAAGTAAATGTGTCAAATGTATCATGTCATAAACAACACAGGGTAGAAAATCATAGTTCTTGTTATAAGCCAAGACATTATGTATAGTATCATAAATTTTCTTTATATGGTAATTTTTAAACTCATAATTTATTACATGTAGATAAACATACATGTCTAAATGCAAAGTGTCAAAGAATAAAAATTAGTAAGTATTAGGTTGGTGATATATCAACATTAATGAGCCTATATGATAAGAGATTTTCATGAAGCTGAATATGAAAATGGAAGTATCCCTTTGATATCATGCTTAAAATGTATAATATGGAAAAAGTTTATTAACTTTTTCCTGTTGCGGAAAATAAGCATACATAAATGCCAAAAGACCAATATGAAACCCTACAATTTTGACAAAATGCCAATTAATCATCTCTTACATGAACATGCGCACACACTCATACACAACTGCATTGCTGAAGATGGAAGAATCAGTTACCGATCATTCTTAACAAGAAATAGAAGATTATGTGATACTTGGCAACTTTCCCAAATCTTAGAGGCTACAATTTCAAACTAGTAAGGGACAGAAAGTGTATCTACTTTAAGTGTGGTGATAACAACACCAAAATCTTCAAGGTTTTGTGATGCTGGAAAGACTATAAACCAGGCAATATGCTTTCCTTTTGGCTTATAAAGAATTTCCCCATAACAGACGCACATACAGGCAGGAACGATGCTAATGAAATGTATCATAATTGAAGGGGAAAAAGAAAAGATCTTCTAAAATTCTATGGGAAGAATGTACCAGGAAAGTCAACCCTACATCTTCACGCAATTTTACAGTGATACCTCATCATTTCGCTATCACATCTTCACAGACACGTATACAAATGTCAGGTATGTGTTATGTTATGTCCCTTGGTCCTAATGTTGCAGCCACAAACAAAACAAAAAACAATAAAAAGCGCATGACCTATTTCCTGTTTAAACGCAAAAAGTCCAAGAACTACGACTGCAAATCAAAGCTAAAACACAAAGAAAATGTGCGCTTACTGAAAAGTCTTTAAACCTCAGAGGATAGGGTTTCAAACAACACATACAAAAACTTGGATAATGTCAAATTGCCAAAATTGTTCGCTAACATATTCGCAACTCGTTTCTTCTATGCATGCTCACGTTTCACTACATAAACGTTCAAAGTTATGGAAAACGGAAAACGGAAACGCTAACAGTAATCCAGCGCTAAACATTTCCCTCCCGTAGATACATTTGAGTACTCAGTGACATGTAATGAGGATGAAAATCAATAAACGGAAGGACGTTTTGCTCGAAGAACTGACCTGTTTGAGCTGAGTACAAGGCGGAATCTGACAATGATTTCAACGACTTCAATTGAATTTCTACTGTTTGTCTGATTTTGGGGGAATAATTCTTTTGGCAAGCAGACTGAGGGGGACGAGAGCCGACTTTTTATTGGCGGGATATTTGCGTACATACCCTTCTACGTTTACGTATTTTCCTATTATTCCCCCGGTATTAGCAAGTTATTCAGAATTAACCCCGGTTAAGAAATATTGAAACCGTTTCTTTAATTACCATCTTCTTCCTGTATAATAAACTTTTTCATATGTTTATTTTCTTTGAACGGCTTTTTCAAATATATATGACAATTTTATTTTTCTCTATTAATACTAATATGTATAATAATGTTCTTTACTATTTTATATCACTTAGACTGTCTGGTATATATCTATGTTCGATGGCATAGAGATGAGGTGGCAACCCTTCACGGCGTGCACACCATCCCGGTGTGGCATGGAAGCAATGGCATGGGCGGAGAATGGGTGTGGTGTTGATGTTGATCCGGAAGAAACTCACCTCCTTGTCGTAGGTAATATACCGGTTAGCCTTTACGTTGTTTGTATAATAGTTTTTTTTTTTATCTGATAAATTGGTTTTGTTTTAAAAATAACCCTCGACCCTTACGTTTTCCAAAATTTTCGAAATGATCCTTTTAGCAGGTTTACTAGTAACTTCCCGGTAATTGACAATTTTTAGAAAAAATAACCTAACTTTTTTCAAAAAAAAAAAAAAAACTCTTATATTTGACAAACTTTTTCGTTTGAACGAACTTCTTTGTATTGGCTTATAATTTTTATGTATTTGTTTCTATTGTTGTTTATGGAGTTCTTGATAGTTTTGACTTTTGAATGTTAGAATTTGAAGGAACCTTAGATTGTTTTCGAAATAATGTGAAAGTTTGTTGTGTCAAATGTTTGTTAGCTATATGCATATCAAAATCTATTTGCAGGATGCTTGGATATTGTTCTTGGAGAATAAAAGTGTTCTTTGTTGACATCTTAGATTATTTCCATAATCAAATAGAAAGAAAACTCGTATACTCTGACCTATGTTCGAAAATTAATTTCAACTTTCATGTGATTTGATCAATAATAATCTCATTAAATCCCTTTGAGACTGAATTTTTTTCATATCAATAATAGCAAAGTCAATAAATTCCTTAGGCATAACATTCTTATTAGAACCGGCAAAAAACGACCCAACCCTAACATATCTCAATAATTAGCAGGTTGGTTAAGATTTTCAACTCGTCTAATTAAACGAGCTGATAGGTCAACTTAAAATGACTAAACTCGAACCATTGTCACCCTTAACTCTTATTCTTTTTCATATTAATAGACATAGAACCTTCGATTACCAAACGTAGAACCTACAGTCTCTAAGTTAGCAAACACAAAACATCCAGCCTTAAAAATAGCATAATTGCAACAATTTGTCATACGATTCCATCCAAGTTAGTATACACAAAACCTTCGGTTTCCAAATTAACAAGCATAGATACAATCAAACATTCATCATCTGTAACGCCCGACTTTTAATACAAAGTACACCCAATTTTTTAAAAGAAATTGCCAACATATTCATGACAATCAAGACTCATCGTTACCAAATGTGTACATCATATTAAAACCAAAAGCATGCAAGAGTATCAAGGACATTACAAACATACATACACAAAGTATTCTTGAGTCGGGTCACTATATTAGGAAAAAACTGTACTCAGAACATCTTCCCAACTATCTATATTCTCTTTTTCTTTTGAAGAGCTACTAGGTCCTGCAAGGTTAATTAATACATAAACATAAACTATTTAAGCTTGGTGAACAACAAATAATTATCAATAATCATAATTCCCATAATTATAAAACACACACATCATTGTCATCATAAATCAACAATATATGTATCATAATATAATAATTTCCATAAGAGACTCGGGCATCGACAATTCGCCATTTATCCCTCGTAACCCTTCCGGCCACATAGGCAAGTACATTACAGCCACTAATGCACACACATTCCAGCTACTAACGAACACACTCCCAGCCACCAAGGCACACACATTTCATCCATATAAGCACACACTCCCAGCCACCAAGGCACTCACATTCCAACCACACACGCATTTATATTTTCTAGCCACTCAGACGCATGCATTCAATATTATTATCACATTAATAAGGGAAAGGAAGATATGAAAGGTTTTAAGCAACCCATGAACTAAATAACCTAAGTTCACATGCAACCTATAAGGATCTATGTTTTCTTCTAATTGAACATATAACAAAAACCTAGAGGCCAGAAAAAGAAACTAAAGATCAAAACAGAAAAACCAACCTTTAATTCTTGGAAGCTGAGCAGCAAAATTATCCTGCCTCAAATGAAAGTCACACCCAAGCAGAGGAGAGAGGTCACGAAATCCAGAGAGAGTCTTACGAGAATTGGCGAATTCCAGAGGTGCCTGGGAACCCCTATTTATAGTTTTTCAAATGGCCAGTTGATAAACCTTAGAGATAAACCTTTTTGAATTCAAATAAGATAAACCTTTTATCTTATAATTCAAATCCTATTTATCTATATTATTAATTTCGAAAATCATATATTTCCATATATGTATTTCGAAATCCACTGGTCACTGATACACTGTCACTTACTCAACTATTGAATAATTACAGTTTTAGTCCCTGCACCTTTAATTAATTAGTTTAATCCCCAAATTAAATCCAATTAATTCTGGATTAATTCCTAATTAATTAATATAGTTTCTAATTAATATATTATCACTTTAATATATTAATAAACCATATTATTTAATTCCTGTTGATTTATTAATCCCATAATAAATCAACCTTTCTCTCTACCGAATTTTCTACCAAACCTCCAGCCATGAGGGCAACCCAAATGGACTGTGCTTCTATTAATTAGGTAAATACTAATTATTAGTCATGGCTTAGACACCTAATCCAACAGTCTCCCACTTGGATAAGTCTATGACTATAATTACCAATTTAGCCTCTAATTAACCAGCACTTGTAGCTTCCTAGAAACCAATGCCAAACTCTGATCTAATCAGTCCTGTCCATAGATAAGTGATCAGATGATCCTCCGTCCAACAAGATATTTTCAGACTCAAGACATGGATAAAATCAATCTGGTCTGAATCACTGTTCCTCGATTTCCGATTTGCATATGACTCTTGACTACCAATTTAGTCCCGGTTGGCCAACCATTTTAGTCAACTTCAAAATCATCGAGAGGCCTACAGATATCTGTTCCCCCTTAGGGTCAAGGGACGAATAAGCTTTGACTCATATACTTATGTCTTTTACCAGACAAATCATTCACAACAGCACGTTTTATAACACCGAGTTACCGATGCGTTTTCGTACTATCAATGAACAACCGCTTAGCAAATCATAACTCATATGTCTTAGCTTAAATATCAAAAGATATTATCGTCTCAACATTGCTCGTGATAAAATCCATGAAGCAATCTATTGAGCGCGGGTTTATCCAATACTCAAATCTCCATTTCCAAGTACTCACGAATGGTGCAGCAATCCAATTGCAATGTCTAACTCCTTAGACAATCTATTACCAGTTCATGACAGTCTTACTTCACACTTACTCCCTTAAAGTGTAATCGACTGTGGATATTTGAATAATCCAATTATTCAGGAAGTAAAACATGCAAAATGAAACACAATGATAAAGTATTGACAAGAGTAGTAAACCATAATAAATCTCTATTATTAAATCACAAGAGTCAAATACAATACATTGTTACAAGTTTCGAAACCTATCTAATTACTAAAACTTATATCATCTCTTAATCCAATGCTCCTAGCATGCTGATTATGCTTAATCCTACTCAGAGCCTTTGTCAAGGGATCTGCAGGATTATCTTCCGATGATACCCTCTTTACCAGGAGGTGACCTTCTTCTACCCTATGTCTGATGTAGTGGTACTTTCTGTCGATATGCCTGGACTTTCCATGGTCTCGCGGTTCCTTTGTCAAGGCGACCGCACCTTCGTTATCGCAGAACAGTTCCAAGGGCTCCTGAATACTCGGGACTACTCCAAGGTCACCGATAAAGTTCTTCAGCCAAGCCGCTTCCTTTGACGCTTCACTTGCTGCTATGTACTCTGATTCGCACGTAGAATCAGCCACTGTTTCTTGCTTGGAACTTTTCCAAGTCACTGCTCCACCGTTCAAGAGGAATACCCAGCCCGACTGAGACCGACCACTGTCTCTATCCGTCTGAAAGCTGGCATCTGTATATCCTTCAACTCTCAAGGTATCACTGCCACCGAGGACTAACACCATGTTCTTGGTCCTTCGCAGGTACTTGAGTATATTTTTCACAGCTATCCAATGCGCCCTTCCAGGGTTACCCTGGTACCGACTGACCATGCTCAAGGCAAAAGCCACGTCAGGGCGAGTACACGTCATAGCGTACATGATCGATCCCACAGCCGAAGCGTATGGTACTCGACTCATCTCAGCTATTTCCTCGTCTGTACTCGGACTTTGAGTCTTACTCAGCTTCGCATTACTTTGGATAGGTAGCTCTCCCTTCTTGGAATTTTCCATACTAAACCTCTTTAGTACCTTTTCCAAGTATGTACCCTGACTAAGTCCAATTAGTCTTTTCTTCCTATCTCTCAATATTCTAATCCCAAGAATATAGGCAGCCTCTCCTAGGTCCTTCATGGCGAAACATTTCCCAAGCCAAGCCTTGACATCTTGCAAGGTTGGAATATCGTTTCCCATGAGCAGTATGTCATCGACATACAGCACCAGAAAGGTGACTATACTCCCACTAGCCTTGACATATACGCAGGACTCATCCTCGCTCCTAGAAAAGCCAAACTCTTTGACTTTCTCATGGAAACAAAGATTCCAGCTGCGAGAAGCTTGCTTCAATCCGTAGATTGATCTCTCAAGCTTACACACCTTATTAGGATACTTTGCATCGACAAAACCCTCTGGCTGATTCATGTAAACATCCTCAGTCAACTTCCCATTAAGGAAAGCGGTTTTGACGTCCATCTGCCAAATTTCATAGTCATGAAATGCAGCTATGGCCAGCATAATCCTAATAGATTTTATCTTAGCTACTGGTGAGAAGGTCTCGTCATAGTCAACCCCTGGGGTTTGAGTAAAGCCCTTCGCAACCAGTCTTGCCTTGAAAGTGTGTACCTTTCCGTCCATGTCGGTCTTCTTCTTGAAGATCCATTTGCACCCGACTGTCTTTCGACCCGGTACATTGTCAACCAAGTTCCAAACTTGATTGTCATACATGGACTTGATCTCGCTATCCATGGCCTCTTTCCACTTGGCAGACTCAGGGCCCGCCACTGCTTCCTGGTAGTTAGCAGGTTCATCCAAATTTATCAGTGTCCTATCACTGACAAACGTGTCCCCATCCGAAGTTATATGGAACCCATAAAACTCGGGTGGCATGCTAACCCTACCAGAACGTCTAAGAGGTAAGGATACATCTGTCGGACCAACAGGAACTTCTTCCTCATGTTGGTTGCTAGTTTCTCCTAAGGTTGCGTCATCCGATGACTCTTGAATTTCTTCCAGATCAATGGTACTCCCACTGTCCTCTTTGAATACGAGCTCTCTCTCTCGAAAGACCGCTCGTCTAGCTACAAAGACCACGTCCTCGCTCGGTCTGTAGAATAGATATCCAAAGGACTGTTTGGGATAACCAATGAAGAAACACCTTTCGCTTCTGTCTGCGAGTTTGTCTTGAGTCTCTCGTCTAACGAAAGCCTCACAACCCCAGACCTTGATATGTGCCAACGAGGGAGCTTTCCCCGTCCACATCTCATGAGGTGTTTTTGCAACCTTCTTAGTTGGGACAAGATTGAGGATATGGGCGGCAGTCTCTAAGGCATACCCCCAGAAGTGAATGGGAAGTGAAGCTCGACTCATCATGGAACGAACCATGTCCAACAGGGTTCGGTTGCGCCTCTCTGCAACACCGTTCAACTGTGGTGTCCTAGGAGGTGTCAATTGCGAAACTATTCCGCATTCCTTTAGATAGTCTAGGAACTCGATACTTAGATACTCTCCGCCTCTGTCGGATCTGAGCATCTTTATCTTCCTGCCCAATTGATTTTCTACTTCGTTCTTAAACTCTTTGAATTTTTCAAAGGTGTCCGACTTGTGCTTGATTAAGTAGATATAACCGTATCTACTAAAATCGTCGGTAAAAGTCACGTAGAACCGCGTGCCATCTTTTGTGGTTGATCTGAATGGACCACACACATCCGTGTGAATGATGTCCAACAGACCCTCACTTCTTTCAAAAGACCCTTTGAAAGGTGATTTAGTCATCTTGCCCAACAGACAAGATTCGCATACATCATCCGACTTGAGGTCGAATGATTCCAACACTCCATCCTTTTGGAGTTGGGCGATGCGTTTCTTGCTGATGTGCCCTAGCCGACTATGCCACAGACATGCCTTTTCCACATCACTAGTAGAATCAATATAATTTACACTTTGTCCTAGATTGTCAACACATTTCACAGTTTCATACACACCATCACAAGGATAAGCAGTAAAATTCAAAATACCATTTTTGAAAACAGAAATAGATCCAATATTATTATCAAAAGAAAAATGAAATCCTTGTCTGAATAATGCGTGAAATGAAATAATATTCCTTGCCATTTCTGGCGAATAGCAACAATCTAATAAATCTATACAAACTTCACTACTAAGCACTAAACTATAAACTCCAATCTTGGTAACAGGGGACGATCTCCTATTGCCCATGATCAAGTTCAGTCTACCGTGCTCCACCTCCCTGCTTTCCTTTAGGCCCTGCATATCAGAACAAATGTGAAAACCACATCCTGTATCAAGGACCCAAGAATTAGAAGATGGTGAGTTTTTAGAGATAGTGTATATACCTGCTGTCGATGGCTTTACTTTCCCATCCTTGACATCCTGCAAGTATTTGGGGCAGCTTCTCTTCCAATGGCCCTTCTCTTTGCAGTAAAAACAGTTGGCTTCATCGGGGTTGGCTACGCAAGGAATTTGGGAAGACTTGGTTCTCGAGCCATTGTTGGATGACCCGACCTGAACCTTTTCCCTCCAATTTTGCTTAGGAGGGCCCTTCCTTTTCTTTCCTCTGCCACTTCCAATGGCTAGGACGGGCTGATTAACCGAGGGTACACTTTTACCCTTCATCCCGTCTTCAGCAACTCGAAGCATGCGATGCAACTCAGTCAGGTTAGCCTGATTGTTGTTCAAATGATAAGCCAGCCTGAACTGGTCATAAGAACTCGGTAGGGAGTTAAGCACTATGTCAACGGCCAACTCCTCCGGTACAGGCATCGCAAGCTTTCTAAGCCGCTCCACGTAACCTTGCATTCTTTGCACATGGGCACAGATGGACTCTCCATCTTTAGGCTTGCTGTTCGTGAAGTCCTTGACCACTTCGCACCTTTCGATGCGCTCTTGCTTACGGAACTTTTCCGCAAGCTCACGGTGCATCTCATAGGGCCAGTAGTCTTCATATATTCTCTGCAATTCGGGGTTCATTGTGGCAATCATGATGCAGGCCACTTTGGTCGCATCATCAGAATGTTTTTGGTACGAGGCAATTTCCTCGGGAGTAGCAGTTTCGGGGTCGACATCGACAAGCTCGGTCTCGAGAACATACTCTTTGTTCTCATACCTCAGAGCCATCTTGATGTTTCTAATCCAGTCATTGTAGTTTGTCCCGTTCAATTGAACCTTGGAACACAGTGAGAGGATAGAGGGAACACTGGAGTTTGATTGGGGAGCGGATTGATCAGCAGAAGACATCTATAAAAGAAGGTAAGTTTAATTAGATACTTGTCGGTCCTTATAATAACCCAATATAAAATAAGGCTAGGATCCAACTATAACAATTTGCAACATAGAAGAGGGATGCCGTAATCTATAAGCAAATTTTATAAAGGTAGGCGAATGACGATTCAGCCGATTCCACCGCGGAAAAATAATCTTATTATAATGGAATTCCTAGTTTCTTATGAGATTTATTGAACTGTTCAATAGCATGTTTAATCTCGGATATGCCCCACCGTTTGTGACTGGGATGCCGAGGATCACAAACCGGGTGTGAATAACCATGCAAATTAGCTTGGTGCTCTCGGGGTCCATTATCATCTCAAATTGATGTGCCGGTAAACCACACACGCTCCATCAACAATGATAACACCCGAGACACCCATTGCTACTCTTTATGAACCCCCATTGGTGTGCCGGTAAACCACACACGCTCCACCAACGTTTCATAAAGTGCAATGTGCAATTTCATGGGGTAGCATCAAATTCACATTTTTCCTAAAGTAACTAGATTGGGATTTTGTGTAAGGTTCTAGTACTTTGATCATTATACTTTTAATGATTAAGTGGTCCTTGTCAAAACTGTTCGGCTAACGACCCTCCACTGATCAGGCGAGCGGTGGGTGAGAGTGTTCACCCATTAGACTACCATTTTATAGGCAGTCTCCTTATACCCACTTTATAGACCAGCTTCGTGAATGAGGCCTACTATTGAATTGACTGACCAAATTTATCTCATATATATAGTATTAACTTTTAATAACATATATAAGATGTATTTTAAAACCCTTTAAAATATTTAAGGTTTATCTTTTAATTTTACCAAATTTAACAATTAAATTTTGAATTAAATTAAACCTTATAATCGATTTAATCAATTTTAATTACCAATTAATTAAATTAATTAAATCTAAATATTTTAAACATTTTAAAATAATTTTCTGGATTTTTCTATTAATTTTTCGAAATTTTAAATTAATTTAAATCCCTTTTGAATTATCTTTTAATTAACATTTAATTAAATTAATTCAAATGAAGATAGGTTTATCCAAATTAATCAAATTAATTAAAACCTATCTTAAACCCTTAATTTTCGATTTTTAGGAATAGGTTTAAGGTTATCCTTTTAATTAACAAATAAAGTTACCAAAAATAGAAAACCTTCTAAAACCCTAATAGCTAGAAATCGAAATTACCAAAGGGGGGGATTAGGGTTTCCAAAACCCTAATCCAAAAAGTCGATCCTCATTAAATTAGGGTTTAGAAGCCTTAAACCCTAAAACAGTTATAACCATTCAACAAGAAAACAATACAGGCTCTGATACCACTGAAAGGTTTTAAGCAACCCATGAACTAAATAACCTAAGTTCACATGCAACCTATAAGGATCTATGTTTTCTTCTAATTGAACATATAACAAAAACCTAGAGGCCAGAAAAAGAAACTAAAGATCAAAACAGAAAAACCAACCTTTAATTCTTGGAAGCTGAGCAGCAAAATTATCCTGCCTCAAATGAAAGTCACACCCAAGCAGAGGAGAGAGGTCACGAAATCCAGAGAGAGTCTTACGAGAATTGGCGAATTCCAGAGGTGCCTGGGAACCCCTATTTATAGTTTTTCAAATGGCCAGTTGATAAACCTTAGAGATAAACCTTTTTGAATTCAAATAAGATAAACCTTTTATCTTATAATTCAAATCCTATTTATCTATATTATTAATTTCGAAAATCATATATTTCCATATATGTATTTCGAAATCCACTGGTCACTGATACACTGTCACTTACTCAACTATTGAATAATTACAGTTTTAGTCCCTGCACCTTTAATTAATTAGTTTAATCCCCAAATTAAATCCAATTAATTCTGGATTAATTCCTAATTAATTAATATAGTTTCTAATTAATATATTATCACTTTAATATATTAATAAACCATATTATTTAATTCCTGTTGATTTATTAATCCCATAATAAATCAACCTTTCTCTCTACCGAATTTTCTACCAAACCTCCAGCCATGAGGGCAACCCAAATGGACTGTGCTTCTATTAATTAGGTAAATACTAATTATTAGTCATGGCTTAGACACCTAATCCAACAAGATATGGTTACTCACCTGGTGATGCTAATCAACAAAAGCATAGAGACACATCACCTAATATCTAAGTGAATGCCCCTTTATTCTCAATCAATCTACAATGGGTTTTTTCACACATGTATAAGCACATATAAGTTGTTTTACTCCTCTAGACAACTTAACAATATTATGGGTCTTAACAAAACCCACTAAGTCTAAATTAAACTTATAAAATAGTGACGAAATGCTCTATGATTGCAGCACACATCCCGTCTAAGGTATCATTGTACTACCCATCGGGGTCTCAGCTCTCTATGTATCGCGTTATATAAGCCTACGTGTAGCATTCATTATGAACGTCCTAGTTCTAGTCTCCCACTTCAGCTTCAGCTCTTACCATAATTATCTAGCCATGGCTTAATCACATGTCTTAACAATGTTATCAAGTAACAAACATTAATTACTTTTATATCCTCATCTACAAAAACTATGGTTTATGGTCAAATCCCCAATTCAAGTTTCAATTACCACACTTTAATCAATTCTTAATTAAGACATGTTATTCAACCTTTGTTCTTCCTTCTACATCATATTTATAAAACCATTACACACATACAACTAGATATGGTTTATAATCCCCTCATCCAATTCAATCTCTGAACAACAATTTCATCAAAGTATTAAGATTTTACCTTAAATCAAGTAGCAAGCACTTGATCATCGAATTCCTCCTTGCTTCCCTTTGAATTTCAGCTTAGTACTTCCTATTCATCAAGTTGTTGGTGTGTCTTGTTGTATTAGGATCGAAATAACTAACTTAACTCTTTTACTCTCATTTGATTTGTGTATTCTACATGTAACGTCGCCTCATTGGACGTGTCGTATTTATCATGCGTCTTGATATTTTCGACCCATGTGTTGTGTTCTACCCCGTAGCTACATTAGCATTGTACTTATAACTTTACTACTATTTTAGCATCATAATGTCATGGACGCTTCACGTCTACTAAGATTACGCATCACATAATCTTTGCAGTTTCAAACTAGCAACCAACATTCAATTTTAATCCATTTGCAAACTCCGTACACATTTAAGCAATTCAATCACCATACTACACACTAAACAATACATGTTGATACTTTAGTAAGATAAAACACTTACATTATACTATTTCCACTCAAATGACCAAAATACCCTTTACGGTCTTTTTAAATCATCCAATACATTCAACTATTAGCTAAGATATAGCTTAGAACACTTAATAATCATCACACGATATTGCATCTTTGTAACACCCGGCTTTTAAAACAAAACACCCCTGAAAATTTTTCGTTTAAAACCAAGGTTTCAATACATAAAACCAGTACAAAGGGGTATATTTTTAGTAAAATCGGGTACAAGTGTATCAAGGAGAATATATAATACCAATATCTCCTTTGAAGCCGGGCTGCTACTGACAGCATCTACAAGTCCCACTTCAAGAGTCACGGACTCTATCTTGTCCCCTATCAGTATCATGCTAACCTGCAGGGACATTAACAAACGGTATGAGCTACACAGCTCAGTGAGTAATCAAGTCTGCAAATAACATGTATCAAAATACAATAATATAATTGTCTGGATATCGAATCCAGAATCCTAGCCTTACTGGCTGACCGCATATATTCTAGGATTTCACATCCTAATCATATAGCCTTACAGGCTGAATCATAGTAACCTGTAATTAACAAGCCACGTCAGTTATTTGCACATATAATCATATCTAATCTTTTCTGTCCCATGTTTCTTAGTCATAGTGGACTGCATCAATATCATGGCTATATAAGCCGCATCGTTTATCATGGCTATACAAGCCACACCAAAGCTTTTTCAGCTTATAATTCATAGTCCGAAGACCGTACCTGTCTGGGTTCAACAACCCAGTATCGTAGCTATAAGGCTGTACCATTTCCGTATAATCATATCGTAGCCATATAGGCCGCACCAGTTGGATATAGCATCCAATATCATAGCCACGAGAGGTCGCACCATTTGTTATCAGTTTCTTTCACGATCAAATATGGCTCACGGGTTAGCCCGCTGTTGCCTTGGCTCACGGGTTAGCCCGCTGTTGCCTAGACTCACGGGTTAGCCCGCTGTTGTCTATATAAGTTTGGCTCATCAAGATAAACCATGGCTCACGGGTTAGCCCGCTGTTGCCTAGACTCACGGGTTAGCCCGCTGTTGTCTATATAAAGGTTTAACTCATCAGAATAAACTATGGCTCACGGGTTAGCCCGCTGTTGCCTGAAATATGTGGCTCACAGGAAAATCCCGCTGTTGCCTAGACTCACGGCTGGTTCCGGTCTTGTCTATATAAGTTTTATTGACTCACGGCTGGTTCCGGTCTTGTCATACCATAGTGTATATATATATATATATATATGTATTGACTCACAGTTCCGTTCTTGTCATCGCAATGACTCACGGCTTATCTGGTCTTGTCGTTTACATATATTTTTACACTTGTCATTTTTGTCCCTCGAATCCATTTCAACCTGTAACAAATCAATCATCATATATCACATATGATATCAGTGAGATTACTCACTTGGATGCTAGCTGCGTTTCAATTTCCGGTTGTTTCTTGCCTTTGCGTGCAACACAACCATTTTGTCCCACACCTATAATTCATTCATTTCCACAATGATTATAGGTTAATATTCATTTTAATTGATTCTAATGCATACGAGTCTAATATAGAACCAATTCCAAGCAATAATCATTTTTATAAAAATTCCAATATACGTCCCGAAATACGCGTATTCTGCTACAGTACTTTCGAGAGGTCGTATACGTATTCCGACAATTTTGTATGAAGTTTCATACCATATTAGACCTATGTTTAAAATTTCAGGTCAAACGGACAAGCCTAGCATCAAAATCAAACTTGGAAAATTCACTAAAATTTAACAGGGGGCTGATTTTTGCTGCTGGCAGAGATCGCGACCCGATCTCTTAGAGATAGGGACTCGATCTAGATCGCGACCCGATCCTTAATAGATCGCGACCCTATCTTTGCTGGACAGACCAGAAATGCGATTTTTATGCTACAAAATTCCCATTTTCTCATTTTAAGCCCTTAATACACGACTTAATCAGTAGGGGTTTGTTCTAAGACCAAAACCCAACATATTCCACAAGTTTTAAACATTAGAATTGGTAATTCCAATCCAATTCTAACATTTCCCGTTTTTGACATTTTGGTCCAAAAACCGAATTTCTTCAAAATTAATCACTTCTACTGATTATTCTCATCATTAACAACATTTGGAACTCATTAGAACTCATTAGAATCCACTGAATCATACAAACATGTATTCTAGGGTTCTTGAGCAAAGTTCTCAATTTATCAAAAATAGCATCTTACTTCCATTTTCTTGAGTTAAGTCCTTTCTAGCATGACTTAATGGAAGTAATAAACCATTTAAACTACATAATCATAACTGAAATGTACAAATTTCAGTTTCTATAAAACCAAACCAAGAACACTTCAAGAACTTGGTTAAAAAGTGAATTTACTAACCTTCAAAGCTTAGGAATCACCAATTCCAAGCTAGGATTCCAATTCTTGTATCAAGCTTCATGATCTCTGCAGAAAATGCTCTCCAAAATCCATTCCCGTAGCTGCACAACAATGGCCAGTCAACAAGAGAGTCAATCTCTCTATTTATACCACAAAAGTTTACAAATTTGGTCCCTAAGTTCATTTTCTTGAACTTTAACCACAATAACCAAGTTTTATTACAATAAAACTTTCATTTCTTACATTTTTGCCACAACCAACAATATTTTCAGAATTGGTCCTTCACTTGTCAAATGACCAAAATACCCTTTTGTGGTAAAATGACAAATTTACCCTTTTCTCTTCTAGTATTACTTTCTAATACTTAGAACACCATGTTAAATCATAAATACACTATGATTAACCTTTTAATACTTTCACAAAAGTGTCGTGGTGTTACAAATTCTCCCCTCCTTCAAAAGATTTCGTCCCCGAAATCATACAAGGAGTTGAGGGCATGTCTCCCTCGACTAGCTTTCGGTCTTCCGCATCATGTCGGAATCTCTATGGTATTGCCTAAGCACTTAACCATACTATCTTCTTATCTCGTGGTTATATCACCACTCGCATATCATTCCTCCGGTTGTCCCGGGTACCTTATCTACGTATCTATTTTCATTTCGTCATAAGGAATTTGTTGGAAATTATTAATACATAATTTCTTTCTTGTCGTCCCAAACAAATTTAACCTTTCCAAATGATTACTTTTCGTACTACCATATTCCTTTACTTGGGATTTCAAAGGTTTATATTCGGTAATCCACATACCACTTTACAATTTCGTAACCATTCTTCCAATTCGTTCGTACTCATCAAGTCTTTTCTTCAGTTTGTATAACAAACTAGGATCTAGCCAACGTTTTTTACCACATTTTCATTCCAAAAATCGAAGGATATCACGGTTTTCCTTACCATTCTTCATACGAGTCTTCAAACTAACAGCATGTAAGCTGCCATTTCTTGCAACTTCTATCAGCGATAGACAATCTTCTCTTCTTCCACTAGGGTCCGCTGTGCAATTTTCAAGCACATCTTCTAAATTCGGCATCACTGAGTCGCTTTGTTCATCTACAGACGATACTTGCAGAGACTTTATCGCAAAGTCTATAACAATGTTGTTCCATTTCTTTTCTGGGGCAAACCATGGGTCAATTTCTTCGCACGTTTCCACTGATTTGACTTTACTTTACGTACAAGTCAAATACTTTTCATGTGTCTTTAAATGTTTTTTTTTTCTTCTGTCCCGGCCACCAACACATAGGTTTTATCGACCTATCCAATCTGGTATTGCTCCGGGTATACTGCATATCTAGTACAAAATACATATTTTTAAGATGATTTTCATGTTTCCCTTTGCTTTGGAAACCACATTCACAACCACCAAAGGTTTAAATCGCAGTGATTTTCCAACTAGCTTCTGCTAATATGCAATCATTTATTTATTATTCACATTTTCAAACGTGCACACATTTTTCTGTGTTACCCAAATCAACTCAGGTAACCAATTCGCCACACTCATACATGTGGATGTAACCCTTCAAAGGTTATTCTTTTCAATTCAAGGCATCTATAGCCACATCTGCCCATTTAAGATGGTACAAGATTTCATACCCGAAATCTCTAAGTAACCCATCTATCTTATTTATCTCATATCTGGCTTCTTTTTTTATCAACTAAGTATTTCCAACTTTTATGATCCATATCAACAATAAGCTTTACACTATATACATAGTGTCTCCAAAGCTTCAATACCAAAATCATAGTTGCTATTGCAACATCTTGCATCTACGATCGAATCTGGATGCATTTCTATGATCCAATTCATCTTCTCCGCTTAGCATAATGCTAACACTGGAGTTTCACGCAAGGTTTATCTCAAACCTTTACAAGATTTCTGTGGTCTTTCTACCACTCAGACTTTTTACTTTTATTAATCAACTTTAGTCAACTTAACAACATTCAAGGAGCAGTTTTCTACAACTCTCCTATAGTAACTCGCCAATCCAAGGAAACTACTAATTTCAGTCAGGTTCCAAGGTGGTTTCTGTCTTATCACAGTATCATTTCCCACTGGATACACTTCATCATCTCTGGCATTATTAACATGCCCAAAGAATATCAAGCTTCTTTTAGCCAAATTTTCATACTTGGAGAATTTTACAAATCACTTAACTCAGTGAATTAACTCCAATTTCTGGTACAACTGTACCTCATTTTCGATCTGGTTTCGAGAATATCAAATTCTCATTAGTCAATGCACATCTGCATCAACTTGTCTTTTTTTTCTTTTCAAACAAGATAGGGCTCCATACAATGACACATACGGTCATGTGAGACCCCAATTCAAGAATTTCTTCTTTTTATTGTTCAACTATGCCATCTCTACAGATGCAAATCAGTCTAGAGCCTAAATAATAGGAACGGCTCCCAAAATCAGCTTTATCATAAACTCTTCTCGCCAATCTGGCAGAAATCTTGGAAGTTCTTTTCAAAAGAAACATCCGAGAATTTATCGAAAGTAGTACACTACTAGCACTGCTTTATTTATCTTGGCCAATACCACGTATGCCAATTATAACATCATTCTTTTACTAACTTTTTCCGAGTTTAAGCAAAGAAAATAACCAGTATTCCCAACAACGGCCATTTACCATGGATTCCCATCCATTTCATTTCTGTTTTAAGAACCATACTGTTCTCATTTCTACAATTCATGTTAGCATAATTCATTGCTAACCTATTCATATGCACCATTGCTTCAAAATCACTGGTAGTCATCGGCTTCAGATTTATAGGGAAAATGGTCCCGTAAATCCTAGGCAAACTACCTTCCAGGTGTTCAATATCTAGAACATTCTTGCTATCTGCTATAGCTGTTTCCAAAATTTCATCCATAATCATTGATGAAATATTCCAACAAGACATCAAGTCATCGATCCAAAGCATAGCTTCATGGATCAAATATAACATACACGAGTTATATTTAAAACCATTCTGTCGGAGATCATATCAGTCTCCTCACGAGCTTCTTCCACAATCTGCTGGAATGCTCAAGGTACCACTGGTCCTTTTCGACCATTCATTTCTTCTTTCTTTCCTGGGTTCATCACCCGTTACTCCACATTTAGCATGTGAGTATTTCATGGGGAAGTGATCTATAATTCCACGCTGGAACCACTTCCGTTCTATCCAACAGGCTTGAGCCACATGCTCATGTTTCCTGACATTTCAGCCATACAACGGTAGAGTCTCAGCTCCACAGTGTTCTGAGTGCTTTTCCTGCACTTCTTACATCATATCATCTTTCTGTTCTGGTCCCTTCCTTTTAATGTTAGACCTAATGCGTTTTAACTTCTGCTGAGAAGTCCCCGAATATTTTCTGCTTTTCTTGTAGTCTCAACTACTGTTCTTTCACCTTGAATATCAACCAAGGTAAGCAACCGATGTCTTTTTCTGACCACATCAGCTAACATTGCTCATCATGTGGATTTTCTGCTATTTGTCCCCTTTTTGCTCCACGTACAACGGAGTCTTGAGAAGGGTTGGTCCATTTCCTAGAGCTTCGCGCCCTAAATGTCTCCCGAGGAGTTGTACAGTTCACACTTCTTATACGTCAGAAGTTAGCAACAGTTAGGTTATATATGTATAATAACAACTATATACACCTAACTATGCATCATGTCTACTATCTCAGGGTTTAAGTCCAGGAATCTACTCTATAGACACCTAGTTCACTTAAACCACGGCTCTGATACCAACTTGTAACACCCGGCTTTTAAAACAAAACACCCCTGAAAATTTTTCGTTTAAAACCAAGGTTTCAATACATAAAACCAGTACAAAGGGGTATATTTTTAGTAAAATCGGGTACAAGTGTATCAAGGAGAATATATAATACCAATATCTCCTTTGAAGCCGGGCTGCTACTGACAGCATCTACAAGTCCCACTTCAAGAGTCACGGACTCTATCTTGTCCCCTATCAGTATCATGCTAACCTGCAGGGACATTAACAAACGGTATGAGCTACACAGCTCAGTGAGTAATCAAGTCTGCAAATAACATGTATCAAAATACAATAATATAATTGTCTGGATATCGAATCCAGAATCCTAGCCTTACTGGCTGACCGCATATATTCTAGGATTTCACATCCTAATCATATAGCCTTACAGGCTGAATCATAGTAACCTGTAATTAACAAGCCACGTCAGTTATTTGCACATATAATCATATCTAATCTTTTCTGTCCCATGTTTCTTAGTCATAGTGGACTGCATCAATATCATGGCTATATAAGCCGCATCGTTTATCATGGCTATACAAGCCACACCAAAGCTTTTTCAGCTTATAATTCATAGTCCGAAGACCGTACCTGTCTGGGTTCAACAACCCAGTATCGTAGCTATAAGGCTGTACCATTTCCATATAATCATATCGTAGCCATATAGGCCGCACCAGTTGGATATAGCATCCAATATCATAGCCACGAGAGGTCGCACCATTTGTTATCAGTTTCTTTCACGATCAAATATGGCTCACGGGTTAGCCCGCTGTTGCCTTGGCTCACGGGTTAGCCCGCTGTTGCCTAGACTCACGGGTTAGCCCGCTGTTGTCTATATAAGTTTGGCTCATCAAGATAAACCATGGCTCACGGGTTAGCCCGCTGTTGCCTAGACTCACGGGTTAGCCCGCTGTTGTCTATATAAAGGTTTAACTCATCAGAATAAACTATGGCTCACGGGTTAGCCCGCTGTTGCCTGAAATATGTGGCTCACAGGAAAATCCCGCTGTTGCCTAGACTCACGGCTGGTTCCGGTCTTGTCTATATAAGTTTTATTGACTCACGGCTGGTTCCGGTCTTGTCATACCATAGTGTATATATATATATATATATGTATTGACTCACAGTTCCGTTCTTGTCATCGCAATGACTCACGGCTTATCTGGTCTTGTCGTTTACATATATTTTTACACTTGTCATTTTTGTCCCTCGAATCCATTTCAACCTGTAACAAATCAATCATCATATATCACATATGATATCAGTGAGATTACTCACTTGGATGCTAGCTGCGTTTCAATTTCCGGTTGTTTCTTGCCTTTGCGTGCAACACAACCATTTTGTCCCACACCTATAATTCATTCATTTCCACAATGATTATAGGTTAATATTCATTTTAATTGATTCTAATGCATACGAGTCTAATATAGAACCAATTCCAAGCAATAATCATTTTTATAAAAATTCCAATATACGTCCCGAAATACGCGTATTCTGCTACAGTACTTTCGAGAGGTCGTATACGTATTCCGACAATTTTGTATGAAGTTTCATACCATATTAGACCTATGTTTAAAATTTCAGGTCAAACGGACAAGCCTAGCATCAAAATCAAACTTGGAAAATTCACTAAAATTTAACAGGGGGCTGATTTTTGCTGCTGGCAGAGATCGCGACCCGATCTCTTAGAGATAGGGACTCGATCTAGATCGCGACCCGATCCTTAATAGATCGCGACCCTATCTTTGCTGGACAGACCAGAAATGCGATTTTTATGCTACAAAATTCCCATTTTCTCATTTTAAGCCCTTAATACACGACTTAATCAGTAGGGGTTTGTTCTAAGACCAAAACCCAACATATTCCACAAGTTTTAAACATTAGAATTGGTAATTCCAATCCAATTCTCACATTTCCCGTTTTTGACATTTTGGTCCAAAAACCGAATTTCTTCAAAATTAATCACTTCTACTGATTATTCTCATCATTAACAACATTTGGAACTCATTAGAACTCATTAGAATCCACTGAATCATACAAACATGTATTCTAGGGTTCTTGAGCAAAGTTCTCAATTTATCAAAAATAGCATCTTACTTCCATTTTCTTGAGTTAAGTCCTTTCTAGCATGACTTAATGGAAGTAATAAACCATTTAAACTACATAATCATAACTGAAATGTACAAATTTCAGTTTCTATAAAACCAAACCAAGAACACTTCAAGAACTTGGTTAAAAAGTGAATTTACTAACCTTCAAAGCTTAGGAATCACCAATTCCAAGCTAGGATTCCAATTCTTGTATCAAGCTTCATGATCTCTGCAGAAAATGCTCTCCAAAATCCATTCCCGTAGCTGCACAACAATGGCCAGTCAACAAGAGAGTCAATCTCTCTATTTATACCACAAAAGTTTACAAATTTGGTCCCTAAGTTCATTTTCTTGAACTTTAACCACAATAACCAAGTTTTATTACAATAAAACTTTCATTTCTTACATTTTTGCCACAACCAACAATATTTTCAGAATTGGTCCTTCACTTGTCAAATGACCAAAATACCCTTTTGTGGTAAAATGACAAATTTACCCTTTTCTCTTCTAGTATTACTTTCTAATACTTAGAACACCATGTTAAATCATAAATACACTATGATTAACCTTTTAATACTTTCACAAAAGTGTCGTGGTGTTACAATCTTCCTCCACCAAGAGCATTGTAAGCAGCAACAATAAGAATAAAGCAATTATGAATTAAACAAAAAGTTGGTCAAACGAAAGAGTTTTTCAAATATAATGGTTTTTTACAAAATCAAATTAGTTTTTTTTTGAAGAAAAAAATGACAGTTACCATAAGAATATTGGTAAACCTACAAAAAGGGTCAGAACAAAAATTTTAAAAATGTAAGGGATTTTTTCTAAAAAAAAATAGGTTTAAATAGAGTTTTTTTATAATATTAACTCTCAATACTTATATATATATATATATATATATATATATATATATATATATATATATATATATATATATATATATATAATGTTTTTCTACTACATTATACAGCTCACATGAATTGTGCTAATATACTTCAAACAAATTAAACATGTTACAAGTAAAAATTACATACTTAATAAAAAATTTATCATGTTACACAAATTTTAGAAGTATAAAAATTCATTATATCAAAAAACATTTAACCTTTTTCTTTGTGAATAAAATTTTGATGGCTTGTTTCCATAAATATTAGTTGGTTATAATCAGTGTTCTAAAAAGCTCTTTATGACTTCGTCAAGGTACGTCATGGCTCCAAGGCTCGTATCCGACACCACCCCATAAGAAATTTTGCCTCAAATCATATGCATCTTTCTCTCTTTCTCTCTCTCTATATATATATATATATATATATATATATATATATATATATATATATACACACATATATATATATATATATATATATATATACATATATATATATATATATATATATATATATATATATATATATATATATATATATATATATATATATAGTGACACCCATCGCTAAGGGTAATTGTAAAAGCATCATTTTTAAACCCATAAGTTTTTATCAAATGCATAAATCATCACATGCGGTAACTTTGGTCCCATAACATCTCATTGTGGCCAAATTGGCTTTCAAACACATTTTTAAAATTCATTGGGTTTTATTTAAAAATCATTTTAGAATTTAAGTTGTGGAAAATCATATAGTCCCACTTTCAAAACGACTTAGTTTGTAAAAGAGCAAGGTGGTCACAATCTAAATATCATTACATAGTTCTAATTAAACCACACAATTTGTGACATTCTAGAATATCAAGCTTTACATAAGTCATTATTAATCATCAACATGAGTACATGTCAAGATAAGTTAGGCAATGGAAATGTCTAGCGAGTCCACCTGGGGTCAACTCATTGAGTGTAGTTGATGTCAATCAACGTAATCGAATCAAACCCTCAAAAATAATTTTAAAACACTCGTACATCATAAAATGGTTTGAATGAATTTTTGTCCCCAAAATCATCATTGTCAACATTTATATACAACTTGCAACATTGAAAAGCGTCATAAATGTAGTTAGAGACTTGTCCCAAAATCAGCATGGTCAACCTTGTCATCATAAAACGCCGTTTGTTTTAAAACATCATTTCATCATAAAAAGGGTAAATCATGCATGTAATGAATTCACATGCAGCTAACCTAATCCCTAAGTCCATCTCACATGAATGGTTCAATGGGCGGTGTAATATTACACATACACCGTCACTTTCAACCAATATCTTGTGAACCATCAACCAAGATCCACGCTTGGGGTAGCTAGCCTCTACACGTGCAAGTGGTGATTATCTAGAAATCTAACCACAACATCCTTCATCATTAGTCAATTCCATATGGATATGAGTGACCATCTCACACTCTCATCCTAAATGCAAATACAATGCACTAGTAGCTAGCAACTTTAGCTTCAAAACATCATTTCATAGTTGGGAAATCATATTTCTAACACCTTTAGTTCAAAAATATATATTCATCATCAATAATATATACTTGAAGTATAACACATAACACTTTGATTGAATGCATAAACATCTTTTTTAAAACAACTCTCACCAAAATAAGTTTTAAGGATATGTACTTGGGTGAACTCACATTAGTTAAGTAGTTAGACAAGTCATCATCCTCTCTAGGTTGCTATAACCTCACTCCTTCCATAAAAGTCAAAGAAAGGAGGTGTCACACTCATTTCACCCAAATCTTAGGGGGTAAACTTCTATTTCTTACCAAATTCACATCTCAAGGTTAGATACCCATCCTATAAGGAGTTATTATGCTAAACAACTCCTAAACATAAGTTCTTGGGATTAGAGAATCAAACACCAAAGGTCCAAGTCTAAGGAAGTGTCAAACCAAGCAAAAATGCACATGGCCCTATCTTACCTTTCATGCTGGATGCACACATGGTGACCAAAATGTCACGCAGGCCTCACATACATCAGAAGGTCCATTTCCCGCTTTTGCATTATGCACCGGTCGTGCGAGCCTAGAGAACTTTCTTACACAAGTCGCGTGATTCGTGTTGTTTTTCTATTTTTTTCTTAACCTTTTGTCCAATTCTAGTCTAAATAAGGTCTTGTTCCATTTCAATGCTCAATGTACATGAAATAACAAGTTCTAATGCTAATTAATTTTCCTCATTTTGGTTTCCTTCATGTGTTCATGATTTAATCTCATTAAGAGCTGCATAATCTAAATCCTCATTATTCATTAAAACATGAAGAATTCTCAAGCTAAAGTCAATCATTACAATCAAAATACTTATTTTACTTATCTAGGTCATGTTTCCATTGGTCATCAATAAGTTAATCATTCCATGGTTGTTTTAAAATTCACTCCAACAAGAGCCAACTATGGAATCCCCAATTACAATCCTCAAGTCAAGTTTCACAAATGGGTTTGGTTCATTCCAAGGGTTGGAATCATCGAGAAACAGTTAGAATTGGATTTCTTCATCCAAAGATGCATTATATTGTCAATCGAAATAATATTCAACCATGGATTCCTAACACCTCCAATTCTAGGGTTTATATGAAGCAAAACTTCATAAAAACGATTATAAACTATACATTGCTTGGTTAATGACCATTTGATGGTTAGAAACAAGAATCAATCACTTAGGATCATAGGGATGACCTCCTCTTTAAACTCAAATTTGATTACGACCTAACCCTTAAAGTGGGGGCTTCAACTAGAAGATAAGATATTCTGATAAAAAGATGTGCCCAAGAACTCAAATCTAATAGGCGGGGCTTAGATTTCCTTCACAAAAACCCTTCAAAATCTGAAAAATTAAGAATTCTAGCCTCCTTCTTTCTCCAAATCGTTGGAATGGCTGAAATAGGGCTTCTCCCCTACTTAAATCTCAAACTTTTAAGAAATGACACTATTGGTCCCTCAAGATTCTATTGCTTTCTCTAAGGGGTAAAACTTGCTAGATTAAATGGTAGTTATGGGTTTCAACCCTTTTTCCAAAGGAAACTTCCCAAAAGAGATCTAAGCCCCGAATGGTCACCTTTGAACTTAAGTTTTGCTAAAATGATGATTTTGACCCTTAGGGCAAAATTGTCAAAAAGGTCCATAAATGGATTCCAATTTCACATTATTTAAATAGTTTATAAGTTGGATTATCTTATTCTTTGAAATATTAAACTTATTCTCATTTATAAATTTTTATTTAATTATTTCTCAAAATAAAATTTTATTTTTATCGATTTAAATCTAAAACTTCTAGGCCCAAAATACGAATGTTATATATATATATATATATATATATATATATATATATATATATATATATATATATATATATATATATATATATATATATATATATATATATATATATATATATATATGAAAGGTTTTCTGCAACTATGAACTAAAAATCCTAAGTTCACATGCAACCTATAAAGATCTAAGTTTTTCTTCTAATTAAACATATAACAATTCCTAGAAGGCCAGAAAAAGATTAACTAAAAGAAAGATCAAGAAAACCAACCTTTAAGTGAATCTTGGAAGCAAAGCAACAGAAGTCTGTTGCCTCAAATGCAGTCACACCCTAGCAGGAGCTCTTGGCCGAAAATTATTGAGAGAATGAGAGTCAAAATCGTGGCTTTTAGGGTTAAGGAGCCTCCCTATTTATATGCTCCAAGTGGTGATCAGATAAACCTTATAGATAAACCTTTTTGAATTCGAATTAATATAATCTATTATCTTAATTATTCAAACCTTTTATCTATATATATATCATCGAAATTATATATATATATAAATATATATATATATATATATATATATATATATATATATATATATATATATATATATATATATATATAATCCGCCAATCACTCACTCACTTAACTGCCAAATTAATTCCATTTAATTCCAGAAAAATTCCTAATTAATTATTATAGTTTCTAATTAATATATTATCACTTAAATATATTAATAAACTATTTATTTAATTTCTATTGATTTATTAATTACATAATAAATCAACCTTTCTCTCTACCGGATTTTCTGCCAATCCTCCAACTATGAGGGCAACCCAAATGGACTATGCTACTATTAATTAGGTAAATACTAATTATTAGTCATGGCTTAGACACCTTAATCCAACAGTCTCCCACTTGGATAAGTCTATGACTAAAATTACCAATTTAACCTCTAATTAATTAGCAACACTAGCTTCCTAGAAAACGCTGTCGAACTCTGACCTAGTCAGTTCTGTCCAAAGATAAGTGATCAGATGATCCTCCGTCCAACAAGATATTTTTTTCAGACTCAGGACATGGATTAAGATCAATCCTTGTCTGATTCTCTGTTTCCCGATTTCTGATTTGCATATGACTTTAAGACTACTAATTGAGCACATCAATTTAGTCCTGGTTGGCCAACCCTTTCAGTCAACTTCAAAATCATCGAGAGGCCTACAGATATCTGTTTTCCCGACGGGGTCAAGGGACGAATAAGTTTTGACTCATATACTTATGTCTTTTACTAGTCAAATCATTCACAACAACACGTTTTATAACATCGTGTTACCGATGCGTTTTCGCATTGTCAATGAACAACCACTTGGTAAAACATAACTCATATGTCTCTACTTAAAGATCAAAAGATATTATCGTCTCAACATTGCTTATGATGAAATCCATGAAGCAATCTGTTGAGCGTGGGTTTATCCAATACTCAAATCCCTATTTTCTAAGTACTCATGAATATTGTAGTAATCTTATTGCTATGTATAAACTCATTAGACAATCTACAAAACTATTCATGACAGTCTTCATTCATACTTACTTCCTAAAAGTATGAGTGACTGTGGATATTCGAATAATAATTAAATTACTCAGGAAGTAAACATGCAAAATTGAAACACAATAATAAACAATCAACAAATGGTAGTATCAAATACTCATCAACAAAACTATATTATTAATTCACCAAAGTTAATTACATTTATATTGCTACAAGTTTCAAATCCTATCTAATTACAAAACTAATATCATCTGTTAATCCTATGCGCCGTGCATGCTGATAGTGCTTAACCCTACTCAGAGCCTTTGTCAAGGGATCTGCAGGATTATCTTCTGATGATACCCTCTTCACTATGAGGTGACCTTCTTCTACCCTATGTCTTATGTAGTGGTACTTTCTGTCGATGTGTCTGGACTTTCCATGATCTCTCGGTTCCTTTGTCAAAGCAACCGCTCCTTCATTATCGCAGAACAGTTCCATGGGCTCCTGAATACTCGGGACTACTCCAAGGTCACCGATGAAGTTCTTCAGCCAAGCCGCTTCCTTTGCCGCTTCCTTTGCCGCTTCACTCGCTGCGATGTACTCTGATTCACACGTTGAATCAGCCACCGTCTCTTGCTTGGAACTTTTCCAAGTCACTGCTCCCCCATTCAATAGGAATACCCAGCCCGACTGAGACCGACCATTGTCTCTATCTGTCTGAAAGCTGGCATCAGTATACCCGTCAACTCTCAAGGTATCACTGCCACCAAGGACTAAGACAAAGTTCTTCGTCTTGCGCAGATACTTGAGTATGTTTTTGACCGCTGTCCAATGTGCCCTACCAGGGTTTCCCTGGTATCGACTGACCATGCTCAAGGCAAAGGCCACGTCGGGACGAGTACACGTCATGGCGTACATGATCAACCCCACAGCCGAAGCGTAAGGTACCCGACTCATGTCCGCAATTTCCTCGTCTGTACTTGGACTCTGAGTCTTACTCAGCTTAGCATTACTTTGCATTGGTAGCTCTCCCTTCTTGAAATTTTCCATACTAAATCTTTTCAGTACCTTGTCCAAATATGTACTCTGACTAAGTCCAATTAGTCTTTTCTTCCTATCTCTCAATATTCTTATCCCGAGAATATAGGCTGCCTCTCCTAGGTCTTTCATGGCGAAACACTTCCCGAGCCAAGACTTGACATCTTGCAAGGTCGGGACGTCGTTTCCCATGAGCAGTATGTCATCTACATACAGTACCAGGAAAGTGACTATACTCCCACTAGCTTTGACATATACGCAAGACTCATCCTCGCTCCTAGAGAAACCAAATTCTTTGACTTTCTCATGGAAACAAAGATTCCAGCTGCGAGAAGCTTGTTTTAATCCATAGATGGATTTCTCAAGCTTACACACTTTGTCAGGATACTTTGCATCAACAAAACCCTCTGGCTGATTCATGTAAACATCCTCAGTCAACTTCCCATTAAGGAAAGCGGTTTTGACGTCCATCTGCCAAATTTCATAGTCATGAAATGCAGTTATGGCCAGCATAATCCTAATTGACTTTATCTTAGCCACTGGTGAGAAGGTCTCATCATAGTCAATCCCTGGGGTTTGAGTAAAGCCCTTCGCAACCAATATTGCTTTAAAAGTGTGTACCTTTCCGTCCATGTCGGTCTTCTTCTTGAAGATCCATTTGCACCCGGCTGTCTTTCGACCCGGTACATTGTCAACCAAGTTCCAAACTTGATTGTCATACATGGACTTGATCTCGCTGTCCATTGCCTCTTTCCACTTGGCAGACTCAGGGCCCGCCACCGCTTCCCGGTAGTTAGCAGGTTCATCCAAATTTATCAGTGTCCTATCACTGACAAACGTATCTCTATCCGTAGTTATATGGAATCCATAAAACTCGAGTGGCATGCTAACTCTACTAGAGCGTCTAAGAGGTAAGGATATGTCAGTTGGACCAACATGAACTTCTTCCTCTTGTTGGTTGCTAGTTTCTCCTAAGGTTGCATTGTCGGGTAACTCTTGAATTTCTTTAAGGTCAATGGTACTCCCACTGTCCTCTTTGAATATGAGTTCTCTCTCTCGAAAGAATCCCCGTCTCGCTATAAAGACCACGTCCTCGTTTGGTCTATAGAACAGGTATCCAAAGGACTGTTTGGGATATCCAATGAAAAAACATTTATCGCTTCTCTCTGCGAGTTTATCATGAGTCTCTCGTCTAACGAAAGCCTCACAACCCCAGACTTTGATATGTGCCAACGAGGGAACTTTCCCCGCCCACATCTCATGAGGTGTCTTAGCAACCTTCTTAGTAGGGACAAGATTGAGGATGTGGGCGACAGTATCTAAGGCATACCCCCATAAGTGAATGGGAAGTGAAGCTCGACTCATCATGGAACGAACCATGTCTAACAAGGTTCGGTTACGTCTCTCGGCAACACCGTTCAACTGTGGTGTCCGAGGAGGCGATAACTGTGAAACTATTCCACATTCCTTCAGATAGTCTAGGAACTCGATACTAAGATACTCTCCGCCTCTGTCGGACCTGAGCATCTTTATCTTCCTGCCCAATTGATTCTCAACTTCATTTTTGAACTCTTTGAACTTTTCAAAGGTGTCTGACTTATGTTTGATTAAGTAGATATACACGTATCTACTAAAATCGTCAGTGAAGGTCACGTAGAACCGTGTGCCGTCTTTTGTGGTAGATCTGAAGGGACCACACACATCTGTGTGTATGATGTCCAAAAGAACTTCACCTCTTTCAAAGGAACCCTTGAAAGGTGATTTTGTCATCTTGCCCAAAAGACAAGATTCGCATACATCATCCGATTTGAGGTCGAATGATTCCAACACTCCATCCTTTTGGAGTTGGGCGATGCGTTTCTTGTTAATGTGCCCAAGACGACAGTGCCACAAGCACGCCTTTTCTACACCACTAGAAAAATCAATAAAGTTTACACTATGACCTAAATTGTCTACACATTGCACAGTTTCATACACACCATCACAAGGTAAAGCAGTAAATACAGAATTGCCATTTTGAAAAACAGAAATAGAACCATTACTATTATCAAACGAAAATTGTAAACCTTGTTTAAACAATGCATGAAATGAAATAATATTCCTTGCCATTTCTGGCGAATAAAAACAATTTAAAAGTTTTAAACAAACACCACTACTGAGCACTAAACTATAAGTCCCGATCTTGGTCACAGGCGACGATCTCCTATTCCCCATGATCAGGTTGAGTCTACCGTGCTCCACCTCCCTGCTTTCCCTTAGGCCCTGTAAATCAGAACAAATGTGAAAACCACATCCTGTATCTATGACCCAAGAACTGGAAGATGGTGAGTTTTTAAAGATAGTGTAAATATCTGCTGAAGACGGCTTGACTTTGCCATCGTTCAAATCTTGCAGATATGTGGGGCAACTTCTCTTCCAATGTCCCCGAGCTTTGCAATAGAAACACTCTGCCTCCTTGGGATTGGCATTGTGAGGAATGCCAGAAGTCTTGGGTTTTGTCCCACTGCTGGAAGACCCAACATGGACTTTTTCCCTCCAATTTTGCTTATGAGGGCCATTTCTCTTCTTTCCCCTTCCACCAGTAATGGCCAGGACGACTTCATTAGCTGCGGGTACACTCTTACCCTTCATTCCGTCCTCAGCGGTGCGGAGCATGCGATGCAGTTCGGCCAACGTGGCCTGAGAATTGTTCAGATGATACGCCAGCGTGAACTGGTCATATAAACTAGGCAGAGAATTTAGCACTATGTCTACAGCTAAATCCTCGTGAACTGGCATCTCAAGCTTCCTAAGCCTTTCCACGTATCCTTGCATCCTCTGCACGTGGTTACAGATAGACTCTCCATCCTTTGGCTTCGCATTGGTGAAAGCTTTGACTACCTCGCGCCTCTCTATGCGCTCCTGCTTGCGGAACTTTTCCGCCAGCTCTTTGTACATTTCATAGGGCCAGTAGTCTTCATATATTCTTTGCAACTCTGGGTTCATTGTAGCTATCATGATGCAAGCCACTTTGGTTGCATCATCAGAATGTTTTGAGTATTGAGCGATTTCTTCGGGAGTAGCATTATCAGGGTCAATTTCGACTAGCTCGGTTTCCAGAACATATTCTTTATGTTCAAACCTTAGAGCCATGTTGATGTTACGAATCCAGTCATTATAGTTGGTACTGTCCAACGTAACTTTGGAGCATAATGACAAGATAGAGGTAACATTGGAGTTTGATTGGGGGGCGGTTTGTTCAGCAGAAGACATCTATAAAAGAAGATAGTTTTAATTAGATATTAATAATGATCCTTATAATAACCCAAAAATAATTATAAGTCTAGGATCCTACAATAACAATTTACAATCTCGAAGAGGGATGCCGTAATCAATATTGTAAATTTTATAAGGTAGGCGAATGACGATTCAGCCAATTCCACCGCGGAAAGATAATCTTATTAAAATGGAATTCCTAGATTCTTTGAGATTTATTGAACTGTTCAATAGCATGTTTTAATCTCGGATGTGCCCCACTGTTTGTGACTGGGATACCGAGGATCACAAACCGGGTGTGAATAACCATGCAAATTAGCTTGGTACTCTCGGGGTCAGTTGTCATCTCAAATTGATGTGCCGGTAAACCACACACGCTCCATCAATAATGACAACACCCGAGAAACCCATTGCAACTCTTTATAAACCCCAATTGGCGTGCCGGTAAACCACACACGCTCCACCAATGTTTCATAAAGTGCAATGTACAATTTCATGGGTTAGCACCAATTCACATTTTTTTCCTAAAGTAGCTAGATTGGGATTTTATTTTAAAATGTTCTAGTACTTTGAATAATATCATTATACTTTTAATGAGATTAGGCGGTCCTATCAAACCCGTTCGGCTAACGACCCTCCATTGATCAGGCGAGCGGTGGGTGAGAGTGTTCACCCATTAGACCGCCATTTTATAGGCAGTCTCCTTATACCCACTTTATAAACCAGCTTCGTGAATGAGGCCTACTAATGATTTGACTAACCATTTTAATCTTATACATATAATAATAACTTCCTAATTATAATATATATAAGATGTATTTTTTTTAAACCATTAAAAAATTGTTTCTGGTTTATCTTTTAATTTATTGCCAATTTAAACTATTAAATTTCAAATTAAATTAAACCTTAAAATCGATTTTAATTATCTTTTAATTAACCAATTAATTAAATTAATTAAATTTGATATTTTAAACCTTTTAAAATATTTTAGGATTTATCTATTTAATTTTTGCCAATTTAAAGCAATTAAATTTTAAATTAAATTAAATCCTTGAATTATCTTTTAATTACCAATTAATTAAATTAATTCAAATGTAGATAGGTTTTTATCAAATTAATCAAATTAATTAAAACCTATCCTAATCCCTTAAATTTCGATTTTTAGGATAAAAGGTTTTAAGGTTTATCTTTTAAACAATTTAAAGTTACCAAAAATAGAATACCTTCTAACCTAATCCATAAAAAATCGCCAAATCATAGGGGAGGGGCTAGGGTTTTCAAAACCCTAACCCTAGTTGTCGATTTGCACAAATTAGGGTTTAGGAACAATAAACCCTAATTACTAGAAACATAGTTATAGCAATTTAACAAGAAAAACAACCAAATGCTCTGATACCACTGAAAGGTTTTCTGCAACTATGAACTAAAAATCCTAAGTTCACATGCAACCTATAAAGATCTAAGTTTTTCTTCTAATTAAACATATAACAATTCCTAGAAGGCCAGAAAAAGATTAACTAAAAGAAAGATCAAGAAAACCAACCTTTAATTGAATCTTGGTAGCAAAGCAACAGAAGTCTGTTGCCTCAAATGCAGTCACACCCTAGCAGGAGCTCTTGGCCGAAAATTCTTGAGAGAATGAGAGTCAAAATCGTGGCTTTTAGGGTTAAGGAGCCTCCCTATTTATATGCTCCAAGTGGTGATCAGATAAACCTTATAGATAAACCTTTTTGAATTCGAATTAAGATAATCTATTATCATAATTATTCAAACCTTTTATATATATATATATATATATATATATATATATATATATATATATATATATATATATATATATATATATATATATATATATATATATATATATATATATATATAATCCGCCAATCACTCACTCACTTAAAACTGTCACTTACTCAACTATTGAATAATTACAGTTTTAGTCCCTGCACCTTAATTAATCAATTTAACTGCCAAATTAATTCCAATTAATTCCAGAAAAATTCCTAATTAATTATTATAGTTTCTAATTAATATATTATCACTTAAATATATTAATAAACCATTTATTTAATTTCTATTAATTTATTAATCACATAATAAATCAACCTTTCTCTCTACCGGACTTTCTGCCAATCCTCCAACTATGAGGGCAACCCAAATGGATTATGCTACTATTAATTAGGTAAATACTAATTATTAGTCATGGCTTAGACACCTTAATCCAACAATATATATATATATATATATATATATATATATATATATATATATATATATATATATATATATATATATAGTTAGGATTATTTGAGAACTTATATATTCACGAGAACTCGATAACTCCAACAGTAGAACTCTTTTTTTCAAAAAATGACTTAATGCACTGAGTCGTTTTATATTTAATACTTTTTGTTAAAACAAATTTGAAAAAATGTGCATATACGAAAGGTGCATATGCACAATTTTTGTGCGCATGTATACATTAAAAAAAATCAACTTTTTTTAAGATTTTTTTGACGAAAAGTATTAAATATAAGCAACTTAGTTCATTAACTTTTTTTTTTTGAAAAAAAAATTCTAGTGTGGGAGTTCCCGGTTTCTCACGAGTATATAGGTTTTCAAATGATCGTGACTCTCTCTCTCTCTCTCTCTCTCTCTCTATATATATATATATATATATATATATATATATATATATATATATATATATATATATATATATATATATATATATATATATATATATAGAGTTAGTATTAAATACATTTTCTAAGTATTGTGAGCCTGTAGGACCAATTTGTAGCCATTAGATCAAAAAAATGGAGGGTTATGATCAACAATGGCATGATGGTAATTAAAAGGAAAAAAAGTAATTACTTTCTAAATTAAAATGGCCAGAAGGGTAAATCAGACTTTTTGGTTTTAATTTAAATGGCGTATTTTAAGGATGTTAGGAAGTTGCGTGTTTTACGGATATCAGTTACGTAACATTACATCCACATATTACCGTTCTCAAAAGAATACACTCATTCTCAAAGAATGCTAAGTTACGTACCATAACATCCACAGACTACCGTTCTCAAAACGTGCAGTTGTTATTTTTTCCTATTCTATAAGAATGTTATGTATATGCTGCTGTTTTTTCTTATTCTTCGAGAATGTACATTTTACGTATTTTTAGTTTAGCCTTTTGACACACTTATTCTCATAGAATATGGGTAGAATTATGAGAAGCTGAGTTCAATCATCATCGGAGAATAGTTGTACATTCCGATTCAACGAGCACGAATTCAAGTTTTGCATACCTGCATTATCAGAGAATGAAATTGTAAAATTGTTGTTGACGTAAAAAATAGTTACGTAAGAGTTTTCAAAGTCTATTCTCAGAGAATGGTTTGTAAAATGGTTGTTGACGTAAAAAAATAGTTACGTAAGAATATTTATGCCATTCTCGGAGAATGGAGTGATTATATATGTTACAGAGGACTGGGAACTGATATATGGAAAGCCCCATTCTCTGAGAATGCCCCATTCTATGAGAATGCCCCATTCTCTGAGAATGCCCCATTCTCTGAGAATGAACGTGAACCATTCTCTGAAAGAACGCTACTGCATTCTCATAGGCATTAATCCCCATTCTCTGAGAATGACTTTCCATAACCCAGAAGAAAAAAAAAGGCGGAGATCAATTTTTTTAAAACCTGCAAATTAGACCGATTGCTTCAAAATGGACTTGATCGTGCTTCAATTTGCTTCAATCGATTCTTTCCTAGAGTGATGAATCTCCGGAATTTAGTCTCGATCGCACCATCGTTGACGACCGGTAGTGCCGCAGCGCCGTCGTCCCGACCAGCACAAGGAAGGGCTTCGTGAGGCAGCGTCGTCGTCCCAACGGTGGTGGAGTTGGTCCCTGTGGTCGCGATTTTGTTGCCGGTGTTGGATTCCGACGAAGACAATGGGTGCAGGTTGTCGGAGAAGGCATATTGGGTCGATCGATGATGTTAATTAGGGTTTGATAGATGTTCGCATTTAAGAAGGGGAGAAGATGAGAGAGAGATAATTTTACCATAATACCCCTTATAAATGAGTGGACCACAATTAGTCCTACAATCTCACAGTATTTAACAAATGCATTTGAACCAACATCTATATATATATATATATATATATATATATATATATATATATATATATATATATATATATATATATATATATATATATATATATATAACCTTAAGTTAGGCCTTAGGAAAACGCCATGGCCTCAATGTGGCTCCTAAAGCTTGAGGCTCTCCTTTGACTCCATGCAACACCTCGAGTTATTTAGAACATTGCTAAATGTCAAACTATATTAAAAATTGCGGGTCAAAATTATTATTAAGTTCATAAGAGCTACTTATCCATCTCATTATTTATTGTATTTTCATGTTTGGGTTCATTAAATTGTCATGAAATAGAAAAATATCGTAAGTCCGCATTGCATAATAAATAATTCATAATACTCAAATAGTACAAACACACACATGTGCGTGTGTGCACAATGCATTATAAACAAAGACAAATTTACTTTTGTGGTGATTGATGGTGATCTTTATGAATGTGGTGTTGATTTAATTTAAGACAAAATAACTTGATATCAATCAATTCAACATTAAACATAAAGAAGAATAAAATTTGAAGAAATCTATCTTTATAATGATGTTAAAAGAAGATGATGTGGTGGCTAGTGATACCTTACCGACTTTGTACTCTCGTTATGACTTATGATACTAATGTTCGTAACGGTGATATCACAATACCAATTTTTGGTGTAATGGGAGAGAAAACGATATCACATGTCTTGTACCATTATATGTATGCTTTATCTAAAAGGAAATAACTACATTTTTAATTTAAACTAGCAGGAGTCCGTGCTCCGCACGGGTTCGGGATTGCTGGAGCACGGGTCCGGATAAATGCAAGAAAAAACAGCGTAGTCTGCCGAAGAATAACAATGTTATAATTGGGTTGATTTTCCACCAGTCACAAACTATATTTTTTGGCAACTATAAATCCAAGCTGTAATTTTTGTACAATAATATGATTAGGGTAAACGGAGAAAACCATAAATTGTGTTGTTATTTAAGTCAAAACTTTACATTACCTATTTCTAGCTTGATCTCCATAAACTATGCATCTTCGAATTTCGGTTGAAAAGAAATACTAATATAAAACTGCAAAAAGATATTGGCAATTATGTTCCCAGGTCACCCGCATGACAGATTTCATCTTCAGGGGCACCATGTGTATGCCCATTAGGGTTAAAAGTTCTATACGAACCAAATCCTTGGACTTGTAATACCGGTTGGCACCTTTCCACCTACATATCATATTAGCCAAGATTTATGCCTCTATTCTTGTCAATGATTGTTTCCTGTATTAACTGTGATAGTTTCCTGTGTTAGCTGTATTCGGTCTCTATATATAGGGCCTTCCTTGTACACATTCATTCATTCAATACAATTTCACAATTACACACCAATTATATGGTATCAGAGCCGTCACGCTCCAGATCTCTCTAGAACCCTAATATTGCCAATAGCCTCTCCCTTGCCTCTCTTCTCTTCTCTTGATTCCATCGGTCCAGCCAACAATGGCCATTACACCTTTCACCACAACAGAGAAAACCATTCACAATTCTCACAAATTCGGCTTTAAACTTAGCCCATCCAATCATGGACACTGGAAAACCATGATCAAACCCTTTCTTGTTACAAATGGTTTATATACCTATATCGATGGCTCCCTTCCCTGTCCATCACGAACTATTACCACTATCACATCTTCACCCGCTGCCACAGGAACATCGGCATCCTCAGAACAACCAAACCCCGACTACTCAGCATGGGTTTCCAATGATGCCCATGTCCGCATGCTTTTGCTGTCCACCATTTCCGAGTCCTCCTTCAAACATGTACAAGGTGAAACTTCTCGTGACTTATGGCTTTCTTTGGAACGTGCTTATGCACCACACACATCTTCCCAAGAATACACACTTAAAACCCAACTTCTCAAGATAGAAATGAAATCTGATGAAACATCCGCCGACTACATTACACGCGCCCAAGAATACAATGATGCACTAGCAAATATTGGTGCAGCCATGCAAGAAAAGGATGTTGTTATGCTGATTATTTCAGGCCTCCGAGAGGAATACAACATCTTGAAACCCACCCTTGTTGCACGACACCCTCCTGTCACTCTTCTCGAATTACTCGGTCTCCTCACTGATCACGAGTACATGACAAAAAAAGCCGATCCCACCATCTCCTCTGTTACGCAAGCCTTCACGGCTACAACCAGTCGTGACCCAACCACGCAGACCAGTCTCCAACTCCCACCTGAAACAGTTCAGTCACTTCAACAATTAATGACACACTTAGGCTTCAATGTACAACCCGCACAGCAACAAAACCAAGCCTATTACACTAACCGTGGACAGTCCAACCGTGACCGAAACAACAACCGTCATGGACGTGGTAACAACAACAACCGAAACTCGAGCTCTTCTTCTGGAAACAACTCTCGATTCGCTTGGGCATCTAATCAAAACACCGTATATGGCTCTTGCAACAGATGCGGTATTGGGCATGTTCCCTCACAATGTCCCAATCGTGATCCTGCAACAATTCGTCCACCACGACACAACCCTCAAGCCAACTTTGCTGATTTTCGCTCACAAACCTCATCATCTTGGCTGCCGGACACTGGTTCAAACAGTAACGCTGCACCCGATCTCACAAGCTTCGATAATTCCGAGCCTTATTTTGGTAAGGACACACTTCTTGTTGGTAATGGCAATAAACTACCCATTCTGCATATTGGTTCTACTACTGTTCACTCACCCACTAAAACCCTTTCCATTCAAAATATTCTTCACGTTCCACAACTTAAACAAAATCTTCTTTCCGTCCAACGTTTTTGTCAAGATAACAATGTGTTCTTTGAATTTCACTCTACCTTTTTTTGTGTTAAGGATTCGGTTACCAGAACAATCCTCCTCACGGGTCCAAGTAAAGACGGTCTCTACCCTCTTCATCTCCCCAAGAGCTCTCCTGTCTCACATGTTGCTTTTTCTACCACCCGAGTTTCTCCTACAACTTGGCATCAAAGACTTGGACACCCTCACTCGCAACTTTTACAAACTATGATCTCAAAATATTGTCTTCCTACTAGCAATAATTTTGTTTTACCTTTTTGTCCTTCTTGTCCTATGGGGAAATCCTCAAAACTGCATTTAGCTTCTTCTACTCATAAAAGCACTAATGTATTGGATTTAGTTTTTTGTGATGTTTGGGGACCTGCTCCTGTTTCTTCCTTTTATGGTCATCGTTACTTTTTGCTTTGTGTTGATCACCACACTAGATACATGTGGATATTTCCGCTTAAAATGAAATCGGATGTTTTTAACATCTTCAAACAATTCCACACGATGGCTGAACGCCAATTCCAAACACAACTCAAATCCGTTCAAACAGATTGGGGAGGGGAATTTCGCAACTTATCCTCCTTTTTTGCAAACCTTGGAATTGTACATCGTCTCTCGTGTCCTCATACAAGTGAACAAAATGGCTTCGTTGAGCGACGACACCGCCATGTTGTGGAGACAGGTCTTACCCTTCTTGCTCAATCGGGTGTTCCAATGCGGTTTTGGAACTTCGCCTTCGAAACCGCCACATACTTGATAAATCGCATTTCATCTCGTACCTCCTCTCACATCTCTCCCTTTGAGCACCTTCTTAAACGAAAACCCGATCTTACCTTCTTACGTGTTTTCGGGTGCCAATGTTTTCCTCACCTTCGTCCATATCATCCACACAAAATGGACTTCCGTTCATCGCCATGTATCTTCCTAGGGTATAGTCCCTCACATCACGGATATCTATGTCTTGATCCATCCACAAATCACATTTACACCGCACGCCATGTACGGTTCAATGAATCCTACTTTCCTCTACTTCAACCATCCTCTCCCACACAAACTCCATCATCTCCCAATCCTTATTTCTCATCCTATCCCTCTCCTACACCACCTGACACAATCAACCAACCACCCACCTCATCATCTTCCAACCAAACTAACTCATCCCCATCTAATGCAACCGATTCTGCCCAAACCGACTCTATTTCCACAGAATCTGCTGCCTCTGACCCGACACCCACCGATCCACCACCCGCCACCTATCACCGTCGCTCTACTACTGCTACCCAACCTACTATTCCAGCCCACCAATCTTACCAGAATCCTGCTACACAACCGCCATCCACCTCTGCCAACCAACCCCGCCCTCGCCCTCACAATCTTCGCCAAAACCCTAAGCCACGAACTCCTTTCAATGCAACTTCCTTTCACACCCAAATTGACTCTTCCTCAACCGAACCAACCACCTTTGCCATTGCCAACAAAAGTGCTGAATGGCGCGCTGCCATGGCAGAGGAATACAAAGCCTTAATGAGAAACGGCACCTGAACTTTAGTTCCACCAGTCCCGAATGCGAATATCGTTGATTGTAAATGGGTATACCGATTGAAACACGATGAACATGGGAATATCAAACGTCACAAAGCACGTTTAGTCGCGAAAGGTTTTAACCAACAACCGGGTATAGATTATCATGAGACCTTTAGTCCTGTGGTTAAATCAACCACGGTTCGCGTCGTTCTCTCGCTTGCTGTTACAAGAGAATGGCCTCTTCGCCAATTAGACGTTCAAAACGCCTTTCTCCACGGTGACCTTAAGGAAACCGTGTTCTTACGTCAACCACAAGGCTTCGTTGATCCACAAAGGCCCAATCATGTATGTCGGCTTCATAAATCCCTATATGGCCTCAAACAAGCCCCGAGAGCCTGGTTCCAACGCCTTTCAAGCATCTTAATCCAACTGGGTTTCCATGGGTCCAGAACTGATCCTTCCCTGTTCATCTACTCCCGAAATGGAAACCTCTTGTACATGCTTGTTTACGTGGATGACATAATTCTTACCGGCAATAATTCACAGCTAATTGATTCCATCATTCAACGATTGAGCACTACCTTTGCAATCCAAGACATGGGTCGACTGTCGTACTTCTTGGGTATTGAAGTTCTCTTCAAAGGTCCAGATCTGCTCCTATCACAAAAAAAATACATCGTTGACATCATTCACAAAGCTGGCCTATCTCAGTCCAAACCGGTTGACTCTCCCATGGCCTCTAGCTCACACTTAGCCCTCGGGGACAGCCCCTTATTTGATAACCCAGTCAAATTCAGACAAACTGTCGGGGCCTTACAATATCTCACCCTTACAAGACCCGACATAACCTTTGCGGTCAACAAAGTTTGTCAATTCATGCACTCGCCATCCGAGAATCATTGGTCAGCAGTCAAAAGGATCCTCAGGTATCTTCAAGGAACATCAACTCTTGGGTTGTTGATTCAACACAAATCCGCTCCAATGATTCACGCCTACACAGACTCTCATGCACACTCTCTCACCGGCTTCTCGGATGCCGATTGGGCCGGATCCCTTGATGATCGTCGATCCACGGGGGGATTCGCCATTTACCTTGGATCCAACCTCATTTCATGGCGTGCTCGTAAACAACGAACTGTCTCGAGATCATCCACGGAATCCGAATACAAAGCTCTCGCCGACACTGTGGCTGAGCTGACTTGGCTTGAGGCACTCTTGAAAGAGCTCCATGTTTCGATGCCACTGCCACCCATCTTATGGTGTGATAATTTGGGCGCCACTTATTTATCTGCCAATCCCGTTTTCCATGCCCGCACAAAACACGTGGAAATCGACTTCCATTTTGTTCGGGAAAGGGTCGCCCGAAAACAGCTCTCAATACAATTTATCAAAACCGAGGATCAAATTGCAGATGTATTTACAAAACCCCTGTCCTCTCAACGGTTTTTAACTCTTAGGTCCAAGCTAAAAGTCGCTTCTCGGCATTAGCTTGTGGAGGGATATTAGCCAAGATTTATGCCTCTATTCTTGTCAATGATTGTTTCCTGTATTAACTGTGATAGTTTCCTGTGTTAGCTGTATTCGGTCTCTATATATAGGGCCTTCCTTGTACACATTCATTCATTCAATACAATTTCACAATTACACACCAATTATATATCATAAACACAGGTTTATAAATTATAACTTTAAGTCAGCAACAACTTTGACCGCATTAAGTCAGAATATTGGAATACGTACAGTTTAGGATGGAGACGTTCTCGAGGGATGAGTTGTAGTTGCAACAAATGCTCATATAACAGGTAATTGTACATCGTTTCAACAACGATCTTTGCCACCTGTATGTTTTTATAAATAATAAGATATTAAGTGTTTTGATTACTAACTAAAACTTTAGTTAAGAGGTGAATCATAATATTTTTAACCTCGGGAGATGCAAACTGAAGGAAGGCAAAATGCTTGGATTTTCCTGTCTGGAAATATTATGTTAATGAAGAATAGGGTAAAATGGAAGAAATAACAATGTACTTTGGTTGTGTTGTTTAGCATAGCATTCTACTTTCATTTCTTTCTATTACACTTTGAAAATCTACCCATTATATTGATGTTATAAAAATACAAAGAAAATCCTAATCTTCTACTCGCGTAGATTTTTTTAACCTCAAATTCTTAATAAGAATAAGTTTGAACGTACAATGTTATAATTGGTTAAAAACCCTAAATTATTTGTGTTACTAACTACAGTTTGGACACAAATCAAATCAAAGACAGTCATTATGTGATGTTCCTACATAACCCTATGGAACCCTTCTAGTTTTCAGGGTCCTCTAAATTGTTTGTATGGAACATTATCATACACATTCTCTATGTCGTAAACATGTGTATATCCTTATTCTTTTCTTTATATATTTTTATGAGATGTCTCTAAAGATGGATCGACTCAATCGCCAGTCCACCCTGACAAAAACCGAAAAAAATTTCAAAAATTTGTGTCCTATCATACCCTGCCATTTAGAACTTTCTTTATAGTTTAATTGTAACCAATTAACTAAATACCTCGATAGTTTTTGGACATCTCATCTTCTTTCATATGTCATTATCATAAGGCTACATCTACATTCCTCTCGCACCTTGTTCTTCTTGATGATAATGTTAAAAAGGTCACACCAGCACTTTACTCCATCATCCCTCAAGCAAAGCCAAACATTGATAAGGATTTAGCAAGATCATATTACTTTGTCCCTCTTGAATCTTGATGCTTTCAACACACATTTGTTTTCACACTTTAGTACCTCGATAAACCTTCCTACATCGGGGAAGTTACATAAATAAAGAGTGAAAGTAACTTTGATATTTCCTCTTAATATCACTCACACATGTATGCGCACACGCACACACACACTTACATACATATATACATATATACATATACCTACATACATGCAAAGTTTGCATGTATGTATGTTTGTGTGTATATGTATTTTACACACACACACAATACATACATACATACATATATATATATATATATGTATATATATATATGTGTGTGTATATATATATATATATATATATATATATATATATATATATATATATATATATATATATATGTGTGTGTGTGTGTGTGTGCGCGCGCACTTAAGTTTAAAACGAAAATATGTGCTCGATCGATATCATGGCTTTATGAGTTGCTTAACTATATTGGTTAAATTTTAAACCTAATTCTAAGTCAATTGTATAAGAGGTAACTCATCACTAAATGACATGTGTTATGTTAGGATCAGGTAAGTGTTATGTTAGGAAGGAGTTATCATCACTATTAAGCCATGAATTCATGTCTTTTGATTTATTCCTAACCTCAAACATGCATTTGAGAGTCATCCAACTAATACTGTAGATGCTGAACTTTGAGTTTTATCTCAAGGGGTGTAGTCTCCTTCGACCGTACAACTTTTAATCTATATGACATAGGTCATTATAATAAAATGACTAATGTCATAAAAACCATTAAGTTTGACATGTTCAATTTTATCATTTTATGCATTTCTGGCTCATTAAAGTTTGAGGTTTATTTTTCTTTTTACTTTTACTTTTGTTACCTGGTTCAGACAAAAATAAATGCCAATTACATCTTGAAATATTTGTGCATACCAAATAGTTCTAACACAATTTTTTATGCGAAACTGCAATTATAAATAGACATAGTAAAATTCCCTAAATAAGTGAAGTACCTTGATCATTTATTTGAATGCATTGTCATTGGTCTGTTCATCACTCTAGGAACTACTTGACTCTGTCATTAATCATATTATAAATGAGAAAAAATAATTCACCAGGTAATTGATATTAACATTGTAAAAAACAGATGCTAATAAAATAGTCGCAATGAATGATTTTGTGGTTTTTTTTCAACCGTTGGTGTTTTATGATTGTCCAATCAAAGTCATATCTTGCAAAAGGTACATAATATTAAATGATATTATAAATTGTAAAACGAAACTATAAGAATGAACTAATGTTGTAAATTTATATAATATTTTATTGTGTGTACCTTCCCCACGTAAATAAGTTGGGAATAGGAGTTTCAAGAATCCCTAATCAGGTCGTTGGTCAAATGTCAATGATCGGAAATATTGGAAGTAAGAGGTAAACTCCACTACAAATTAAACAACTGTTATTTAAACAGTAGCAACTATCAATATAAAAAGATATATTTAGTAAATTGTTTGACAAATACCTTAATGGAAGTCGCCACTTTGTTTTCACATATTTTTGCTTCTTTGTTGCACCTTTTAGTCCCTGCCATGGAAGACTACAGAAAAAGAAATTCAACAATTTTTTTAAACTTCCATTTGTAAAATTGAGCTACAAGGTCCATCACCAATTGTCCAATTCAAGTTGTGGAATCTCCAGACTTGGAAAGGGTGAAAAAACATAATTTATTTTCAATGACATAATTTTATCTTTTTTAGCAATACACTAAAAGATGTTGTTGATGCCTATCAGGTCCTACGTAAACTTGGGAGTCTAATATTATAGATCTCACACCGAGTTTCAAGTACAAATTTGAGGGTATAATGGACATATAGAAAAGATCACCACACACAAATGAACAACAAAAGTGTAATCACAATCATCATGATTAATAGAAAACTACCAACAAACCGAACAAACATTCCATAACGAATAAAAACCTTATGAAATCATACACGTTAGCAAAGCTATGAAACTGTTTTTATCTCATATAAAAAGAAGTTTACTTGAACATTGTGATCCATCCATAACGATGCATCTTTCCTAAGACCAAGATGGGGAAACTTGTAGTTGTTAGTATTTATACAGTGTAAGACTATAAATGCTAGATGTTACATGTATCCCTTTAGATAAAGTTGAAAGGTTTGTAGTGTAGGCACCCCAATTGACAGGAGGCGTAGAGTTACCTCTATGAATTAACCCTTGATTCGGAGGCTTGGATTTGTAGGTCTATTATATGTAGAATTAAGCTTCAGAAAACCTAAAATAGCTCTCCCTCATGTCCTACGTGACTTAGGATTATTCACCATCGAATCATTGACCGTGGCTAAAAGCTGTCGTTTTTATGGAGTTCTCATTGCATCTCTTGATACCTTTTTCTTGCTCTAGGGGGTGTTCTATGTATTTTGGAACTCTTTACCATCCTAATTCATGACTGGGGTAAGAGGAATCATACAGTTAAATTTGTCACAAAGATTTTGTAGCCAACATAACATCAGTATTATCTATTTAAGTGAATAAATGTTTTGAACAATCTAGTTGGCTTCTAAATGCAACATTAACACTACAAAATGAAAACAATGTTTGCATAGTAAGAGAAATATGATTAGGAAGAATTGTAACCTAGATTCGAGACATCTAATTTGATGTGGTACCACAGAGGTAATGCCAAGAAGTAGAATTACCTGAACAAAAGGCTGAAAGAAGCAAGCACACATAAAAAACGGTCAGTTTCCACCGGCATGACTGATGCATCAAATCTTCATAATATTCTTCCCTGATCATAATTACATGAGAGGGAAGCCAGTCTGCCAGATACCATACTCTTACGATACGAATTAGATACATAAGATTACAGGTAAAACTATATATATAATATATCTATCCCTAACGTTTTGATGAAAATTTAGAATCATTTGAGTTAGGCATTTTATCAAACACCTAGTATACATTCGAATAAGCACAAATTACTACAAGGGTACAACCTAACGCCACCTCCACCAGAATACTCAAGGGAATGGAGATTGATTCCACATTCAACTTGGATCTACTAAATCTGAAATCAACATTTGCTAGGGTTCCAAAAGATTAAAAGTTTTACCTTGAATTCTCTGGTCTTGAGAAGAAATTGAGGTTTTAGACTGATCCGAAAGGTAAAATCGGAACAGAAGGAGCAATTCCCACTACCACCGACAACCATAAGCGTACGCCAGCGGCTCCTGCCGCCGTCCTGTACCATCCTACAAAAAGTTCAAAATATTAGAAATCCAAAATTGATGAAAAATCAGAAAATCATAATCGATTTAACAATAGAAAGCAAAAATTGACGGAAAACCGAATCAAAACTTACCTCCCCCTGCGATTTTTGAAACCAACAGTCCGACAAGAAGTAAGAAATCGACGGAAGACGGGTATTCAACACAGTGGAGAAGCAAGGAAGGCAACCAGGAGGAAAGGAAGACGAAACGTCGACATACACCAAAGAAGAAATCGGAAAGCAACTCCTGTCCACTGAATCCACATAGATTGGGAGAACCGACCCGGAAGGACCTGGATCCGAAGATCCGCGTGACAACCAAAAAACGAAATGCGCATGTCACGTTAGAAAAAATTACGGTTTTTAAGTAAGAGATAAATTAGTTACTTCCATCAAGTATCATCTCAAATATGTTGAGGGACTAGTTATGGCATCATACCATGGTTAGAAAATACTTTACATAAATGGTCATAAGATCAAATAAAAGTATGCATATGGTAGGGATATTCACCAAAACAGCCATTTTTTATCAATGAATATCACAAAATAATTATAATTTTCAAGAAAAACCTTAATAACCACCGACTTAAAAAATTAGGATTTTCGAACTAGACTAAATATGAAAAATCTGTTTTTTTTTTTTTTTTTTTTTTTTTTTTTTTTTCTAATTTGCTTTTCCAAAAGTTTCAAACTCCTTTAAAAATTTCAAACTCATATAGATTTTAAGAAGTTCGATTTTTTGACATAAAGTCAAAAATTGCCTTTTTGAATTTTTGAACTCTATTATAATTTTTGAACTACCTTTTTTTTAATAAAGGTAGTTTGAAATTTCGAACTACGTGTTCGAAATTCAATATCGTTTTTGGCCTATTTAATGGTGTAGTTTCTATGATTTCTAATAAGTATTCCATATTCCAAATTTATTAGATGTCATGGAACATAATGTATCGGTGTAGAATGTCAAATAACCGTTTCTTAATTTTCTCAACCAAGTTATCATTAAACCAAGAGATGCCATCGAACAAAGTAACTAGCCACGAGGGAATTGCAAGTTAATGACGCACAACACGTGGTCTAGAAGAACTGCCTGGCAGGTGAAACTCAATGTTAATGACAAAGTTATCCTAGAGATAGTCTCATGGATCAGTTCTCACAATCATTTGGTCAGCTGTTGGAATATGGTAGAAAGACCAAGAAACAACCGGTTAACTAGCATGAAGTATGAACCTTAAGGATGGTAAAGGAGACAAGAAGATTACCAAAGATTTAGGAATTTATATCTACTTGGTTCAATGAAACTCAATGAATGTGTTTTAGGGACTAATCTATTACGCGAGTTGCTATCATCTAAGAAGTAGTTATTCATTCTTAGATTTATGAAGAAATTGTTATTAAATGAACACACGTCCCTTAAAGAAAAATCATTGCAATATGTAAATATTTATTTCGAGTTGTGATATGTATGTATTAATTTCAATAACTTATATTTTTTGTGAGTTATTATTTATAATAGTTGACAATCATTTCATATAAATTAAGGAATTTGCTATCAAATAACACACTAGTTATATATCACCATATGCTACCGAACTTAAAAATCTTATAATTTTTTTAATAAAAAAGTTTGGTACATGATACATATTTCCCACAAATCTATATCATTAAAACCATGAGCAAATTTCTACATATTGGTCGATGATGACTCAAGTGAAATATTAGTCTCTGACACACTTTTCACTCGAGTAATCATCAAATCAAGAGATAGATAAACATCATCGGTTGTCCGAACAACATTTCAAGGGATAACGACAAAAAACTCAAATTCATGCAATGAATAGCAATAGGACTCATCATTCGGTCAATGAATAACAACAAACATCTTGCTAGCACCAAGGTTAGATGAAGAATGCCAACACCTCGTATCCGACTTCTATTCCCATTGTTGGTAGTAGTCCTAATCACTAAATGTTTCATGTATACCTAAGTGGTCTTCTTCATTCATCTTAATTTGATGATCACTCGAATAAGAAAACCTGGAATTTTTGATAAATAGAAAATTAATAACAGACTAAATCTTCTAATTATTTTCAAACAATTAATTACATGTAAACACAAACTATCAGAATAAGATAAATCATCAAACATGTTCTTTTAATGTTTTTAGAAGTTCTTCTTTAGATTTGTCCTAAAAAGCAATTTCGAACATGTTCTTACCTAACATTATAGATTATGTTATTTATCTAATTTTCAAATATGTTCTTTCTATTATTTTCAAACATGTTCTTCTAATTATTCTCGGACATGTTCTTAGTTGTTCTAAATTTTCGAACTTTCATATAAACTTTCAAAAACAAAATAAATCGGAGAAATGCTTACTTTCGTTGTGTAAATCATTCGAATAAAAACAATCTCAATTTTTGGAGTTAACAAACATGTTCTTTGTATTTCCTACATGTTCTTTGTATTTCCTTAACAAGTTTTCCGAAGTTGTGGTTGATTTAATTCTTTTAAGAAACCGTGGTTATATTCGAGATAAAACTTTACAAATTTAATCATGGGCTAATAACATAAAAACCCCTTTAGTTTGGCCAAAATTCGGTTTAAGCACTATATTTTTTTTTGTTCTAAAAAAACCACTTATACTTTCAAAAAAATTCATAAAAACCACTCATATTTTCAAAAAAATACATTGCGACCACTATAACAAATAACATTCAAAATTTTATGCCGCCAACTCGGAACACTTATTACCCTCGTCACATTCAAAATTAAGTTGATTCATTTGGATACCATATATATTCACAACGTGGCCGAAAAGCTGCACTTACGAAGACCAAAATCACATGTAGACAATTTTATGTATCATTTTCACGGCAATTAAATTCCAATATTTGCTTCAAATGTCGATAAGAAACTTTTCATATAATATTTTGAAGAAAATAATGCTTAAAAATTATAAAATAAAATGAACAGTTGTCAATATGAAATTTTTTGAAAGTATGGGTGGTTTTAATGGAACAAAATAAAATATAATAGTTAAACCAGAATTTTAGGCAAACTATAGTGATTTTTATGTTATTAACCCTTTAATCATTTTAGTGAATATTCCAATTTATAATATTCTCCCACTTGTCTAAGAGGCTATTTATCATAACTTGGCCAAGTATAAACTTATGAGATTTTGCATCAACATCATAGCAACAAGATACAATTGGGTCATTATCAACGATATCCCCGTAAATTATTCCAAGTCATTCACACAAAGTCTTAACATTATATTAAAGCCAAAACGATCGTTACGGTTGGCAAATCACATACAATTGCCATAAATTTAATCGTAAGTGTGCGCAAATTATAGACAAAATTGAAACATACAAGGAAATCATAATCAACTAGTTGGATTGTTATATAAAATTATAACAAAGCACTATGTTAGAAAATTACATAAGGCCTTCTTTTAAATCTTCTTTTAGCATGCTCTTGAAATAACCACATTTCTAAATTTAAGATGGTTACCTCCATCAAGTAACATCTCACATACATTGAGGGACTTGTTATGTCATCATGGCATACTACATGGTATGAATCATAAACATTTCTAAATTTAAGATGGTTTTGGCCCTTTAACTCCATGGTCAACACCTTCCAGTTGACCATTGAACCCAATCTGCAAGCACTTGAAGTGCATATGCATTGATTGTTGTACGTTAGGTCACCAATGCCTTGTGTCTTTGACAACATCTCATCCATATTAAAGTTGACCATACTACCCCTCAATCAATCTTGTTCCTGAATCAAATCAATATGACATAACATATCAATATCAATCCTATTTTTACATTTTCGTAATTCAATGACACTATCCCTTTATTGTTTCAACATTGGAACAAAACGATAACATGTTACTATTTAATGAAACTTTTTAATAAACAGAAACAAATAACTACAAAATTTACAATAATACGAAATAGGAATATATGTAAAATTAATTAAGAAGTACCTGTATTTTGTTCAGCCATTTTGATCTTATTTTCCAAATCTTGAACAGCTTCCACCATTCCCATTTTTTTATAAACTTGAATCATGGTAGCAAAAGTAATACCATCAGGTTCACAATTTCTATCCTTCATTGCCAAAAACATTTCATCCATTTTTTTCACATCACCCGCGTGACCATAAACACTAATAACACTATTAAAAAAAGTCGTATCAAGAATCACATCACTATTCTCTATTTGCCTCATAATCGAATCAATCTTATGAAAAAGCCTGGCTTTTCCATAACCACTCACAAGAGAACAATAAGTAACCGCATTAGGCTTAATTCCTCTATGTTTCATTTTTGTAAAAAACTCGTCCATTTTCTCAATATTTCCAACTCTTTTAAACGTTTCAATAATTACATTGAAAGTAATTGTAGTTGGTGGAATAAATCTTTTGCTCATATATTCCATAACAAACCCCATTTTGTCATACATTCCTGCTTTTCCATATGATTTAATCAAAATATTATATGTCATTACATTCGGATTTATCCCCATTATTTGAAATTCTTCAAACCATTTTTCCATTTTCATAATAATTCCTGAATTCCCGTATGCGCCAATAACCGAATTACACGTGAAAATATCCGGAAGGCAAGTTTCATTTTCAAGCATTTCTGTTAACATATTCTCCATTTCTTTATACAATCCCGCCTTTCCATATCCATCAATTATGGTATTATATGTCACAATGCTGCATTCGATTCCTAGATATGACATGTCAGCAAGAATTTGGTTGATCATATCAAATCTGCGATGTTTAGTGCAACAGTTGATTAAGATTGAGTAGGTGTAAACATCAGGTTTGCAGTCGAGTATTAACTTCATATCATCAATGATTTCTAGGGCTTTTTCAAGGAGTCCAGAGTAGCCGTAAGCACTAACCAGTGCTGTGTAAACGTCAATGGTGGGTTTAAGCCCGTCCTGTAACATGACCTCGAAAAGATAGCTTGCTTTCATTGGCTGTTTGCATTTGCCTAGCATAACGAGGAGCTTTGTGTACGTTTGGCATCTTGGTTCATACCAGTGTTGATTACGAAGAAGATCGAAGATCTAGACATGAGTAAATGGACCATCACATCAGTTTTTCATCAATTCCGATGTGGATTTAAGGACAATAAGTTCGTAGATTGATTTTTTGAGTTAACGATTGGTTATGGAAGTAGTATATAGAAAATCGCACGAACCTTAAGAGCAGATTCCCAGCGTTTATGGCGGATAGCGTTGTCCAAAGCTTCCAAAACAAGTTTTGGAGAAAAGCGGTTATGCTTGACAGTGGCGAAATTGGCTTTTCTCTCAATTGCTTCGATGGCAGCCTCTGACCTCAGAATATGGGACAAGTGTTTGTCGGTCGACTTTTGGATACCTTGTGAAGAAGGGACGTGCGACTTCTTCTTCGCTGCTGTGATAAGCGATGACGATGGATTTGGAAAAGGGTTTGGGTATTCATTCAGGAATTTCGTCAAACAGGTGGTGGGCGAGTAATGCAACGAAGACGACAGGTTCCGCATATGACCGTAGTCGTGAAGAGAGAGCTCCATTCGCAAGAACAGAAGTTGAAGTTAGGTTTGCACGGATTGAGGTACCATGTAAGGGCAATTTTTGGTTTTCCTGGAGTTTATCTTTGAGCTTCCACAGCACTATGGAAAGCCACGTCGGTAAAAGGTCTTTGTATGTTGAAACTCAGAAACGCCCGTTGCAAAAAAGAAAATAAAGAGAGAAAAGAAAAGAAGAGAAAGGGATAGAAAATTATTTTTGTGTTGTTGAATCGAAATAAAATTAAAAAATAAATATTTGTTGTATTCCCGAATGAGAAAGAAGATAAAAGAAATATATAATTAATTGTTATTTTTAACGATCATTTTTTTCTCTCCGAATCCTTCCAAATCGGAACGAAAGTTAGGAGGGAATATTATCTCTCATCTTCTTTTCTTTCTTTCCACTTCATTCCGTAAAAAACTCAGGAACATAAAAAAATTCTTTTTCCTTTCACTACCATCAACTTCTCTCCATTTCTCTCCTTAAATGAGAATCGAGAACACAATGTTAAGGCTGGACGGAGTCGTCGGCGGGTTGGAGAGGCTGAGATAGTGAGTTTACAAACCCGATTTGGATTGAAGACAAGAAGATAAAGGGAAGCAGCGAGGTGGGTGAGGTTCGAGATCGGCAGGAACCACACCGTCCTCCCAAGTTTCGACGGGTTGGCGGTTTGGGCAAGGACGACCCCGTCCATCCCAAGAATGGTTACTATATATATATATATATATATATATATATATATATATATATATATATATATATATATATCTATATTATAAAACGTATTGCCTCAAGGTACAAGTGTAAAGCAGTCAACACAAAAGTTACAAGACCTCTTATGCACAAAATCGATAACGGTTTCTCATCCCAATCCTACTATTTCCGTCGTCTTCTCCCCACGTTCATACAAGTTCAACCTCCCACTCCTGTGTTCTTAACCTAAAACCACGGATCACGTTTTCTTCCACCCATCACAACCTGAACCGCCCCACTTCCCACCACTAATGTCTTCTTCTTCAACCGCCAACAGCCACGTTCTCTACCATTATCTCCAGACCGCTACCTCTTCATTGTCTATATATATTGAATTCAAATCAAACTGCCATCCGTTCCTAGAAGCTTGATGCGAATCAAGAGCCATTGCCTACATCGCTCTGTAAAATCAGAAAGTTTATTGATTTTGGGTTCTTGTTCATCGATTTTTATTTTATAGCATGTTGTAGGCCTCTTCTTGATCTCATGTACGTCTTCATCTACCGCAAGATTAAATGAAGAATTTGATCAATCGAGATATTACTGGCATCTTCTCCTTGCCCACCAGGTGTTTGATGAATTGCTTGAGGATGTCAAAAACCGATATTTTCCTTCTCCAGTGTATCAGCTTGGGAAGATGTTATATACAGAGCATTCTTCTTCATTTATCAACGGATGATTCCCATAAATTCGCAACCAATATTCCCAACTCCAAATCTAATTTCTATATTTGAATTTTTCAGGTTGGAAATTTTCTTTTGACAACTACAAGAATCAAGACCCTGAAGAACAATCAGACTTCTGACCAGAAAAGCTTCATCAAAATTTAACCCAGTGTACAAGTTTTGTAAGTAATTTGTTACTTATAAGAATTGTTATTTCGATCTTGATCTCCATCTCATCAAATTACTCATCGAGCTCTCAATTTTTTTGCCATTTTTATTAATCTTCCCTCTTTCTTCTGCTTCTACATATTATTTGCTCCATACTCTCAGTTGAATCTATAATCAGTTTGATAATTACATGTCAACTTTGAGTGGCTTAGTGGTAGGATTTTTTTCAGAAATTACTGAGCTCAAAGCTTCCATTGTGGTTTACTTGCTAAAGTGAAAGTGAAAATGATGATAATGATCATGAACAAGAAGCAGAAAAGGAGGTGGTCTATGGAAAGCCTGCAGCAGTTTTGCCTCCAAAAGACACTGACAGACAGCTTTCAAAGAAGGAACTAAATAAAAACGAGCTTGCTGAACTTGATGCAGTACTTACTGAATTGGGATTGAATGACAACAATAACCAAGAAGACACAAGTGGTAAGAGAGGGTATTATAGTAATTTAAACAATACTGCTACAACCACAACATTTTGGCCCGAAAACTTACATAAAATGTCTGCTTCAGGTTCTAAAAAGGAAGTTAGGCCAATTGGATGAAGATGGTGATATCACAAATGATGGTTTTATAGTAATGAGTGAGATACGTGGTAAGTGACTATAATTTCCAATCTAATTGTTTGATTTGATGATGCCTTAACATGTAATAATCAGACCTCTCATCAATTTGTTTGTATACAAGCAGTTTGTTCTTCCTTCAGTAGTGTTATTGGAGATCCAATATTATTCACAAGCTGTAAGCCTCTAAACAGTCATCTTTTTAGCAAAAAAATTTAGGTAAACACCGATTTTGTTCATACCAGATTATAACCTGTTACTTTTTAACTATAAATTTTACAACTTTTTTGACCTTTGAAAAAAATCGGGACTTGTTAAGTTGACAGGAAAAGGAAACTAAAATACAGTGCTGAAAAAGAGAAAAGTTAAGTTGGCTACATACAAAGCTCCCTTATTATTCCTTCCATTTATGCTAATTATTTTCATATCCGTTACCTACTACAGGGTTGTCTCAACCGAATCATCTCACTAGAAGATAACTCTCACATTTCATTGTATTTGGGAATTGGTAAATGTTAATGGCGACCCGAGTTTCTCTGTTCTGAGTTGTCTGCCACTTATTCGAACAATGGGATGATTATCTTTTCTACTTTGGGTCAACCAACCTCAATCAAGTTTGGCAAGATGGTTATAACTTTTAGGAAGCGTCTGGATGTCCCATGCTACCTCTGGTGATAATATTAAGTCTATGGCAACATTAAATTTTCTTTCAGGATAAATTTGGGAGTGCACCAGCAGTTCAAAAAACAAGAAAAGAAATGTAAGTTTGAAATCTTAACTCTTAGCATGGGTGTGTCTGATATACATGCATATATGTATATACAAAGTTCGAGATGAGAGAGAGGGGTGTTATGGTGACCAACTTGAATTGGATATCTTGTAGATTCATGGTGCCTTTGACTATTTATCTGTTGAAGCGGGCTTTCTTGATCCAGCTATGTGATGATTGTTTGGGTGGCCGTCATTTTGAAAGCATAAATGCAACTTTTTTTTAAATGGGTGACCAACAAATTGGGATTTTAAAACATGTGGAATTTGGTGAAATTGTTTAAATCATTTCATGTTGATCTATTTATTGGTCAATGACCTACAAAAATACTTGCAAAAGAGACCACAAGTAGCAAACCCATTATACCTAAGTGTTCAAGAAATAGCAAGTCACTTACAAACTTTCATGTTGATTTATTTGCAGGTCACTTACCGATGAATGTTGATAGTTGAGTTTTCAAGAAATAGCAATGTATTTTGCCAAATGTCCCAATCAGAGCAATGCACTTTTTATTTTAATCATATAACAAAGTACTTGTATTTTCCCCTGAATATACTATGTTGCAATCTGGAGGAAATTGGAAGGATATCATCATTTACTTGCATCTGATATACACTATCCAAATTCATAGGTACGTTTTTATAAAACTTACAATGTATTTATAGAAAAGTTTTAATTTTTATGTTTAGCATATGAAAACGTTTGTTCTTTTGTTATGATAGCTTATTTTTGTTTCCTTAAAAGCACAATGATATAATTATATGAGTGTTCTATGTGTGTGTATCCATGACATTTTGTGTAATAAGTCTTGGGCTCTTGGCTGTCATATGGATCTTAGTCACATGTATATTTTTGTTAGTCGATGTTACTTAAATTCAAACCACACACTACTTGGTTGGTTGACTTTATAACCTGTGCTAACTATAGGAATAAATGTTAAACACTTTTGATTTTTACCACCTAATTGCTGCATTTGTCGTCTTATAAACGATGACTTTGCTAACCATCTTCATTGATTTCAACTTTTTTGTTCTACAGGCTCAGAAAAGTGCTTATAGGGATCGTTATGATTTAAGCAAGATCTTAAACAGAGGATACCAGAATGTATTGTAGTGGGGAAATCTAAAAGAAATATCACAAGGTTGGCTTAATTTCGTTTATGTTTTCTACTGCGTCAAAAAGGTAAACTTCATTATTTTATTAATTTTTACGAGAACTACAAATTGTAATTAATGTTGTTTAGTTTAACATATAATATTATCTATTCTTTGGCAGAAAAAAATCATCTGCATTTGTCCACATGGAATGTGTAGACGTCCATTTACATGGGTTGCTAATGATAGAGAAAGTTTGGGACGATTGAAGTATGATCTAATGATACTTTGGGTAGCCAACTCCCGAACTTTAAATCCAAGAAGGAGGATTTGTATGCAGAAGATGATAAAGAGGAAGATATTCAAGATGACAGTTGTGCCCCTGCATATATTGCTATTCATTTTGGAAAAAAGGGTAAGGGTATGGGATAGGTTATGTACGATTTGCAGGGAGTAAAAAAAAGCTTTCTTGTAGGTTGATTTAAAAGGTGTACTGGTGTCAAAACAATGTAGTTGTGATGTGATTTTGTAAAAGATAAAAGGATTTATGGAGGCGATTTAGAAGATTGTTGCCATCCTGTTCCAAAAATTGATGTGCATTTGTGTACTCATGCAAGTAGATTTCATTATCTTTATGGATCTAAGGTCTAATGTTGGTTTTCTATTGTTTTAGTGTTTAATGTTGACCAAAATCTAAATATATCAGTCTCTAATGCACATCAAGCACTGGCTCTGGTTAAAAAGGGTAAAAGGGTAAATGATATAATCAATAATCATATATGCCCAATTTCTATTTTTTAATATTTTTAAAACATTTTTAAAAGATATTTTTAAACCCGTTACCTTTGATTGAACGCCTTATTTTGATTTTTATATAGTTTATACCCATGTCAAGGGTGAATTTCGTGTATAACCTTCTCTAAAGATCAAAATATCGTATTTATCCAGCCTTAAATTTAAATATCGTATTTACCCATCTTAACTTCAAAAATATCATATTTACCCAAATTTTTATTTTAAACAAATTTTATAATTTTATAAACATTTTTATATTTAATATGATTATAATCTAAAATGAATAACTAAATTGACTTGTATACCCTTGCCCTATTTGACATAAAACGAATTGAGAATCACGTAGGTGAATTAAAATCCTATGTATCAGGTGCCATTCATTCGTGAAAAATCCAGGTTTGTGATCTGGTGAAAGATCCTATGCATCAGGTGCCATTCATTCATGAAAAATCCTTATCTTTACATGCTGCAAAGAACGCCCCAAGCTTACAGGATCAACATGAACTGCAAATACAATGTCCAAACACTAAACAAAACCATGACACACCCACGGGAACCAATGAAAAAAACAAGCTAGCGGGGTGCTTGCTACAGACAACCAATCCAGATAAGTATACAACTTATAACCAGAAATAAAAATGCAATATGAAACCAAGCGAAAACAAATTCAATCAAACCGGGACACCAATGAAACGCGAGCACCCGAGGAGAATCCCCTATATAGAATGATCCGAGGACCATGACACACCCACGGGAACCAGAAAACTTCAACGAAACGCCAATGCATGATGATTACAGACTTGGCCAAATAATGTAGATATTTAAACCAAAAACAGCCAGCTCCAGGAAAACTTTATGAAATATATGACCAATTTGCCCTTTACTTGAAACTCTCTATATAGCATGCATAAGCAACCAGACCTTAATTCACCTTAATTCTTCTGAGTTTACTTGAAGATTTACCCCCTGCATTTAAAACTTACTAACCTTTTGGAATAACGTCATCCCCTATCCCACATACATGAAGATAGTAATCAGAATCAAGTTCCCAAAGTCCTGGTTTTCCTTCATGTGGCTGAAAGTAGCCCAAAAACAAATTTATAGCATCTTTTTTTCACCAAAAAATCGTTTGGCGAAGAAGGGATTGCGACTCAGCTGGGTTGATGAAAACAAACTCAAAATCGCGGCTTTCTGTAAACATAGAGGATCCAGAAGGACTACAACAAAGATATTCAGTGCACTAAAATGATATTCACAAGAACAATCGAGGAGGACTACAAAGACGATCATTAACGTCCTTGATGGAAAAGAAGATCGAATTACCGATTAGGGCTTGTAACTGGCTGTTCGTATGTTGGTTCTGATCACGTTACATGCTCGAGTCTTAAGTTGTCTCAGATTCCATCCATTGTTGAAATCAGGATGAAGCCAAAGCAGGCTAGGTGGATGCGAGCACGGGTGGTAGATGTGTCGATGCATATGCTGCGTGATCTTCTTCATACTTCACTCAACAAAAGGGGTTAGGAATTGGGGGGGGGGTGGGGGGGGGTGGGGGGGGGGGGTGTATGGTCACGTGAGATGAGTTTCAATATTTAGGGGTAAATTGGTCAATTAGTTATTTATTGTAGATTATAATAATTATTAAATATAAAAACTGATTACATAATTATAAAATTTGTTTAAAATTAAATTTTGGGTAAATATGATATTTTGAAGTTAAGATGGGTAAATACGATATTTAATTTTAAAGCCGGGTAAATACGATATTTTGATATTTAAGAAGGGTATACACGAAATTCACCATTATATCAAAACGGTACCTTTAAATTCATTCTTGATTGTATTATAAGGACTGTGAACATACATGGATTGGACTTTAAATTGTTGGCAGGTTGGAGCTTAACAAATGTAGAAAATGTATCTCTACACTAATTTTAATTGGGGGACTTTGGTGGTCATTTAGCTGGAAAACTTTGCTTTAAATTGTTAATTATAAACTTTGTCTGATTTAGGCGTATTTAGTTTGTTTGAAGCTAAGTATATACATGTACTTTTTTTGCAACTAACAAGAACACCATATGATAAGTGACATAGATTTTGTGTTTTCATTCGCTTTCAGTATTAGCTAACAGTAGCTTTCTATTGCAGGGTTAAAGCTTTCATTCTTCAGTGATTAGATAAGGGTCATCCACAATCGAAATCGGGACATTGCAATAACTGGGAACCAAACATTACAACATTGTAAGTTGCAATTATGTGGTGGCAATCCCTACAAATATAGAAAAGAAATTACATTATGTAAACCGAGTTAGTTACGTTGTGGTGTGTGACTTTGTGGTCTCAATTTTTCATATTTTTTGTTCTTCTTAAAAGTCTATGAATGTTAATTACCATAACAAAGAAACTGAAAATATTCAAAAACCAAGAAGAATAAATGATAACGATAATAATAATAATAATAATAATAATAATAATAATAATAATAATAATAATAATAATAATAATAATAATAATAATAATAATAGTGAAATTGAAAAAGTCGATACGTTTGTCGTTTTTTGGTGTCAATATATTTTCGACACTTAATTTTTTAGACCTTTCGTCATCGCCACTGTTAAGTTTACAAATTTCTTTATTAAAAACAACGTTTTTATATCATCACTGCTATTCTATTTTATTTTATGTTTTGTTTGATTTGGTATTTAGATTTTTTGTTGTATTCAAGCAGTATATTGTTTCTTTCCAGATACCGGTGTTTCACAGAGATTATTTTCCTTGCAGCAATCTTCTAGCAGTAAATGGTTTACCAAGACAGAACATAAGAGTACAGGTAGTATTCTAGATTAATTAGTTTAATTGATGTTTCATAAGATGTGAGTATCTGACATATGCGTTTTTTGAATTAAATTATGAGAATTTGGTAGAATAATAAACTTACCATCGATCTTGACCACGAGTTGACCAAAGAAACTCCCTTCACTGTTTTCAGTTTTTCTCACTACCCAAATGTCATTTCTTTCTAAAAAGGGTTAACTGTAAGAAGTTGTTCTCATCGGCGTTTTTTGTAACAATAATACATGAAAATGTGCCTTTCTTTAATAGAATTTCATCCATTTTATTCTTAATTTAATTGCTTATAATAGTCAGGAAAACAGACCCCTCTTCCCAACATATAAATCAAGCAAAAGAAGAATCATTTATGGTTCAATCAGAATGATGGGACCTTCCATATCATCCGGCTCAAAAGCCGGATCCATTAAGCCATTAGCAACCTCCTCATCAGAGATATTTGACGATACATTACCTTCCAAAGGTATTTGTTAAATTATTCAAAATAACATTAATTTCAATGAAAAAGAAAATGTCTAACTAGATTGTTCTTAAACACTTCAGATGTTCTTGATGTATGGCAAAAAGCTGATGTTGTATGTTTTGACGTGGATACCACTGTGTGGCTGGATGAAGGCATTTGTGAACTTGTTGAGTTTTTTTGGAGTTGGGAAAGCTGTTGCTGAATAGTCTACTAGGTTAAAATTGTCTTTTGTACTTAATTAAAAGTATTTTTTCTTTTTACGGTTTATGTTTATAATTATATCAATTTGTTCGTGTGCTTATAGAGCCATGGGTGGTTCAGTGCCTTTTGAAGAAGTCTTAGCTGCCTGTCACTATTCAAACCTTTATTATCAACAATTCAATATTTTCTTGAAAAGAACCCCCCAAAGTATGATGCCCTAAAACCCTAAACCCTAAATTGTAATAAAGAGGCGTGTTAATTTTTTTTTTTTTGCTTTTGATTTGGTAGACTTTCACCTGGCATAATGGAATTGGTCCAAAAGCTCAAGGGAAGTGGTAAAATTGTATACTTGATCTCTGGTAGATTTTGTCAAATGATCGATGTAAGCAATCTGTTAATAAAAATAACTATTTTAAATAATATATTTTTGTTTTTTATGGGTAAATTGAAGGGAATAGCAACGTACTTTACTCTTTACCAATATGGACAGTGCAATTCATTTTTTTAACCATAATAGCATTGTACTTGCATGTCTTTACCCTTAATAGCAACATACTTACATTTGTTTTATAGATAATAGCAACATGTAATTCCGCAATAGCCACATGCTTGAAATTTCAGGTTTATGCTACAGTGAAAGTGATGGTGGCTGGGTTTTGGATCCTAATCTGACATGTGATGTGGGTTCCCGTTATGATGTTTCTTAAACTACAGGACACATAGGAACATTTAAACGCATCTCTTTTTTCCTGTTAGACAAAATCGCCCCTGCCAAATATTATCTAATACGCGTTGTTGTTATATGTTTCTTCTTCTTCGTTGGTTACGACTCCCCTATTCTAAGAAGGTAGACTCTGGTTTTTCTATTGTTTCCCGTCTTTCATTTTTCTATTTTCTTATGTTTTTGGTTTTTCTGCTAATTTGTGTTTTCCTCTGAGAAATTGTAGTCTGCGACTTAGCTTAATTCACAGGCAGCCGAGGGTTTTCAATTTGTGGATTAATTGCATTTACTATTGAGTTTAATTTAGGGGGTGTTTATTTTGATGTTTTAAAACTCAATATCATATATATCAGCACCGTCAAACATTTAATTTATAGAATCTTAGTATATAGATATCTAGACTTCAATTTCTTGGATAATTAGACCTAATAATTTTTATCCCAATTGTTGTTGTATGGTATACCTCACTCTCAAACATGTTTCTAATTTTTGTACTTTTTATATTTAACGCAAAATAGCAACACAAATTTTTTTCAAATGCAAAACAAGAAACATGCATATTTATTTCTAATACAAAATTCCCTTGTGATAATAGACAAGTACCCTAAAAAATATTGTACAATGTATATTTAACGTAAAATAGCAACGTACATTTGTTTTTCAAACGCATAACAAGAAATATGCATATTTATGTCTAAATCAAAATAACACCCCTCTCCAAAATCCTAATCATTGAAACATAACTGTTTGTTGTAAAAAAACTATTCACCGTCCCTGTTGGACGATGCATTTGACTATAAAACTTGATATCACGATGCATTTGACTATTTTTTACCATAATTACTACAATAATCCATTAGCAAAACCAAACCATTCAATGCATATCAAAAGATAGTTATTCAACGACAAAACTAATCATTTTACCTCGCATTCGACGTCTGATGAAAGGAAAATAATCGCCATCCAGAAACAATACAGGAATGAAATTAATCATCGTCCGCTGCATAGCGTGTGTATACGCCAACTTCTTTTTCAATTTAAAATGATCAAATAAAACAGTTAACCGCCTACCCATTACTAACCTAACAAACCTCGACACCCCCCTCCCCCCCCCCCCCCCCACCGCCGCCGCATCGCGCGGGACGCCTGCTAGTATATATATATATATATATATATATATAGAGAGAGAGAGAGAGGGGAATGTTCCATTGAGAATGGAAAAATAAACTTGAGAACGCGAGAATGCATCTGGGCCACTAGATGCGCCAGCGCTGACCCGCCGCTCCACGACGAGGAGATGGATCCTTATTATTCGTATATGATTTATTCATATATTATTGGTTATATTCATATATGATTATTCATATAATCATATATGAATAAACATATATGAAGAAACATATACGGTTGTGGTGGTCAGAATGATGGTAGATGGTAGCGGTGATGATGATAGAGGGTGCTATGGTGGTGATGGTGGCGGCAGTGTTAGTGAGGTGATGGTGTTAGTGGAGGAGGAGGTGGGTGATGACGAAGGCGGTGGTGGTGATGGAGGTGGTAGTGATGGCGGTGGGTAGTAGTAGTGGTGCTGGAGGTGATGGTAAAGGTGGCAGTGGCGGTGGTGGTGATGGTGATAAAGGTGGTATGGTTGGCGGTAGCGGTGGTGGTGGCGATGGGGGAGGTTGCGGCAACAACGATGCTGGTAGAGATGGTGGTGGCAGCGGTAGTGGTGGCGGCGACGACGGTGGTGCATGTGGTAGTGGTGGTGAAAAATCATATATGATTGATAATATATCTATTTCTTTGTTAGATCGTCAACACTCCGAGGGAGCCGAAGCACTATAGGGGCAAAAAAAATATGTGGTCTAGATTTGATCTCGCGATGTAACTTTTTTTCATTAATATATATATATATATATATATATATATATATATATATATATATATATATATATATATATATATATATATATATAGAGAGAGAGAGAGAGAGAGTGTGTGTGTGTGTGTGTGTGTGAGTGAGGAAGGGTTCAAATGAAAACCACTAAAAGGTTGAGAACCGTGAGAACCACTAATCCACAGTTTAATAATGTTGTATTTTTTTATTTTTAACACTTGTTTTTTTATAAAAAATATAAAATTACCAAACACATAAAAGTATATAATTATCATTCATTTGCTATTAGATATCAAAATTGATCTGTGTTAAAGAAAAAAACTTTACATTATAATATTCACAGTTTAATAACAAGAAATTTTATTATATTGTGAATATTGTAAAACGTATTATAAAATAAGAAATTTTGATGTATTTTCACATAATAAACAAGTGCAAAAAAACAACAAAAACATGATTTTTAATATGTGAATACCGGTTCTCACGGTTCTTAGCCTTTTAGTGGTTCTTATTTGAACTCATTTCATATATATATATATATATATATATATATATATATATATATATATATATATATATATATATATATATATATATATATATGTATATATATATATATATATATACATATATATATATATATATATATATATATATATATATATATGTATGTATGTATGTGTATATATATATATATATATATATATATATATATATATACATATATATATATATATGTATGTATCTATATATATATATATATATATATATATATATATATATATATATATATATATATATATATATAGATAGATAGATAGATAGATAAAAGTTCAATAGAGAACCAAAATAAAACAATGAACCAAGGAACCAATCGTGAGCGTCGGAATGCATTTTATCGACGGCCGGAGATAAGGTTGTAAACTTCTAACTTGGACGCGCATGTAGCGGATCATAACAAAAAACCCACTTCGTTTCTTTTTATTTTTTATTTTTAGAGCTTATTTTTTATCGAAATAAAAACCGAATATATCAAAATTCATAATTTTTTATTCTCTTTCAATAGACACTCATATCAATATACTAAAAACGAAAAAAAATATTCAAAATTTTTGTTCAGATTCACAACAGTTAATTAATGTGAATCTGAACCATAATAAGTTTTTATAGAAGATTATTCACATGTGAATGATCATTGAAATTATATTTTTCAACAATAATTGATCATTTAATAACAACTCATGTGAATTTAAATAAACTTTTAGATTTGCATTGTGAATTTGACTAACTTCATATTGAATTTATGTAATTTCATTTATATTCTTTACAATTTCAAAATTTTGATAATGTATAATTGAGTTAACTAAGATTCACAAATTAATTTACTTAAAGTTACACATGAATGATCAAAAATTGTTGAAAAAATCAGGTTCAATGATTATTTATATGTGAATTAATATGTATTAAACTAGAAGCATACTATTTTGAACCTTTTGATGATACACAAATGAATTAATTCAGATCCACATACGAATTTGCTTAAAATTCACATATGAATGATAAAAAGTTGTTGAAAAACCAAGATACAATTATCATTTATATGTGAATTTACATGTCTAAAACAAGAAGCAGTTAAAATTCACAATGTGAATATAAACTGTATTAAATTTGTATGGAAGATATTTCACATGTAAATGGTCAATGAATTCAATTTTTTCAATAATTATTAATCATTCAATAACAACTTATGTAATTTAAAAATATTTTTAAATTTAGATGTGAATTCAAGAAAAATCACTAATGTTTTACTATTTCAATGTTTTAATATCATATACAATTGAATTAACTGAGAGTAATAAATGATTTACTTAAGATTCACATGTGATTTGTAAAGAATTGTTTAAAAATTTGGTTAGATTTGTCATTTACATGTGAATGAATATATCTAAAACAATACAGTTCAGTTCAGGTTCACAAGGTGAATCTAGACGAACTTAAAGTAAAAAAAACAAAAAAATTTGTATAGCAATATAGATCTCTATTTATAGAGGATGAAAAATTATGATTTTTGATATAATTAGTTTTCTTTTTTGAAAAAAGAATAAGCTTAAAAATTAAAAAAACATAAAAAACGAAGTGAGTTTTTTGCTATGATCCGCTACATGCGCGTCCAATTAAAAATTTTACATCAATTATACCAAAATTCATAATTTTTTATCCTCTATAAATAGAGATCCATATTGATATACAAAATTTTTTGTTTTTTTTTTACTTCAAGTTCGTCCAGATTCATCTTGTGAACCTGAACTGAACTATATTGTTTTAAATATATTTATTCACATCTAAATGACAAATCTATCCAATTTTTTCAATAATTATTTACCAATCACATGTGAATTTTAAGTAAATCATTTATGAATCTCAGTTAATTCAATTGTATATGATGTTAAAACATTGAATTAGTAAAAACAGAAGTGATTTTTCTTGAAATCACATCCGAATTTAAAAATATTTTTAAGTTTACATAAGTTGTTATTAAATGATTAACAATTATTGAAAATATGAATTCAATGATCATTTATCTTCCATAAAAATTTAATACAGTTTATATTCACATTGCGAATTTTAACTGCTTCTTGTTTTATACATGTTAATTCACATATAAATCGTAATTGAACCTGACTTTTTCAACAAAAAAATTATCATCCACATGTGATTTTTAAACAAATTAATTTGTGAATCTAAATTAATTCATTTGTGTATGATCAAAAGGTTATAAATAGTATGTATCTAGTTTTAGATATATTAATTCACATATAAATGATAATTGTACCCTATTTTTTAGCAATTTTGTGTTCATTCGTGTATAAGTTTAAGTAAATTAATTTGTGAATCTTAGTTAATTCAATTGTATATTACAAAATGTTGAAATTGTAAATTATATAAACGAACTTACTTAAATTCAATATGAAAATGTAGTGAGATTCACGTCTGAATCTAAAAGTGTATTTAAATTCACATAAGTAGTTATTGAATGATCAATGATTGTTAAAAAAATAATTTCAATTATCATTCACATATGAATAATCTTCTGTAAAACTTGTTATAGTTCAGATTCACATTGATTAAATGTTGTGAATCTGAACAAGATTTTTGAGTATTTTTTTCGTTTTTTACTATATTGATATGAATGTCTATTGAAAGAGAATAAAAAATTATGAATTTTGATATATTCGATTTTTTTATTTCGATAAAAAATAAGCTCTAAAAATAATAAATAAATAAATAACAAAGTGGGTTTTTTTGGAATTAACCGCTACATGCGCATTCAATTAAGAAATTTACAACCTTATCTTCGGCCGTCGATCAATTGAATTCCGACGCTCACGATTGGTTCATTGTTTTATTTTGGTTCTTTATTGAACTTATATATATATATATATATATATATATATATATATATATATATATATATATATATATATATATATATATATATATATATATATATATATATATATATATATATATATAGAGTTAGGATTAAATACATTTGGTAAGTATTGTGTGAATATAAGACCAATTTTGTACCATTAGATTGAAAAAATCAAGGGCTTAGATGATAGTGGCAATTGTGTAATTAAAATGAAAGAATTAAATAAAAATAATTAAAATCGGTCAGTTAAGGGTATAATGGACATTTATATATACCTACAAATAAGGAAACAATATTCTTTTCAAGTCAATTTTAAATATTCGAACTATAGAACTATAATTACAGAGACGTTATTCATTATATAGTTAACTGTTTAGTATTGCTTATATTATCAAAGAATGAGAATATGATGCATATGAAATTCATGAAGAAATGCATTTAATAGAGAAGCATGTAAATTTTGATTGTCAATTAAAATGGTACATTCTCAAAGAATATGATATTACAACAATGAAAAAATGCCTGTATATCAATCTTAAAGAATACATGATTCGTAACAAGATAAATGATTACTGTAAGAGTTCATACATATCTAACATTCTCTAAGAATACAAAGAAATGATCAAACAACCACCTATTCTCTAAGAATACTGCATTAGATACTCCTTTCCTTTTCACCCATTCTCTAAGAATATTTTATCAGGTACTCCTTTCCTTTTTCCGCCGTTCCATGGTCTCAAACACACACCCATTATTGGTGTAACACACTACTATTCTCAAAGAATACACTTCATTTTTGGCGTAACACACAAGCATTCTCAAAGAATACACTTCATTTTTGGCATCACACACTACTATTGTCAAAGAATACACGAAAACGCACTACCATTCTCAAAGAATACACGAAAACACACTACCATTCTTAAAGAATAGTTCCTCACCCTTCTGTGTCATAAGATTGAAGAAGATCAAGATACGTGCCGCATTTGTTTCCAAAAACCCGAAAACACAAATTAGTTGAAAAAGTAAGATCTTTAAAATCCTACCTAATAATTAATGAAAATATATAAAAACAATTTTTTATTGGAACCAATATGATTGAATTCAATGGCGCAAAGTCTAAATGACATATTTTGGGCTCAAACCAAAATATTAATTGCAAACGATTCCAACAAATGAAGGATTACCAAAAATTCCGATTGCAAACCAAAACACTAATTCACTGCCGCAAATCCAAATAAACTAATAAAGTATTACAAACAAATGAAGTCTTGAAAACAAATTCCAATTGCAAAGATATTACAACAATTATTATCACATATCGTAACCGACTTATCACATATCGTAACCGACTCCAACAATTGCAAACAAATTTCAAATCGGAAGTAAAAACAACACGACATTAGCACAATTCAGATTTAATCGGACTCAAGAAATAATAAAAATGAAGCAGAGCTATCAAGAAATCGACAATCAGAGGCGCATCATTTATATGAGAACCGACCTGCAACAAACTACCGGCGACAACCGTCACAGATGCGCAACGAAGACAACCGTCAAAATCAGGCGATCGACTACTATAGCATCAATTGAGTTTCTTTCATGAAGCAACGACGTGAAATCAGGTATCGACATGATCGGGAATATTGTGTAATCGAGATTCATGTGATGAATCGTTTGGCGGTGGTGGATAATGTTGCGGGGAAGAAGATTCGATGCGTGAAAATGGTTTGAGGATGGTTGAGGCTATTTAGGGTTTGATGCAAAAACCGTATAAGAAGAGGAGAGAGAGAGAGAGAGAGAGAGAGAGAGGGGGAATAAGAAAATCTTGGAATAATTATGTAATTACCTAAATTAGTGGAAAATTTTAAAATATGATTAATTAATTATTATCTAAATTTACCATTATACCCTTTATAAATGAGTGGACCACAATTGGTCTTACATTCACACAATATTTATAAAATGTATTTGAACATATATATATATATATATATATATATATATATATATATATATATATATATATAGATAAACAGCTATATATATATATATATATATATATATATATATATATATATATATATATATATATATATATATATATATATAGATAAACAGCTGCGCTATAAATATTCTCGAATATACAATCTTGAAATCAATAAGAATATCACTGTTGACGAAAAACTTAGAGGTGGGCATGGGACTCGAGACTGGAGAACCGACAGGGACATTAGGGACGGAAGAAGTAAAGACGAGAGCATTCAACTTGTGCAAGATATGATTTCAGTGACTCTCTCAGACAAAAAAGACGTGTGGGTCTGTTCAGATGGACCAAAAAGGTGCTATACTGTTGGTTGGATGCGAAAAATACTTGTTGACAAAATACAGGAGTCGAATGGCAAATACAGAGGCATAGGATGGATACCAAAAAAACACAGAATACATATATGGAAAGGAGAAAGAAATAGACTCCCGACAAAGGATAATCTTGCGAAGATGAACATCAACCTTGACTCCAATCAGTGCGAGGTCTGCAAAGAGGAAGCTGAATCCCTAGTCCATACAATTTTCAAATGTAAAGTAGCTCAGGAGGTCTGGGCAAAATTCAGTTCTTGGTGGGGTATTCAATTTCGTGATGCTTATAATGGTCTTGAGGATCTGTTTGAAGATTTGAAGTCCAAAG